>LPNX011135993.1:471275-692431 GCA_001517045.1 Pseudotsuga menziesii | reverse complement strand
ATATATATATATATATATAAAGTCAACTATGGGAATAAGAGCAATGAAAGCAGCATTCATTTCTCCAATAATTTTTGTAGACAATTGGAGTTCTTATACTACCCTAAGAATATCATCCCCTAACAAATCAAATAAATGTATAAGAAAACTCCATAGTCCATCCATAAGGATCATGAATCGTATATTTTTGAAAAGAAGCCAATGCATTCAATAATTCAGCTATGGAAAATTTATCATACATCCTCAGATTATCCTCTTCAAATACAAGATTAGGGAAGGTGGTAGCTACTTTAACAAATTATGTTATTTTAACCCTTTTGATTTATTTTTAAACACTTTCAAATCGCTTAAACCCTAACTATGCTAGCTCATAAAAAATACTCATATGCTTCCCTTCCTCGTACAACATACTCGATATAGTGTTGATATTCTTCCCATGGTTATTGAATTTTTTCAACTATTTGGTATTTTGGTCCCCAGGTTCTAGCCAAGTGGCCCTCCTTTTGTTCCTCCAATCAATTTATTCGTTTTTTAATACGTTATCCCTCCTCCCTTCCAGTTCCTTTAAAATATTGAGTTTTTCCTCCTTAAATACTGTAATGTCCCTTTTTCAAAATTTTATTAAAATGACCAATTTTTCACTTTTTCTCCTATTTCGACCTTTGACTAGTTTTGATGTCTAGGTCTCCAAATTGACCCAAATGCTCCAAAATATTATGAGAAGGTGTATGAATGATATTAATACTTCAATACGATGTTTAGGAATGATTTATTACCCTCCAATTACTTCTTAAAACTTGTTTAATATTCTGGTCAAAGTAGGAGTCTTTACTAGCAAATTGGAGTTCCAATTCCCCCTGGGTAAATGCTGGAAATGGATTCTCAAATGCTCCAAAAACCAATCGAATTTCTGAAAAGAGGAAGTGGATGTTTAAGGGACATTGCTAATGTATCATATGCATAAGTATTCAGTTCATACAGGCTATTATGGCCCTCTCCCAAACATCTACAAAATCACTAATTCGACTCTTGGGGAAATGGCACCAAATCTTCTCCAAATGCAATTAAACAGACTGAAATGACCTGAAATGCTTAAGTGTCGAACATGAAACTTGTAATAATCAGAAATTTCAGTACATTCATCATAAATATATCATATATACATTCTTCCATTTGAAATAATCAACATTACCATGGCATACATCAATATAGTGGGGAAATGGTCATTGTTTGTTCATTAATAATCACTTTTACATACAACCATTTGATATTTATACCTGAAAATTTATGAGAATGAAGAACAGATATATTAAAATTATTAAAATCAGAAATGTATCAGTATAATCTCTCCCAAATAGTACAATAGCTCATCCAAAATGCAATCCCTCCATGAGCAAGAATATGCAATAAAAATTGGAAATGGTTGAGAGAAAGTGTTGCACTTGAAGGAACCATGAGATTCCCTGTAGCTTACACCTGAAAAAAAAACTCCATTAAATCTACATGAAATACCTGAGTGTCCTCTCCAAACACCAACTTGGATGGGAATCTTTCACCCTCGAAATTGGCTAAGGCAAGAAACTAGTCATCCACTAGCTCTCTCAATTTACAAATGCAAATTTCTCAAATGATAAAAAGCTCATCTCTTGTTTGATACCTATATTTTATAAACATCCTTATCCTTCTAAGTTTACCAATCCATCCACAAACTCCAACCAATTTGAATTAGCGTGTGGGCTCAAGATTTTCCATGTGTCCTCCCTTTCCTAGCCTTCCATCTTCCCCCAATTCGAGTAGGAATCCATTGAGCTTCCCCAACTCACATTAGCGCCCTCTTGGATGCTATATTTTGACTTGACATGTCATATATGTCATATTTCATCCTTCAGATCTGATTTGTGGCATAGGTTTCATAGCATCTTCATCATTGTTGTCATAGAGCCAGGGAATCTAGTCCAAGTGTCTCACTAGCTCCAAAATGCATCTTCCTCTTCCATGGGAGTTACTCTTCCACTACAATTCGACCTTAATTGATTCATGCCAAGTATATTGACCTTCCAACTCACCCCAATACCCTTGGTCTTCTTAAGGATTCGAAATGACAAGAGGAAGATGCAATGTGGCATAGAAAGTCTAGCTTGTGTGGGTTCCACTCCCTCCATGTGTCTTCATGTTCAATTGCCACTTTGATTTTCCCTTGTATTTATTTATTTAGATAATTTGTTAAATATTTATTCCATTATAATTTTCAAACATCATTTATTGTCTCCCTTATTCCAAATCCTAAAGCTTCCACCCCCAACCTAGGAAACTGGTAATTTTCCTCCTTGGCAATTATTTGACCCTTAGCATCAATTTGACAAAATCTCATGAATATGGAAAATGTGATTAGGCCATTGTGAGCCAATACAAAATTTGGGACATGAAAAATCCTCCCTTCCCAATATTTCTTGTCCTCAAGCAATTTCAAACATGGGTGTTGAAGAACCTGCTTTCTATATGATTCTTTGAAGTTGCCACTGAGTTGCCCAACTTTGAGTCTTTGAGATTCCATGAAGATTTTAGAGAGGAAACACCATTCTTGATGCTTCACTAATCACTTTAATATGTGGGGAATCCATCTCCCATATTTCTTGTTTACCAAAAAATTTGGAATCAATGGGACTAAAAACTATCCCAGGGTCCCATTGCTTGTATTGCACTCCAACAATTAAGAGTGCTCTCTAACCCATACCATTAGGAAAGAGAATTCCTGGATCCCATTTTCTTGTATGAATTCTTCCAAACATCATGAGTACATAATATATATCATCAAAGTACATAACACCATAATAAAAATGTACATCAAGGAGGTGCCTCATCAAAAAATCATGAAAGTTCTTATACCTCCAAGTAAGTAGACCACCATTTTCCAAGTGCATACAAGCTTCAAGTGACCAATCAAATCTTCTCCAATGACATAGGTGAGGATCCCATGTCCTATAATGCTGCTCCAAAATAATGTCATATGCATCAAAATAATAACCATCCATGTGTTCTTTCATCCAAGGAGTGAATGAAGATCTCCACCAAAATCTGAACCAAATAAGGAGTAAAGGAAACATGAAGACTTCAACTGGATCAAGGAAGTCTCATCAATACAACCATGGATATGTATATCATCATGAGATAACAGAGGATGTTTCTACCAATAATAATTTTCTTCAATAATATATCTCTTCACCCAAGTGTGGGATGAAGTTACTCCAACATCAAATGGACTAGTCAAGGAGCAAGGAAAATCATGAGTCTCCAAGTGACTCAAGTGAATACCATAGGTGCATCCATGTACATGTGTATCATAATAATTAAACAAGGGATTCTGCCACAAATTTAAATAATATGGTTCTCTAATCATGTCATGATCAGAATGAGAGATAGAAATTCCAAACTCTTCATGTGGCACCATAAAAAAGAAACCTTTCACCCATACTTCATTAGGATGAATGCTGCAAATTTTGGAAGTGTAGGATGTAGGATAAAGAACCAACTCACCCAAATTATCAGAAAGTGAAAAATTGTCATCATGTGAAGGATCCATAGGGGTAGTAATATGCACCTCCCTTAAAAATGCAAAAAATTCCTCATGGTTTGGTTCCAAGGTAGTGGAATCATGCACTTCTTCAAAAAGTGTGCACCCATCTTCAAGAGGCAACTCAAGTTCCTCTTCCACCACAACTAGTAATTGGATACCATCAAGCTCATATTCAAACAAATCAATAACCTGCAATTTTCCATGTTTCTTATGATCCCTCGTGTCATGAGAATCCTCAAGGCAATCTACCATACGACAATCTGAAACATAGGAGGAAGAAAAAGTAGCTTGCAACCTCTCAAGAAGTTGCTCATTTTGAATTTTGAGATTATGAATATCCTCATTATTATTAAATTATTCTTCATGTAAACATTTATTAATCTCAACCAAATTATTTCTATTAAAAAGCAAAGATATGAAATTACCTTCAATGTTGCACATTGCTCTTTGAATCTTCTCCATGTCTTCAAGGAAGGATGGCTCCTCCAATGAAGAAATTTTACAACAAGAATTTGACCCCAATTATTTAGTGTCATGGAGTATGCTAAGGGCCTCATGGATATCCATTTCCCTCATCTTCAAATACCCTTCAATGAAGTATGGTTCATGGGAGTGAACCTCCTCTTCTTCTTTCTTCTTTATTTGATCAACTTCTTGAAGCTCAAGTGGTGATGGGGAATTTGATATTGGTTCTTCATTATCTCTCACAAGGTATTCATCCTCATGCTTATGAGAAATTAGGCTTGCAGAAACATTTTAAAATCTGATATCTATGTCACCAACATAGAGATGTGAGCACCCATCAATAGGTTCTCCTTCATAGTTCAAGGATCCATCAATAGATTCTCTTTGATTGGAACAACCCCCATTAGCAAGGATTGTGTGATTTTATTCACTTTCCTCTTTATTTTCTTCTCTACAATTACCTTTAGTTAATTGATGCTCCACTTCATGATTCTCTGTTTCTTCCTTTAATGGTGTATCTAGGCTCTTTTCACAAGTAGGCTGATTTTTTCTCATTTCATGCTCCTCCAAACTTGTGGACTGCTGATTGTCCCTTAATGAATTCACATTTCCATTATTGTTCCTATATCCATTCAAAAATTTATCAAAGTCTTCAAAATTAATTGTATTATGTGTCTCTCCATGATGTAAACTTCTATTACCCCTTGCTTCCAGCTTAAACCTAAGTTGGCTAGCCATCAATTCGAATACTTGCATAATCTGCTTGGTTGTGTCATCACAACATGAATTAAGACATTTTTTAAATTAATATATATAATACATAACTTCAATAGGTTCCAATACCATTCTCTGATACCACTGTAATGTCCATTTTTCAAAATTTTATTAAAATGACCAATTTTTCACTTTTTCTCCTATTTCGACCTTTGACTAGTTTTTATGTCTAGGTCTCCAAATTGACCCAAATGCTCCAAAATATTTTGAGAAGGTGTATGGGTGATATTAATAATTGAATATGATTCTTAGGGATGATTTATTACCCTCCAATTACTTATACAGACTTGTTTAATAGTCTGGTCAAAGTAGGAGTCTTTACTGGTAAATTGGGGTTCCAATTCCCCCTAGGTAAATGTTGGAAATGGATTCTCAAATTCTCCCAAAACCACTTGAATTTATGAACATAGGTAGAGGATGTTTAAGGTAAATTGTTAAGGTATCATATTCAACATTATTCATTTTATATAGGCTTTTATGACCCTCTCCCAAACAGCTAGAAAATCACTAATTCGACTCTTGGTGAAATGGCACCAAATCTTCTCCAAATGCAATTAAACAGACTGAAATGACCTCAAATGATTAAGTGATGAACATGAAACTTGTAATATTCATAAATTACAGTCCATTCATCATAAATATATCAGATAGGCATTCTTCCATTTGAAATAATCATCATTACCATCGCATACATCAATATAGTGGGGAAATGGTCATTGTTTGCTCATTAATAGTCACTTTTACATACAACCCTTTGATATTTAGACTTGAGAATTTATGAGAATGAAGAACATAGAATATTAAAATTATTACAATTAGAAATGTATCAGGATAATCTCTCCCAAAGAGTACAATATCTCACCCTAAACACATTCCCTCCATGAGCAAGAATATGCAATAAAAACTGGAAATGGTTGAGAGAAAGTGCTGCACTAGAAGGAACCACGAGCTGCCTTGTAGATTACACCTGCAAATACAAACTCCATTAAATCTCCATGAAAGACCTGAGTGGCCTCTCCAAACACCAACTTGGATGGGAATCTTTCACCCTTGAAATTGGCTAAGGAAAGAAATTAGTCATCCACTAGCTCTCTCAATTCACAAATGCAAATTTATCAAATGATCAAAAGCTCCTCTCTTGGTTGATCCGTATATTTTATAAACATCCTTATCCTTCTAATGTTACCAATCCATCCACAAAATCAAGCCAATTCTAATTAGGTTGTGGGCTCAATATTTTCCATGTGTCCTCCCTTTCCTAGCCTTCCATATTCACCCAATTCGAGTAGGAACCAATTGAGCTTCCCCAACTCACATGAGCACCCTCTTTGATGCTCTATTTTGACCTGATATGTAAGACATGTCAGATGTCAGCCTTCATATCTGTAATACTCCAAAATTTCATAAAAATTTAAAATTTTTCCTATGACATTAAATGTTTGCAATTGTTGCTTAAGAGGGACATTTAACTGTTAATAGTTAACAACATTAAGGTCTAAACTAATTGCTTTGTTAATTTCTGTATCTGCATACTTAATTATTTTCTTCCATAATTCAGTATTAAAGGTTGATTTAGCAGGTGATGATCTGAAGTAACATGAGCTGAAACAAATGTTTGTTTACTAGGTACTAAAGTTTATTTTACTATTTGTAACATGAAGGAACTTCAGTTCATGACCGGGGCTTACTTAGATTTTTATCTAATGCAGTGAAGTGATGCTTCTTGTACAGGATATTTTTACAAGTAAGACGTTTTGTAATCCAGTTTCAGGATTGAGATTAATTATCTCAACTAGCATAAATAAATGCTAGTATATTTGTTTAATTTTACAGCTTGAGCAAACAAAGGTGTCGTCAATTTTGTGTATTTACTTTTTGTTTATTTGTTGATAAGCGTAAATAATTGGAAATTAAATCACAACAAAAGAAATAGATGTTTTCTATTTAGTTTTGGCTATAACTTGTACATCATATTTTTATCCAATTATTGTTACATGATGTCCTACATACAACTAGATCTTGCATAAATTTTGCAAACTAAATCTTGCATTATAATATTATTTATTACTGAGGTAATTTGTAGGTATTTGTATCGACATTCATTTGAATGCCTCATTGGCAATTACACCTAAGTCTAGAGTATTATCATCGGTTATATAAGAAATGTCATTTATAATACCGAAACTAACAAGTTTCAAACAGAGTATAATTTCCTTATTTTCCTATGTAATTACCAAATGAGAAAACAAAAAGTAAAAAAATATATTGTTATATATGTAGTATTATTGCTTTGGTTTTAGAGGATGAAGAGTTCATTACTTAATGAACCTAATTAACCCAAACTTTTGCATGGTTTAAATATCATTAAGAGATGTTATATAATAATTATTATTACCATATTTACGCAATTTTAAACTATAAAAACTCTTACCCAAGAATTATGCTAAGCATTTCTATACTTGAAATCTTATACTTGTAAGCTTTTTAACCAAGGTTCTAACCTATGTTCCTAATAGTCTTTTGCATAATTCTAAAACTTTTCATAAGGGTGTTTGTATCCAATGTTAACAAGGTTAAAATATTTTTTCAGGCATCACTTCAAGTGTAATACTCCCGAACTATAGAGCATACCCATAAAATTGAATTCGAAGTGGAGTTCATGTGGTTGTTTGTTAGTGGTTAGGGTTTTGAATTTGGTAACTTCACTATAAACATCTCCAAAAACCTAAATTATCGTAGTTTAACCTATCTTTTACTGTTGTGGAGAGTGTCGCAAGATTATGGCCTCATGGCCATTGATGCCATTCCTTTATCTCTGCGTGTAAAGGCCTCTGTTGCCATTGTTTTACTTCTATGTGCACAGGAATTCGTTTCCAATGCTTTACTTTGTGAGAGCTTTCCTCTGTGTGTTGTCCAATTGTAACTTTGTCTGGAAAAACAATGTGGTCTCGGTTTGGTTTCCCCGTGGCCTTGGTTGTTGTCTTAAATCATCTCATCGAGGTTTGGGCTTACTTGCTTCTCCTACCCAGTTGCTAGGGTTAGAGGTTTCCACTTGCATTGAATCGTTGTGTATTCAAGCTATTGTGCAGCTGATGGTGAAATTCTCGAGGTAATCTCATTATTTCCTTATTTGCATTTGCCATAATTTCAAATGCTAGTTTCTTTTTTTTCGTATACAGAAAACTTATCATTTCTTCAATGGGTGTATAGGGATATCTACAGGAGGAGTTTCCAAACCATGAGCTAGAAGACTTTAACAAAGAGGGGTCTCCATGTTCCTTCAGAAACCGAGTAAGTCTCAGTCCTTGCCTGAGGTTTCCTCTGCGATGGTGTGTGGGGTTATGGAAGATATGGTTTCACTGAGTTTGAACTCGTGGCTACGTTGTAAAATACTTGTTTGAGAAGGCCGTATGGCCATGGCTTGTGTTTACTTACAGTTTTTTGGACAAGGTGTAGACTATTTTGCAAAAAAACTTGTGTAGGCCACTGGCCGTAACTTGATCTACAGTTTATACTTTTGGGACAGGTCATTAGGCCGTGACTTCATTGGAAACTGCTGTGATTTTATTTTTAAAATAATTTAGGGTTTTTAATTCGCAGGCTTGTTTAAAATGATAGCTAGAAGGCTCAACTAGTGGGTTGTTAAGACTGATAATGAATATAGATAGTTTGGTTTTGAAAAAGAACCTGAGTTGTTTTTATACATTTGCTGCCTTTTAGAATTTCTGTCTTCGATATTTATGTGTTTACTTTGATTTAAAAAAATTATTTTATTTAATATTAACTTAGGATTTTCTTATTATGATATGTAAGTAGAAGAAATGAAATTCTTCTTGATTGTATGGTTAGACCCTATAACTAGGTCTAGATTTATTATCATAATTTAAGTTTTTAATTTATTTTTTAAGTTAATATTATAACTCTATTTATTTTTAATAGAATTCTACTCTACTATGTAATTGGATTAGGATTATTAAATTGTCTTTTCTTATTTTATTTTAGCTTATTCTTGATAAACAGTTTTAATATTGTTCTGTGTAATTTATATCTAATAATGGGCATTTACAATATGGATATTGTAATTGTAACAATGAAGAATTTGATTTAAGAGAAAGAGGGTAAAACTATAAAAGCCCATTTCTGGAATGAGGAAGAAAAAGTAAATTAGTTGACAGTTTCCCTAATTTAGGGTTTGTATTTTTATTCTAAATTTAAAAACCCTGCATTGCTATTGTTAAACTATAATGTGTTATTTATTTGATGTTTACTTACAGTATTAATGAAAATTGCTTAAATGTTTATGCCAAACCTAAACAATTACTACACTTCATTTTTACTGTTTAATGGCTATTCCTGCTTATGTTATTTTTCTGTTCTTATAATATTTAATAACTATGTATACTTATGATAACTAAGTGTTATATTTTTAACATTTAAGCTATATGGTCTTAGGATCTTATCTGAGAGAATAACAAGCACAACAATCAATCACAAGAGACAATGGACACAAATATTTTCCTCGGGGAAACCATAAAGGAGAAAACCCCACAACTTCCTTAGAGATAGAATCAACACCAAAAATAAAACCCAAAGACAGTAAGATGATCTCCCGACAGCAGTAGTCTCTCTCTCTCTTGTCCCAGCTTCTTCTTTCTCTCTCAGTTATGCACTACAACTGAGTGTGAGTGAATGTGTGTTAAATAGAGAGGCTCCCTCTCTATTTATAATAATTCCCAACTTGACAATAACTCACTAGGTCTGACTTCTCTAGGAGAGTCTAATAAACCTAGGGCCCCACAACTGTGGGGACTTTAACCCTTGATCAATAAGGAGGGTTACACTCTATGGCTTTACATGACTTGTTTACATTATTGAATCTCCCAATAGGAACATTGGGGCATGACATGACTCAATTACATTACAGATACTTCCCTATAGAAACATCAGGGTACAATACATAAGATATACAAGTGAATACATTCTGAAGTTACAAATACATCAGTACTCCCTCTTAACTAGGAAGGTATTCTATCGACAGAATTTATCAGCACAAGTCTTCTTCTCTATATCATCTGGATCATCATCAAGTCATATTCATCTTCAAGTCATCTTCATCAAGTCTGGATCATCACCAAGTCATCTTCATCTTCAAGTTATATTCATCAAGTGTAGATCATCACTGGATCTCAATCAACACTGGATCATCTTCAAGTCTGGATCATCACTTGATCTGGAGCATCACTAGATCATCATCAAGTCTGGATCATCACTTGATCTGGAACATCATTGGATAATCATCAAGTCCAAATCATCACTGGTGCTATCTCAATTCTACTCATCGTAGGAAGTTCTATAGAGCCAACCCTTTTTCATGCCAGTTGTAGGCCTATCCTTTATGGAGGTCTTCATCATCTTTAGCACTTATATCTGACCATGGAATGAACCATGTCATAAAGGCTCATCCAACACTTACATCTGACCATGGGAGGAACACATCCAAGAACCATGTCAGAAATTCATGCCCATCACTCACATATGACCATGGGAGGAACACATCCAAAACCCATGTCAGAAAGGCCCAGCACTCACATTCGACCTCATCTTGTCAGGAAGGCTCTACACTTACATCCGACCTCATCTTGTCAGAAAGGCTCTGCACTTACATCCGACCTCATCTTGTTAGAAAGGCTCTGCACTTACATCCGACCTCATCTTGTCAGAAAGGCTCTTCACTTACATCTGACCTCATCTTATCAGAAAGGATCCGCACTTACATCCGACCTCATCTTGTCAGAAAGGCTCTGCACTTACATCTGATCATCTGGGAACACATCCTGCAATCACATCATAATGGATCTACACTTATACCTGGTCATGTGGGAACACATCCCTCAATCACATCAGAATGGCTCTGCATTGATCATGTGGGAACACATCCCTCAATCACATTAGAATGGATCTGCACTGATCATGTGGGAACACATCCCTCAATCACATCATAATGGCTCTACACTTATATCTGATCATGTGGGAACACATCCCTCAATCACATCAGAATGGCTCTACATTGATCATGTGGGAACACATCCCACAATCACATCAGAATGTCTCTACACTGATCATGTGAGAACACATCCCACGATCACATCAAAATATCTTTGCACTTACATCTGACCATGTGAAGCTCAGCCTTCCACCATGTCAGAAAGGCCAACGAACACATCAATTCCCTTTGGAGGGACCTAGATCTTGAGAATACCAAGCTTCTCCCTGAAGTACTAAAACTTCACTCTGGCTAATGGTTTGGTCAGCACATCAGCTATCTGCTCGTCCATCACAACATATTGGAGCTTCACTGCTCCTTTCTGCACCATATCCATAATCTAGTGATATTTCATCTCAATATTCTTTGAATTGTCATGGAACACTGGGTTCTCCGACAGCTTCACACAACTTTGATTATCACAATATATAAAAGTAGCATCCATTTAGAGATCAAATAAATCAGACAGTAGCTTTCTCAACCACACTACCTCACAACTAGCCAAACAAGCTGCAACATACTCTGCTTCGGTTGTACTCAGTGCCACACAGGATTGATTCTTGCTAAATCAGGAGATCACACCTGATCCCATACTTAAGCAAGACCCTGAAGTGCTCTTTCTATCAATGGCACTGCCTTCCCAATCTGAATCCACATAATCTTCCAGGTTAATCTTCTGATTCACCTCATACTTGAGCCCATAATCAACTATACCCTTCAGGTACCTTAGAATATGCTTTGCAGAAATCAAGTGAACATGTCTCGGATCCATCAGGAACTGGCTCAATGTGTTCACAGCAAAGCAAATATCTAGTCTCGTATTCATCAGGTACATCAAGGACCCAATAATCTGACGATACATCATATCATCAATCGATTCTGATGAAGCATCACTAAATAGCTTTAGGTTTGATACCATAGGTGTGATCATGGCCTTGCAGTCCATCATCCCGAACCTCTTCAGGATCTCTACTGCATACTTCCCTTGTCCCCGGGAGATTCCATCTACAATCTACCACACCTACATGCCTAGAAAGTAGTGCATCATACCCAAGTCCTTGGTTTTGAACTCGGCAGCAAGCTTCCTCTTTGTATCAGCAATCAACCCATCCTCACCTATTACAAATAGATCATCTACATACAGTAGGATTATCATCGGGTTCCCTTCTTCAAACTTGTAGTAAAGGTTGGAATCTGCTTTACTCTTGGTAAATCCCAAACTAGATAGGAAGCTATCAATTCTATCGTACCATGTCCTGGGTTCTTGTTTCAAGCCGTACAGGGATTTCTTTAACTTACACACATGAGTTTCTCTATCTTGTGTCTCAAAACCGAGTGGATGCTACACATATACTTCCTCTTCTACTACAGCATTCAAGAAAGTTGTCTTGACATCCATCTGGTGTACTTTCCACTTCATTACTGCAGCTAAAGCAAGTATTGATCTGATGGACGTATATTTGGCTACAAGTGCAAAGGTTTCTTCATAATCTATTCCTTCTTTTTGGGAGAAACCACGAGCCACAAATCTTGCTTTATATTTCTCTATGCTACCATCTACAACATGCTTGATCTTATAGATCCATTTGGAAGTCACAACATACTTCCCCTCTAGTCTTGGGACAACATCCCAAACATCATTCTTCATGATCGATTGATATTCTTCGATCATAGCATCCTTCCATTCTTTCTTTTCTGCCGCTTCTTCATAGTTGGAAGGTTCTTTATCAATGAAGTCACGTAATAGGGCTACATAACCGGAGCAGGACCCGGTTCTTTTCCTCTCTCTGTGTATCTCTTTTGAAGCCCCATATCTTTTTGCACCTTGGATAGCTTCTCATACCCAAGTAGGTTTCCTCTTTTGAAGATTATTTTCTTGAGGTGGATCTAAAGGTTCTTGAGGTTCTTCTTCTGAAATTGCTTCGTTCATGGTTGTGTCTTGAATTCTGGGTACTTTTGTTTCTTCAGGTTCTTCAGTAGGTCTCTTTATGGATTTGTTGTAAGCCGAGTCTTCGTCAAATGTTACGTCCCTACTGATGTGGATCTTCTTGAATCTTGGGAAGTATATTCTGTAAGCCTTTGAGCTTTCAGAGTATCCCACAAATATACCCTTCCTTCCTGAAGGATCTAACTTTGTCCTCTTTTCTTTTGGAATGTGAATGTATACTGGACAGCCAAATATTTTGAGATGACTGACTTCTGGTTTCTTTCCAAAAAACACTTCTTCGGGTGTCTTGTTCTCAAGTATTATATGTGGATTACGGCTCTATACATACATAGTTGTCCTGGCAGCTTCTGCCCATAGATGCATAGGAAGATCTTGATTATGAAGCATTTCCCTTGCAGCTTCCATGATCATTCTATTCTTTCTTTCTGCAACCCCATTTTGTTGTGGATTATATGGAGTGGTCAACCCCCTCTTAATCCCTAAATATTTGCATAATTCCTTGAATTCATTTGATGTGAATTCTCCACCATTGTTTGATTGGAAAATCTTGATCTTCTTCTCTGTGTGGTTTTCGATCAAGGCTTTGATTCCTTGAACTTTCTAAATACTTCATCTTTGTTCTTCATGAAGTATATCCATGTCTTCCTAGAAAAATCATCAATGAAAGAAACATAGTATACATACCCTCTTAATGAACTAGACGACATCGGAGGGAATGATTTCCAAGATTCCTTTAGCCTTGCGTTTGCTACTTGGAAACGTCTTCTTTGTGTTCTTTCCTTTTGCACGTCCCTTGCATACTCCTTCATGTTTTGCTTGTATTTATGGAAGACCTTCAACAACTTTGCTTGCAAGTGGTAGTGCCCTATATTGCACATGTGCAAGCCTTCTATGCCAAAGTTCATTTTGTTCTACTGAGTCATGAACCAAAGCTTGTTCTAGTTGGCCCTTCAATCTGTATAGTCCTCCCTCTTGTTCTCCAATTACTACTACATCGTCAATAGTCTTTCCTTTTGGCCACATGAGAACTTGTCCATCTATAAATGCAACTCTCATGCCTTTTGCATCTAATGCAGAGATGGAGAGAAGGTTCTTCTTTAGTCCTGGTACAAATAGGACATCCTTTATTTTCATAGATTTTCTAGAGTCTAATTTGTAGGAATATTCTCCACTACCTTTTATTGGATACTGGTAGTAATCCCCAAGTTTCACCTTGTGGGGTGATTCATGTTCTGATAGTTTCACAAATGATTCTTTGAAACCCATCATGTGTTTGGAAGCCCCACTGTCTATAAGCCAATCATTGCTACCATGTGTGATGTTTCCCATGAGAGCGAAAATCAAAACATGTTCTTCATCACTATCTTGTTTAATTCTCTTCTTCGAAGGCTCATCATCTTCTGCAGCATGAGCATGATGTCTTTTCTTGTTTCCCTTCCTCTTGTGACATCTATCTTTGTTTCTAGGACAATCTCTTACAAGGTGTCCTCTTTCATCACATGTATAGAAAATGTACTTAGACAAATCTTTGTTAGATTTTCTAGTGTTTTTCTTCTGGCGAGAGTGCTTAACTTTGTGATGGTATGTTCTGCTTTTCTTGGATTGTTTTGTGAGAGCTTGATCTTCACTTCCCATCTTTTCTTCTCATGCTAATATTCGAGCTTCTTCTTGTGAGAATTCCTCCCACAGTTTGCTAAACTTGATTAGCTTCTTTCTAGCATAGATCCCTTGAATGAAAGAGTCCCATTCCCTAGGGAGACCATTCAAGGTGGTCATCACAATTTCTGCATTCTCTACTTCTTTATCTACCGCTTCAAGTTGTTCCTTGATCTAAGAGACCCTTTTAAAGTAAGACTGGATGGTCTCCGCATTTTGGATCTTTACATTCTTCAATTGGTTTCTTAGATTCATCTTTCGGTTTATGTTCTTCCCTTCAAATAACTTGGTCAGGGAATCAAACATCTCTTTAGGTGTCTTTAGGGAGGACACTTGAGGTATGAGATGATCCTTGATTGAATCAGCAATAATCCTCTTAGCCATGACCAATTTCTTCTTGTGTAAGGCCTTAACATCATCTCCCTCTGGAACTAGAACCTCTTCATTGATGTAAGAGTCCAACTCATTTTCTTCCAGGACCAGGGAGATCCTATACTTCCAAGCTCGGAAGTTATCAACTCCCTCAAGATTTTCATCAAGCTTGGTATGATGAGACATACTAACATAGAACCTCAAATGAAAATACAAAAGATTTAGATCTTACCAGGTTAAGATGTATGAACTGGATCTGGAGCTGGATTTCTGCAGAGCTGGTTTTCTGGTTCAGGAGCAGATTTAGGGTTTTACTTTCCAGAAGTTCTACCCAACCAAAAAATTTGATCTTGATCTCTAAACTTCAATTTTGGGGAGGAGATTAATCCAGTCCTGGGCTCACTCAAAAATTCCACTTCTGTGGAAAGGCCTAATTTCCTGCAGTAGTGTCAGGTCAAAAACTAAAAATGCTCAGAATCATATTCTGCTTCAACAAAAAGATGGGCCTTAGAGAGGAGGGTCAGCCTAGCCTCCTTTTGCTGAAAATATATGGAGAGAGATCCAAAAAGTAGGAATCCCTAGCTTCAACAGCTACAGAGTGTCTTCTTCTTAGGTTAGCTCTGATACCATGTTATATTTTTTACATTTAAGCTATATGATCTTAGGATCTTATCAAAGAGAATAACAAGCACAACAATCAATCACAAGAGACAATGGACACAAATATTTTCCTTGGGGAAACCATAAAGGAGAAAACCCTGCAAATTCCTCAGAGATAGAATCAACACCAAAAGTAAATCCCAAAGACAGTAAGATGATCTCCCGACAACAGTAGTCTCTCTCTCTCTTGTTCCATCTTATTCTTTCTCTCTCAGTTATGCGCTACAACTGAGTGTGAGTGAATGTGTGTTAAATAGATAAGCTCCCTCTCTATTTACACTGGTTCCTGACTTGACAAAGACTCACTAGGGCCGACTTCTCTAGGATATTCCAATAACCCTAGGGTCCCACAACTGTGGGGACTTTAACCTTTGATCAATAAGGAGGGCTACACTCTATGACTTTACATGACTTGTTTACATTATTGAATCTCTCAATAGGAACATTGGGGCATGACATGACTCAATTACATTACAGATACTTCCCAATAGAAACATCAGGGTACAATACATAAGATATACAAGTGAATACCTTATGAAGTTACAAATACATCAACACTAAGCTTATAGCTAGTAATTAATTATTATGTTGAAGAGAACATAGTTACACAAACTGTGTATTGGTTTTAAAAGACCTTCCTTTATGATAGTTCATGTTTAAATTTTGTAAAAGGTGCATTCTAACTAAGGAAACTTCTAAACATTCCTATAAAGATCTGTAAAAAGTAAATAAACATAATCCTACGTTCTTGATTTGATTTATCCATCAGAATTTAATTGCACCTGCTATACTAGAGTACTACCTTCTTGAAGGTGTGGAAAAATACAGTTAGGTATCTTATCCATCAGTAAATTTGAAATTTACCCTAATCATTCATTCTAATCCAAAATTCATCTATATTTCAAAAGTAAAATATTTTCTCCAAGTAATTTTAATAACAGATGAAGTAGACACATAAACATATTATTTCCTAAATTCATCCTTCTTGTTCCTAAGCTTGCATAGATAAATTAGAAATAACATGTAGAACTTGGCAATGTAGTAGAGGAGACAACAACTTAAGGAGCCCGTTCCTCCCAACCAACTCCTGAAGATAGTTGAACTGCAAATCTTAGGACCCTCGAGCCTGTCTACTGGTCCACCTGGTTAAAAGCACTAGGTGAGAGCACCGGTTTAGAAACCTTTGCAACTCCACAAAGTAATCAGCAGTAATATTTCTTCCTGTAGCAGTAAGAACTCAACTCAAATCAGCTGCACTAGTTCAGAACTTCAGCACTTTTCACTCAAAAACTTTTGTTTTTCCCCTCCATCAAATTTCTTGTGCACTAGTTTCACTTAGAAATTTCACAAGTAAAGAATGAGCAGCCTCAGATGAATTCAATAGGAATTTTATCAGCATGCCTAGGTCTTTTGGGTCATTTTTCACTTAATGAGCCACCTACTCTTGTTCCACTTTCTTGGGGAACATGACCACAAAAATAGGGAAGTTGCCTCCTACAACATCTAGAAGTAGTTTGAGGATGCTTCCAAGTGTCAATCTGCTCTCAACCCATCCTATTCCACCAAGTGGCTATTAAAACACTCATTTAATAGCCTCCTTAAGCTGTTGTCTCATCTTTCATTTATTAATTAATAAAATATTTAGCAATTACATGCAATCATCCTTGACCCCACTTGGTCATTAATTACAAACTTTATAATAAAATTAAAACATAATGTCTCCTCAAACATAAATTTTTTTTGCAATTTGGGGTATTTGACAATATCTTATTTGTGTCATAGGTGTCATAGAATCTTCATCATTGTTGTCATAGAGCTAGGGAATCTAGTCCAAGTGTCTCACTAGCTCCAAAATGCCTCTTCCTCTTCCATGGGAGTTACTCTTCCACTCCAATTCGACCTTAATTGATTTATTCCAAGTATATTAACCTTCCAACTCATCCTCATACCCTTGGGCTTCTTATGGATTCGAAATGACAAGAGGAGGATTCCATGTGGCATAGAAAGTCTAGCTTGTGTGGGTCCCACACCCTCCATGTGTCTTCATGATCAATTGCCACTTTGATTTTCCCTTGTATTTATTTATTTAGCTCCTTTATTAAATATTTATTCCATTCTAATGTTCAAACATCATTTATTGTCCCCCTTATTCCAAATCCCAAATATTCCACCCCCAACCTAGGAAACTAGTAATTGGGCCTCCTTGGTAATTATTTGACCATTAGCATCAATTTAACAAACTCTCATGAATATGGAAAATGTGATTAGGCCATTGTGACCAAATGCAAAATTTGGGACATGACAAAGACTATGACCACATTGTTGTTGAAAAGTTCCAAAATCCATTGTTCAATATTCTTCAAGGTTTGATCTCGAATTCCATAACACTCCCCCACCAACTTTGCAACATTTTTTCACTATTTTTAATCAAGTTACAAAAATTTCACTGAATATAGAGGGAAGGGAAGGGTCATAATATTTCCATAAATTCAAAAACAATGTTTGAATGTACTCTTCCTCAATCCAACCAAGGTTAAATTTATAAGGGACACTAGTCTTTGTTGACCTAATATCCATTTCCAACAAAACAAGATTGTGATAAAAGCATCTTGACTGTACACTTCATTACCTATATATACCTAATATCTAAAGGAGGTTTTAAAATGTAAATATCCATTCTAATCTCTTAGATACTCCTTTCCCACCCCTTTTATCATTTCTCCATGTTGGTCCCATTGAAATGGGTTCAATGTCAATTAACCCTACCACTTTAAAATGTAACTGGAAAAGGTTAGCAAGTTTGTCAACTCTACTCAAAGGTACCTGCACTTCTCATCTACTTAAAGTGAAACATAAATTAGTTCCCATATAAACATTTCATTACTACAACCATTGTTGCTTAAATATAATTTCACATAATCCTTGCTTGTCCTTATAGGTGCCATAAATATTCATAACATTTAAATGCATATCGTTGCACTTGTGGAAAGCATTGGGAAAAGGCTCGGAATATGAGAGAAAGAGTTAAATAAGGACCCATACTGGTTCTAGGTAGTGATCAAGCCCCCATATAATCCAAAGCAAACTAGTGTGCAAGAAAGTCCCATCACTTAAATAGTTTCCTTAATTTAGATACATTGTGTTCCCCTTTTCCCCGTAGTTTCTTGAAGGAAAAGTGTTATATGGATAGTTTACACCCTTCATGTGAGGAATGCAAATGAAATATATGAAGACTATCAAATCGCATACCACTCTCACATGTTTTTCTCATATTCACTAGGGGTCACATGTAAATGAAATATATGAAGACTATCAAATCGCATACCACTCTCACATGTTTTTCTCATATTCACTAGGGGGTGTGTTAGGCCCCTTCCACCCAAGGGTTCGGGAAAAGAGACCTTGAGGAAAAAAATATACATACATTCCAAAATGTGTGTGACAGGAATGCCTTAGTGGCCTCGATCTTATCACCTCCCTAGTCGATAAATGGAAGATCCAGTCTGAAGCATGCATTTTATTTGTTGAGATGCATAGGAATATTAAGTGGAGACTCAAGGGTTGACATATCGGTTCCTCCATGAAAAGTAAGAGACCGTATATTTCCATCAACGAAGGGTACAAGCACATGGCTAAGGAAAAAATATCAAGAGCTCTAGTGAAGGAGGCACAGTATATTGAAATCATGTAATCATTTTTATTGTAAAGTTTCATTTCTAAATTAATAAGATCATTGTTCTTTCCCATCCCTAAACAAACAAACAAATAAATAAATAAAATTTGTTTATTGTATTTTTAATGGTTTTATTTGGAATAATGTTTGTTTTACCTAAAGCAACATGAATCTATACACTCGATTGTCTTACTTGATTGTCTTTAATATGAAAATGTGTTTGAGGAGGGATGTTATTGACATGTGTACAAATTTGAATATTTCATTACACTGATAAAGAAAAGGATTGTCATGATCAAGAGTGCCAAACAAACTCAGATAAACATGTTCTCCTCTTCTTTACTTTCTCTCATATTTGAACAAATAAGCTCACATGTAGATTTAAGGGAATGGACATTGTAATATTCGCTCTCAACTATTGATAGGTTGTAACCACCTTCCGAACAATCAACTTTAGGGGGGTTCTTAGCACACCAAAAAAATATATTTGGATTTTCTATTTCTAAAAACCTTTTTAGGGTCAATTTATTGTCGTGACACCCTAAGGCCTGAAATTTTTTTTATGGATCAACCTATTTATCTCTTCATTCTCAATAATATTAATTTGAGTTTCTTCCATATGATCAACTTTAGTTCTATCACCCTTTCCACCTCTACTACAAATTTAATTATCATGAATTCCAAGCATAAACACTTTTCTTTGTAATTACAAATAAATAAATATAATTAGTATAGAAATATTAATTTTTTTGTAAGAATGAAAATTATATTAAAAAGAGGCCTTCAGTACATCAAAATCGGGACTTTTAGGGTCTAGAAACCCCAGATATCGGCATGACTGTTTGGACATGAACTTTGCAAAAAGAGGTTCTCCAACTCTATCCCCGCCCCTATATTATACTCCCTTCTCAATATTACAACTTAATGCATCATTGTTTGTCGCAAAAAGACACTACTATACTTTGGATTTTAGAACCTCTAACAGATTCCTAAACAGAAACTACCAACAGAGCTAAAAACATACTAGTTTAGAGAATACACAATAGACAGAAACACACCCAGCCCCTGAAGAATGCGTAGCCCATCATTTCGTCGTTTGAGGCATGGTCCATGGAACTGGGCCACTTGGTCTAGGACAATCGATTCTAGCCTCCTCTGCATCCACGACCTGGGTCTTCGAGCCATGAATTGGACAAGGACCCCGTGAACACGGACCAAACGAGATTTCACCCGCAGTCACAGTCTCTGATGAAATTCCCAGCTTCTCATCAATTATGTTAATATTTATGTGCATCACCTAGTTCTCATGGTAATGCTCTTTCCAATATTTGACCGGTTCCTCATCTCCCAACGCCTTATTTCCCTTATCCATCATAACATGGGAAACCAACTCCTTGGTGACCTATTAGGTGGTAATCATTCGTTTGTAGGTCGAGAGACTCCCAGCAATGGTGTCCGAATCAGTAACCCATTCTTCAACCTCATCTTTTAACAGTTTCTATGTCCATGGCCTGCATCATATTTGTTGGATTTTCTGCTCCCTTCAACCCAGGTTCATTCCCTTTTGCTTAGCACAAAAAATCCCAAGATATCAACCTGATAGAGCAAGGTTCAGTCGCCAGCACTTGCAACGTAGATGCAGTCTCACCTGAGATATCTTCCTATGATGGGTAACTTCCAGAAAAAAGGTTTCCGCAATTGGGTGGGGGGTTTCCTTTACCTTGGAAACATGCCAAGGCACTCGATGAATCCTGATGGGTGGGGTTTTGACACTTAATTCTACATATCCCAGTTGCAACACTATTCCTCCTTGTGCAAGTATTATATCACAACTCAATGCAACAATATAAGTACATTCACACATTCACAATAACAATGCAATCGATATCAATATACTCTTTATAATGAAATACATAAAAATTCTCTCACAACAATTTATATACATTCACCCCTAACACATTCATCATTCATTCATTCGACACAGTAGTTAACATGAAAACCCATCCACGAAAAAATCACAAAGGCTATCTTCATCTGGAATGAGAAATGTATGCACCTTTTGTCTATGCACTAAGATATAGACTCTATTCTAAATCTTCTTTTTTATTTAAACAGACTCTTTCTTCCTCTCATTCTCTCTGATCTTCTCTTTTATTCCCTCTCTACTTGACTCTACTAATGATATGCACACAACCTGGATCGACTCAACCTCTTCTACACTTCTACGCACTCAACTGTAGATTCTTCAACTCCAAACACTTAGCAAAAACTAACAGAGAACAAATACAGAGAACCTAACAGTGGAGAGGCTAACCCGCATACAGCTTGGGTTCCTCCTTTTATAAACTCTTTATATAATTGTTACAAACTATTTACCTCTCCCTTTCTCAGTGGACTTCTTATACTTAGCCAACATGTTGTCTTTCCTATTCTAGTGACACCTGACAGTAGGCACTAACGACCTGACTTACAATGATACCTTCATACGTGTGGCTTCCGCCAGCTCTATCCGACCTCGTACCCACGATCTTTATGGCCTGTCACTTTCTGGTCGTTATGCCCTACTATCATTTTCCAGCCGTTATACCTACTGCACGCCTTCTAGTACTATTATTCTATCGCACCTTTCCTTGTCACATTCCTTCCTTTTGTTGCTCATCTTCCTTCTGCCACACATATTTTTTCTGTCGTGTATCTTCTTCTCTCACACATCTTCCTTCTATCGCATATCTTCTTCTATCATGGATTTTGCAGTTTCCTCTTGAACTACTTCTTTCCTTAACTCCTTCTTTTTCTTCTTTTGCCGCGCCTCATCTGTTCTTCCTTTCTTTTGTCATTGCCTCTATCGCAACTCCTTTCTCTTATTATTCCTTAGATCCTTTCCATACTTAATCATAATTTTAAGTGAATTATGCTTTCCTTTCCCTAGGCCCAACACTATTCCACAAATATCTTTCAACCCTTTCAATTTCCTCTCTGATAATTGGAGGATTGCACTCACGGAAGAAACGAGCAGCTTTCCCTGCCCTTAGTATTTCCCGCGATGGATTTTTCTGACCCCCATTACCCCCCTTCCTTCCTCCCCTCTCTTACCTATTAGGAGCCATCTATATAGGGATTCCCATAGGGCATGAGTCCAGAATTTGATACATAGTCTCCTCCTCATGCTCACATAGGGCACACCAGAATGGGCCATGCATCCATATTTTCATTAAATTCTCACCTGTCAGGATTCATCTGTGAGAAACTAACTAGATAAAGGTGGCAATTTTGGGCCAAGGATTAAAATTCCAAATATTCAATCCAAGCATCCATGTGCAAGGTCTCCCCCTGGTTGAAAGTGAGGTTATAGGCATCCCTAGTGTTATAGACTCCTTTAGTTAGATATCCACATATCAACTTATCGGGTCTGTTTGGATACAAATGCACCATTCCTGGAGTGCTTCCATAATCCTTTTGGTGTCTTCAACTGGGAATCTTTGATTCCACCATTCCTGTGGGTTCCATTCATATAATTCTTCATTGTTTTGCGCTACTCTCCAAAGTTGGTGTATTTTAGTTAGGCCTATTTCCTTAGTTCTGATCTAGTTGGCTTGGACATCAAATTGTAAAATACTCTTTGGCATCTGTTTCCAAGAGTCATCTCAAAAATTGGTGCCATGCCCTCCCCTTTCTCCCAAAAGCTATGATCTTGGATAATCCCTTTGTTTAGATAGGAATAATTCCATAAATGTGATCCATGTCTTCCTTCATTAAACCTTATAATATGTTGTTTTGTATTTTCTTATGCATACTTCCTATGTTATAATTTTTCCCAGGGATCGTCCTTACGTGACACCTAGTGCCACCAAATCTTCACTCCTAGAACTTGACTATCTTTATCCGGGTCCCTCAGTCCTAGACCTCCCTGGTCTTTTGGTTTACACATTGTATCTCAGCTTACCGAAGCCCAACCATGACTACCATGAGTGCCTCCCCATAATAAATTTCTTTGAATTTCCCTAATCTATTAGAGAATCGATTTTGGGGCCGCCAAGTTGGAAAAGAGGTATATGGTCATGGCTTGAAGAACATGTTTTATTAACACAACTCTACTAGCCGAATTGAGAGGTCCAAAAGCCTAGTTGTCTAATTTCCTTCTCATTCGATCTAGTAAATCTTCCCAAGAGACTTTCCTTATACAACCTTTAGCAAGTAGAGCACCAAGATATTTGGACAGAAGGGAGATTCCTTGAAATCCTAGGATACGCATAATGTTCTACTGGTGGATCCTGGGCGTGTTAAAAAGGAATACTTGAGACTTTGAATTATTTACCTCCATACCGAAGGCCTTAGAAAAAGTGTTCAGAAATTTCTTCAGAATTCGTGCTTCCTTCATCGATGAGTGTCCCATGAGCATTGTATCATCCACAAATTGCTGGTGGGATATGGCTTCAAAACCAGTGTGGAGGTTCATCACTTGAGCTCTCTCTTTTCAACCTTGTCTTTGATAAGTCTGCTCAATCCTTCTGCCATGAGGATAAATAGAAAAGGAGAAATCAAATCCCCTTTTTTGATTCCTCTTGAAGGTTTCAACATTTTGGTTGGAGCTCCATTTAGTAAAATAGAAAAGAAAGTTGTGGAAGTGATATTCATTATCCACCGGACCCATTCCTGGTGGAAACCATAGGCCTCAAGAATTTATTTCATAAATTTACAACTTAACTTGTTATACGATTTTGAGATATACAACTTCAACAACATACCTATTTTTTCTTAACTTTCAGAGAATGGATGACCTCATGAACTAAAATAATTCTGCCCAGAATTTGCCTTCCTTCCACGAACCCTGATTGTTCCTTGGCTACTATATCTTGCAAGATAGGATTTAACCTATTGGACACCACTTTTGTTATTATTTTGTAAATGAAATTACATAGGGATATAGGTCTGAACTTACCTGGAGAGTCAGCCCCATCCCCTTTGGGGATGAGAGTTAGAAAGGTAGAGTTGAAAAGTCTTAGGACTCCCTTATCCTTTCTGGAGTCTTCTACTATTTTCCAAACTTTGTCCTTGATCAAATCCCAAAATTAGTGAAAGAATTTGGTTGTGAAACCATCAGGTCTCAAGGATTTCCCATTTGACAATTGGCTAACAGCCTCCTCCACTTCTTGGAGTTTCACCGGCTTCAATAAGAACTCATTTTGGTTTGTCGAGACATGCCTTGTGATATGTCTGGTTATCTTCCTAATTTCTTCGCTTCTGTCCAAATGATATTCCTCCATGGTGGTTCCAAAGTATTCAACTAGCTCAGTTTACATGTCTTCCCTGGTTTCAACATACTGCCCATTCTCAATTTTTAACCTCCATATTTTTTCCCTCTGATGGTTCTGGACAACTGTGTGGTGAAAGAATTTTGTGTTTCTCACTCCTTCCTACAACCATTGGTTCCTATATTTTTGTTTCCAATAGAGTTCCTCCCGATGTTCTCAGGCATTTAGCTGGTCCAAGATGGCCTCTTCTCTATTTTTCAGGTCGTCAATGTACCCATTTTCCATGCTCATCCATTGGAGCTCCTCTAGTTTGTCCTTAAGAAGCTTGTTTTCTTGGAAGATGTCCCTGAATTCTTCCTTATTCCACATGCAGAGATTTGCTTTTAATTTCCACATTTTTTGTTGGAATTTGTACATCAAAGTTCCCCTGATATGTTCCATCTCCTCCCACCATTTGTCAACCAATTCCTTGAAATTCTTGTGTTCAAACTAAAATTGTTCAAATCGAAAAGGGTGACTTATGGGTGGGCACCCCTCTTCCTAGACCAAACTAATTGACCAATGATCAGATCCAGCAGAGGGAAGGACTTGGGTTGTCGCCTCCTTGTCTCCATTAATCATTGCCTCTTATAGGATGAATCAAACTAACCGTGAAGCCATGTGATGTTCACATCCTCTCATGTTATTCCATGTATACCATTTGTTCCCCGTCTCTATGTCAACCAATTGTCTCCTCTGTATCAAGTATTTAAAGGAGATATTGGGTGCCTCCAAATATCTTCTTCCTCCCTTATTTTCCTCCGGGGAAGTAATCAAATTGAAATCACCTACCACAATCCATAAGTGGTTTTCCATTTCATGTGCTTCCTTGTCCAAGAGTGATACAAAGGCGGGTTTATGAGCTATAATGCTTGGCCCATAAACAGTGGTGAGAGTCCTTCTTACCTCATAGTTGTAGAACTAAAAGTCCGCACTAATAAAGAAACGAGTTGCCCTAAAATTATTGAGGTGGAGGTTCTCAAGATGCCAGAGAATAGCAAGCCCACCATCCATTCCTCTTGCATCAGTAGCTAGGGCCTAGAATTCCATGCCATGTTTTACTGCTAATTGCTTGCATATTTTCTGAACTACATTTTCTTTCCTAAAGAAATAAGACATCAGGTTTCTCCTTCCTTAACTTATTCTGTAGGGTATTCACTTTCCTGGGATTGTTGATCCCTTGAATATTCCAAGTTATTATCTTCATTGGGTGTTTCTTCTTACCTCGGTAAAGGCTGCTTTTATCATCAGATATTGTCCCAACTCTATCATCCTTGTTCCAATCTCTGTTATTCTCTTCATTGGGATGTTTCTCTATTTATGATATTATGAAGTCACGTGATACAATTGATGTTTTTCAGGGGGTTGAAGACAAATTATACCCATTTTGACTGTTTTTTTAGACAAACATCGATTCAAATGTGGGATTGTTACATAGTAGTATGTGGACCTAATGCATCTTGTAGGTTGCTTGTAGTGGATAAGTTAAGCCACATGACTTGTATACTTCCCTTCACTTCTCATATAAATAGAGACAGGAGAGATCCATTCTCATCATCAAAATTGCATGTGTCTTATAAAAGTAAGGCACTAGGTTTCGTAACAGAACCCTCGATGAAATTATGAAAAGAAAATATGACATCTTTATCGAGATATTTATTTTATGAGATGGGTTTGATATTGTGTACAATATTTTGGATATGATCGCCTCATTATCGTATCGTTCATGCTTGGAGAGATTACATCTCATATATCTTGTGCCATGTCTCCATTCCAATAGGTCTACTAGTTGACAATGTTTCACCCACCTACTAGTTCCCTAGGTTGGGGAGGATGCATTAAATATTGAAATAAGGGAGCTATGGGACCTAAGAGAACCATAGTTTACCATTTACACATTAATTTGGGTCATGCAAATAATATATATGGAAAAAATAAAGTGGCATTGCTTCATAAGGACATTTGGAGGTCCATGGGGGCCTTGGGTGGCTAGATTCCTCCTTACACATGTCATGACTTAACCAAAAATTTGAAATTATGAGTGATGGAATGTTCTTGGAAGGTGGAGATTCATCAAATGAAATATCATGATCCCAAGGATTTGAATGGGTGAGGATGAGTAACCCCCCATAGAAGAGGAAGAGTCTAGGAAGAAACTAGGTGCCATGTGGAGGTAGATTCCCTGCGCTTTATGACAACAATGATGGAATATTCTATGACAAGTCGGACCTGATTGTAGACCTATGAAAACATGAAATTTCAGGGCTGAAAATAGCCTCTAATAGGGTGCACTTGGGACTATTTTTCATCCATTCTAATTGGGTGTAAGATGAAGGGTTGAAGAGAAGGCCAAGTGGCATGGAGGTTACTAAACATCAAGGATGAGGTGGAGGAATCCTATGGGAATGATTTAGACCTTGGAGGACCTTAGGAGGGTTATACAAATATTTCATGAGGAATGGAAATATTTTTTATCATTTGTGAATTTTCCTTGGGAATTTGGAGAGCATTAGCTTGTCCATTGCACGGCGAGTGCACACTTACCTTGCTTACTGAGCCAATTTCAAGAGAGTGAGATTCTCATCCAAGTTTTCCATGGGAGAGGAAATTCAGTATTCTCATTGGGAGCTTCATGTATTTTTTTTCTGGATATAGGAGGCTTCTACTGTTCACGACCCATCTCTCCTCCCATTCTCTCAATTTCCACTTCTATATTTCCATGTTTTTCTATGAAGGTGCACTTGTGTGCATGGAGGTTGTGCCCCATTGAGTTCAGTTGATTCCCAAGCATGGTTAAATGATTCATGGCTCTGAAATAAGTCTCTCATATTCTCTATAAGTCGAAATCAGAAGAAATACATATGCAAATGTCCACATTTCCAAGCTTTATTGTGACTAGTTTCCATGTGATGATTTTCCCTTTCAATGGAGATTATATATTTGATGTGCATTGTGACTTGGGTCAATATTATATGATTTTAGTGATATATTTAAATTATTTCAATGGTATATATTCATCTTTCTCTGTTCTGAACCATTATATGCACCATTTATGAGTCGAAGTTGAGCTTTTATGTGTCATTTCCCTTAAGCAAATATCAATGAAATTATGCATTCGAATATGAAGCTTTAATCCTCTATTTCAGAAATATTAACCATGCCAAATTAAATTAAATGAAGTATAATTACAGTCCTCATACTCTTCTCTGAATTTGGGAAGGTTTCACAGGATTTGGAGAGCCATTTCTGCCCACACCCTAGGGGGGATTGCATCATAAATTGCTAGTAATTTTGCCCTTTTTCCCATTATGCCAAATCAAGTTGCATATGTATATGACCTGTAATAAAAATATCAAAGAGTCAATTTAAGAGTCTAATAATCCCCACATCAATCCCTACCAAATTTGAGACCCTCTTGAGCTATTTGAATCCCCTACAGTCAAAACTAATCAAGACAATTTTTCCAAAATTCTGCCTTTGATGGGAATTTTCGAATTGGGACATTAAATCTTGGGTTGAGATATGTATGAGGAGACAATAGGAAAACATTTACTAGTGTAATTATTATTGTCAAAAAGTGATTCTCATGTCTAGTTTATGCATTATAATTTTTCCTCAGAGGGATGAAACTTGTGGCATAAGTTTTGGTATATTTTCTCTTGAATTTCCAAGTGGATTGTAGTTGTTAAGAAGTGAAATATTTTATTTTGTTTCTATTGTTTTATTCTATTTTAGATCATATTATTAGGATAAAAAAATGAAGTTGTATTAATTTTCTTAGAACCAAAAAAATCTACACTTTTTGTTGTGTTTCTTACCCAATCTTCCTTTGAATATGGTTCTATGTATTTTTTATAAATTGCATGGATCCAAATACCTTCCCCATATATTAACCTCCATACACAATTATTAGACATAGGTTTAATAAAAATTCAATGATTTCCAACCCCAAAATCCCCCAATTCCATTGTAATTTAACTATTCAATCCTTACAACACTAAGCATCGTGTGTTAGATTCATAAGACCCACACCAAGGTATTTAACATTGTAAATTAAATACATTAAAATAAATGCATGAGTTTAAATTGTTGTCGAAGGAAATATAGAAAATGAAGAAAATGTTGGAAGATAAAGGAAACTAGTATTATGTTTTCTACAAAAGTTTGTCTACTTGCAAAACATAAATAGACAACAATAAAGCAAATTATCAAAGGAGTTCCTAGTCTTTTCCATGAGTATCCCATACTCAAGGAAGTTCTTGGAATCCTTGAAAACATGCGAAGGATGAGAGGAAAAAATAGCCTCTTCTCTATAATTTGATTTTGTTTTAACAATAATAATGAAATGGGATAATAATACTAAAACTAGTTATCATGTGTTAATCGTTATTCTCTATGTTTACAAGAAGAGTACAATCTAACACATCCAATTAAACCCTTAATTGGTGGGATATGTCCCTTGACTTAGAAATTCTATGCATGTTACCCCAAGGGATTAATTTCCCTTCTGGTCAATTTGAGTCATCTAGATCAGATGAATATATCGAATTTCTTGAGGTCATTGTGACTTCCTCCAAGTGCTGACAACTCTAATGTATATGAAGGGGCGACTTTCCTCAAATTTCTCAACCACTCAACAAGGTGGGGTGGTTTAGTGAAATAAGTGATGGAGATAAGCTTTCTTGTAGATCGATTCCATTCACTACGTCTACAATATTCATTGTCTTGTAGACCATATTAGCTCAAATACACAAATCACACAAAAATCATCAAAATCACTTTTAATATCAAGCATATTCCATATTCAACTTGGAATTAAGAAAAAGTATACATGATTAGATGTGCATTAGTCATAATATCCACATTAGTCATAAAAAATACTAACGTTTCTTACGAAGGTCTTTCTTTGGGATGCAAATGTATCAAATTTAAACATAAGATGGGTCATGAATTAAACAAATTGGACAACCATCATTACCTACCATCTGGATGTTTTCATTCCCTTGTGAAATAAAACAATCTCTTGCATATTGATATCTAACCTACTCAATTCTCTTCATTGGGATGTTCCTCTATATATGATATTATGAAGTTACATGCTACAAATGATGTTTTCCAGGGGGTGGAAGATAAATTATACCCATTTTAACTATTTTTTTAGACAAACATCGATTCAAATGTGGGATTGCTACCCCAAATGTAGTAGTGTGTGTACCTAACGCATATTGTAGGTCGCTTGTAGTGGATAAGTTCGACCACTTGACTAGTAGACTTCCCTTCACTTATCATATAAATAGAGAGAGGAGAGATCCATTCTCATCATCAATATTGCACTTGTCTTATAAAAGTAAGGCACTAGGTTTCGTAACAAAACCCTCAGTGAAATTATGAAAAGAAAATATGACATCTTTATCGAGATATTTATTTTATGAGATGCGTTTGATCTTGTGTACAAGATGTTGGAGATGATCGTCTCATTATCATATCATTCATGCGTAGAGATATTACATCTCATATATCTTGGGTTGAGATATGTAGGAGGAGACAATAGGACAACATTTACTATTGTAATTATTATTGCCAGAAAGTGATTCTCATATCTATTTTATGCATTATAAATTTTCCTTAGAGGGATGAAACTTGTGGAATAATTTTTGGTAAAATTTTCTCTTGAATTTCCAAGTGGATTTTTGTTGTTAAGAAGTGAAATGTTTTATGTTTTTTCTATTGGTTTATTATATTTTATATCATCCTATTAGGATAAAATAAAAATTTGTATTAATTTCCCTAGAACCAAAAAATTCTACACTTTTTGTTTTTTTCTTATCCAATCTTCCTTTGAATATGGTTCTATGTGTTTTTTATAAATTTCCTTGATCCAAATACCTTCCCCATATATTAACCTCCATATACATTTATTAGACATAGGTTTACTAAAAATTCAATGATTTCCAACCCCAAAATCCCCCAATTCCACTGTTATTTTAATTATTCAATCCTTACAAAACTAAGCATCGTATGCTAGATTCATAAGACCCACACCAAGGTATTTAACATTGTAAATTAAAGACATTAAAATAAATACATTAGTTTAAACTGTTGTCAAAGGAAATATAGAAAATGAAGTATTATGTTTTCTACAGAAGTTTGTCTACATGCAAAACATAAATAGACAACAACAATAAAGCAAATGATCACAGGAGTTCCTAGTCTTTTCTATGAGTAGCCTGTACTCAAGGAAGTTCTTGGAATCCTTGAAAACATACGAAGGATGAGAGGAAAAATTAGCCTCTTCCCCATAATTTTATTTTTTTTGAACAATAATAATGAAATGGGATAATAATACTAAAACTAGTTATCCTATGTTAATCATTATGCTCTATGTTTACCAAAAGAGTACAATCTAACACATCCAATAAACCCTCAATTGTTGTGATATGTCCCTTGACTTCGAATTTCTATGCATGTTGACCCAAGGGATTAATTTCCCTCCTGCTCAATTTGAGTCATCTATATTAGTTGAATATATCAAATTTCTTGAGGTCATTATGGCTTCCTCCAAGTGCTAACAACTCTAATTTCTATGAAGGGACAAGGTTCCTCAAATTTCTCAACCACTCAACAGATAATAAAAAAATGAAATAAGTGATGGAGATAAGCTTGCTTGTAGATCGACTTCATTCTCTAAGTCTACAATATTCATCTTCTTGTAGACTATATTATCTCAAATATTCAAATCACACAAAAATAATCAAAAACGCTTTTAAGATCAAGCATATTCCATATTCAACTTGGACTTAAGCAAAGATTACATGATTAGATGTGCATTAGTCATAATGTCCACGTTATTCATAAAAAATACTAATGTTGTTACGAAGGTCTTGGCTTGGGATGAAAATGTACCAAATTTAAACATAAGATGGGTCATGAATTAGACAAATTGGACAACCATCATTACCCACCATCTGGATGTTTTGCATTCCCTTGTGAAATAAAACAATCCCTTGCATATTGATATGTAACCTACTCAATTCTCTTCCTTCGGATGTTCCTCTATTTATGATATTATGAATTCAAATGCTACAATTGATGTTTGTCAGGGGGTGGAAGTCAAATTATACCCATTTTGACTATTTTTTTAGACTAACATCGACAAATGTGGGATTGCTACCCCAAATGTAGTAGTATGTGGACCTAATGCATCTTGTTGGTTGCTTGTAGTGGATACGTTTGGCCACTTGACTTGTAGATTTCCCTTCACTTCTCATATAAATAGAGAGAGGAGAGATCCATTCTCATCATCAAAATTGCTCGTCTTATAAAAGTAAGGTACTAGGGTTCGTAACAAAACCCTTAATGAAATTATGAAAAGAAAATATGACATATTTATTGAGATATTGCTTTTATGAGAGGGGTTTGATCTTGTGTACAAGATGTTGGAGATTATTGTTTCATTCTCATTCATGCTTGGAGAGATTACATCTCATATATCTTGGGTTGAGATATGTGGAAGGAGACAATAAGACAAAATTTACTAGTGTAATTATTATTGTCATAAAGTGATTCTCATATCTAGTTTATTCATTATAAGTTTGCCTCAAAGGAATGAAACTTGCGGCATATGTTTTGGAATATTTTCTCTTGAATTTCAAAGTGGATTGTGGTTGTTAAGAAGTGAAATATTTTATGTTGTTTCTATTTTTTTTATTCTACTTTAGATCGTCCTATTAGGATAAAAAAAATAAGTTGTATTAATTTCCCTAGAACCAAACAATTCTACACTTTTTGTTGTGTTTCTTATCCAATATTCCTTTGAATATGGTTTTATTTGGTTTTTATAAATTGCCTAGATCCACAGACCTTTCCCATCTATTAACCTTCATACACATTTATTAGACATAGGTTTGCTAAAATCTCAATGATTTCCAACCCAAAATCCCCCAATTCTATTGTAATTTAACTATTCAATCCTTATAGCACTAAGCGTCGTATGGTAGATTCATAAGACCCACACCAAAGTATTTAACATCATAAATTAAATACATTAAAATAAATACATGAGTTTAAATTATTGTCTAAGGAAATATAGAAAATGTAGAAAATATTGGAAGATAAAGGAAACTGGTATTATGTTTTCTACAGAAGTTTGTCTACTTCCAAAGCATAAATAAACAACAATAAAGCAAATGATCACAGGAGTTCCTAGTATTTTTCATGAGTATCCCGTACTGAAGGAAGTTCTTGTAATACTTGAAAACATGTGAAGGATGAGAGGAAGAATTAGCCTCTTCTCTATAATTTGATTTTGTTTGAACAATCATAATGAAATGGGATAATAACACTAAAACTAGTTATCTTGTGTTAATCATTATGCTCTATGTTTACAAGAAGAGTACAATCTAACACATCCAATAAAACCCCCAATTGGTGGGATATGTCCATTGACTTCAAAATTCTATGCATGTTTCCCCAAGGGATTAATTTCCCTCCTGGTCAATTTGAGTCATCTAGATCATCTAAATATATCAAATTTCTTGAGGACATTATGGCTTCCTCCAAGTGCTAACTACTCTAATGTCTATGAAGGGACAAGGTTTGTCAAATTTATCAACCACTCAACAAGGTGGTTTAGTGAAATAAGTGATGGATATAAGCTTGCTTGTAGATCAATTACATTCACTAAGTCTACAATATTCATCGTCTTGTAGACCATATTAGATCAAATATGCAAATCACACAAAAATCATCAAAATCACTTTTAAGATCAAGCATATTCCATAGTCAAATTGGAATTAAGCAAAGCATACATTATTATATGTGCATTAGTCATAATATCCACATTAGTCATAATAAATACTAATGTTTCTTATGAAGGTCTTGGCTTGGGATCCAAATGTATCAAATTTAAACATAGATGGGTCATGAATGAGACAAAATGGACAACCATCATTACCCACCATTTGGATGTTTTGCATTCCCTTGTGAAATAAAGCAATCCCTTGCATATTGATATCTAACCTACTCAATTCTCTTCGTTGGGATGTTCCTCTATTTATGATATTATGACATCACCTTCTACAATTTGAGTGATGGAGTGCTTGCATTGGTACCCTACTTCTTGCTTTATTTTTTTCCATCTCTTATCTTCTCCCTCCTTATTTATTCCTATTGATTTCCATGATGGAATGAGATGGATAAGGATATGATACTGGAACCTTAAACCAACCCATTGGATATTTATCTTCTTTACGGTTTCTACATACAACTATGATTTGAACAAGGCCACTTATAAGTTATGTGGTGAGTGAGGTTCTACCTTTCTTAAAGAAGGGATAAGCTCTTCCCACTTTCTTTGGAATAGTTGTAGAACCTTCTCTTTTTAATTTATTGTCATTGTTTCATGTTGGACAACTAACCCTTTTTATTTCTCTTTAAGAAATAGATACAAATCTATATATGAGATCAATTTTTCATGTCTCCTTAATACCTTCTTGGGTTTTTTTGTTTTATCTATTGTCCAAAAGTTGTGGTCGAGTTCTTCCTCTCTATATTTTTGTGTCTTTGTATCCCTTTTTTCCTCATTTTGAGCCCAAGAACAAAAGACTCTTTATGTTGTACATCCCTCACATAAGGATTAGAGCAACATCTATAAGGGTGTGCCATAACATAATTATGAAGATAAAACTCACACAATTGATTTCTCTCCCTTTATTTAAACTTTTGATAGGATTTTTTGAAGCCCCATTGGGTGTCCGTTTGATAAGGGATATAGTAAGAAATTATTTCTAACTAGAGCCTTTGACATTGTTCCTTGAGATACAATGTATAGGTCCTTGTTATAGGTCTACAATAAAGCACATATTCTGCAACTTCAATAGCCTATTCAAAACCATTTCTGACACATCAATACCTTCATATCTACTTTCAATCTCTATCCTATGTCTTTCAAATATGTGCTTAATTCCAAATTTTCATTCTCAATATGTTTTCTCTCGTCTAGGTGTTTTATTTTAAGGATCTGGAACTTATCTTACAAATATGAAATCTATTACTCATGTTGAGGCAAGGAAATTTCTATATGTGTGGCTTATATTTTCATCTTAGATATTCTGCAAGTGTTCTCCATTTGAGGTATCTTTTCTTGTTTCATCTAGTTGAAAAATGAGGTCTTGGGCATTGATTTAATATCTTTATGTAATAAAACTTATATGTTTCTTCAAAATTTATTGTTGGGATAGAATAGTCAATGGAATATATATTATCTATGGCAAGGTTATATGGACTATCTTCTTTGCTACTTGAAACCAAGTTATATCTTTTTGTGCAAAGATTGTACCCTTATTATGTTTTTTAAATGTACCTACTAGAAGATTGAGGGTACTTTTCTTGGGTGTTTCCATTCCTACCAAGGTAACAACAACTTTTCTATCCTCATCCTCTATTCTCGTGGGAACCCCTTTACTTGCTTCCTCTATTTTTATTTCTGTATTTGGTCTCTCATTTTATTGACAACACTGGACTTATAATCCACCGCCTTCTTCTTATTTATGGATTCTTTTATATGATTTTAATATAGGATTGGATAAAATCCAATCTATAGGGCTATGAACTCTTCCCTTTTTATTATCAAAAACTTGTCCCAACAGAGTTGTCAGATTTTTATCAATTAGACAGTATGATCTTAGGATCTTATATGAGAGAATAACATGCACATCAATCAATCACAAGAGACAATAGACACAAAGATTTTCCTTGGGGAAACCATAAAGGAGAAAACCATGCAACTTTCTCAGAGATAGAATAAGCACTAATGGCAGCAGTAAAAACCAAAGACAGTAAGTTGAAATCTGATAGTTGTTCTCTCTTTTATCCCAGCTCCTTCTCTCTCACTTATGCGCTACAACTGAGTGTGAGTGAATGTGTGATAAATAGAGAGGCTCACTCTCTATTTATACTAATTCTCGACTTGACAATAACTTACCAGGGTCGACTTCTCTAGGAGAGTCTAATAACTCTAGTGCCACGAAACTATGGGGACTTTAACCCTTGATCAATAAGGAGGGTTACCCTCTATGACTTTACATGACTTGTTTACATTATTGATTCTCCTGATAGGAACATTGGGGTATGACATGTCTCAATTACATTACAGATACTTCCTGATAGGAACATCGGGGTATAATACATAAGACATACAAGTGAATACATTCCAAAGTTACAAATACATCAACACTCCCTCTTAACTAGGAAGGTATTCTATTGACACAATTCATCAGCACAAGTCTTCTTCTCTGGATCAAGTATGGATCATCATCATTGTCTCATCTCTAGATCATCATCACTAGATCATCAATGGATCAAAGTTGGATCATTACTGGATCATCATCAAAGTTTGATCATCACTGGATCATCATCAAAGTTGGATCATCACTAGATCATCATCAAAGCTAGATCATCACGAGATCATCATCATCATTACTGCTTCCACCATCTCGATCATAGTGGTGCTATCTCTCAATTCTTCTCATTATAGGAAGTTCTACGGAGCCAGCCCTTTTTCATGCTGGTTGTAGGCCTAGCCTCCATGTAGGTGTTCATCTTCTTCAACACTTATATCTGACCCAGTAAGAAAGGCCCACCTGACACTTATATCTGACCATGGGAGGGCTCGGACTACCCCCATGTCAAAATGGGCGAGCCCTTACATCTGACCATGGGAGGGCCCATCCTGCCCCCATGTCAGAATGGATCTGCCCTTATATCTGACCATGGGAGGGCCCGACCTTTCCCCCATGTCAAAATGGCTCTTCCCTTACATCTGACCATGGGAAGGCCCAGCCTGCCCCCATGTCAGAATGGATTTTTCCTTACATCTGACCATGGGAGGGCCCATCTTGCCCCCATGTTAGAATGGATCTGCCCTTACATCTGACCATGGGAGGGCCCAGCCTGCCCCCATGTCAGAATGGCTCATGGAGTCATCACTTCCTCTTGGAAGGAACCTCAATCTAGAGAACACCAAGCTTCTCCCTGAAGTACTCAAACTTCACTCTAGCTAATGGCTTGGTCAACACATCAGCTATCTGATCGTCCGTCGCAACATATTAGAGCTTCACTGCTCCTCTCTACACCATATCCCTGATATAGTGGTATTTGATCTCGATATGTTTCGACCTGTCATGGAACATCGGGTTCTCGACAACTTCACACAACTCTGGTTGTTGCAATATATACAAGTAGCATCCAACTGGAGATTAAACAAATTAGATAGTATCTTCCTCAGCCACACTGCCTCACAACAAGCCGAACAAGCTGTGACATACTTTGCTTCGGATGTACTTAGTGCCACACAGGATTGTTTCCTGCTAAACCAAGAGATCACACCTGATCCCATACTGAAGCAACACCCTGAAGTGCTCTTCCTATCAATGGCACTACCTGCCCAATCAGAATCCACATAACCCTCCAGGTTAATCTTCTGATTCACCTCATACTTGAGCCCATAATCAACTGCACCCTTAAGGTACCTCAGAATATGCTTTACAGCAATCAGGTGAACATGTCTGGGATCCATCAGGAACTGGCTCAATGTATTCACAGCAAAGCAAATATCAGGTCTCATATTCATCAGGTACATCAAGGACCCAATCATCTGACGATACATTGTAGCATCAACCGACTCTGATGAAGCATCACTAAATAGCTTCAGGTTCGATGCCATAGGTGTGGTCATTGCCTTGCAGTCCATCATCCCGAACCTCTTCAGGATCTCTACTGCATACTTCCCTTGTCCCAAGGAGATTCCCTGTGCATTTTGCCACACCCCCATGCTTAGAAAGTAGTGCATCATACCCAAGTACTTCATCTCGAATTCAGCAGCAAGATTCCTCTTCGTATCAGTAATCAACCCATCCTCACCTGTTACAAACATATCATCTACATACAGTAGGTGTATCACTGGGTTCCCTTCCTCAGCCTTGTAGTAAAGGTTGGAATCTTCTTTACTCTTGGTAAACCCCAAACTAGATAGGAAGCTGTCAATTCTTCCATACCATGTCATGGGTGCCTGTTTCAAATCATACAGGGCTTTCTTCAATTTACACACATGAGTCTCCCTGTCATGTATCTCAAAACCGAGTGGATGCTCCACATACACTTCCTCTTCCACTACACCATTCAAGAAGGAAATCTTGACATCCATTTGGTGTATCTTCCATTTCATAACTGCAGCCAGAGCAAGTATTGATCTGATGGAAGTGTATATGGCTATTGGGGCAAAAGTTTCTTCATAATCTATTCATTCTTTTTGGGAGAAGCCACGAGCCACAAATATTGCTTTATATTTATCTATGCTACCATCTGTGGCATGCTTGATCTTGTAGATCCATTTGGAAGTCACAACAGACTTCCCCTCTGGTCTTGGGACAACATCCCAGACATCATTCTTCATGATCAACTGGTACTCCTCGATCATAGTATCCTTCCACTCTTTCTTTTCTTCCGCTTCTTCATAATTGGAAGGCTCTTTATCAATGATGTCACACAATAGGGCTACAAACCGGAGCAGGACCTGGTTCTTTTCCTCTCTCTGTGTATCTCTTTCTGATCCCCATCTGTTTCTACACCTTAGATAGCCTCTCGTACCCATGCAGGTTTATTCTTGTGAGGATTCTTCTCTTGGGGTGGATCTACAAGTTCCTGTGGTTCTTCTATTTCTCCATCTTCTTCTTGAGTTTCATCATTCATGGTTGTGTCTCGAATCCTGGGTACTTTTGTTTCTTCAGAGTCTTCAATTGGTCTCTTTCTAGATTTGTTGTAAGTTGAGTCTTTGTCGAATGTTATGTTTTTGCTGATGTCGATCTTCTTGAATCCTAGGAAGTATGTCCTGTAAGCTTTCGAGCTTTCACTATATCCCACAAATATACCCTTCTTTCTAGAAGGATCTAACTTTGAACTCTTTTATTTTGTAATGTGTATGTATATTGGATAGATGAGTATTTTGAGATGGCTGACCTATGGTTTCTTGCCGAAAAATACTTATTCAGGTGTCTTGTTCTTGAGTACTCTGTGTGGAGTACAGTTCTGTACATACACCGTTGTCCTTGCAGCTTCTTCCCATAGATGCATGTGAAGATCTTGATCATGAAGCATTGCCCTTGCAGCTTCCATGATCGTTCTATTCTTCCTTTCTGCAACCCCATTCTGTTGTGGATTATATGGAGTGGTCAACTCCCTCTTAATACCTGAATCACTACATAATTCTTTGAATTCATTTGATGTGAATTCTCTACCATTGTCTGATCGAAAGGTTTTGATATTCTTTTCTGTATGGTTCTCAATCAAGGCTTTGAATTCCTTCAACTTGTTGAATATTTCATCTTTGTTCTTCAAAAAGTATATCCATGTCTTACTAGAAAAATCATCAATGAAAGAAACATAGTATACATACCCGCTTATTGAACTGGATGACATTGGCCCGCATACATCGGAGTGAATGATTTCCAAGATTCCTTTTTCCTTGCTCCCACTACTTGGAAATGTCTTCTTTGTGTTCTTTCCTTTCGCACATCCTTTGCAGACACTGTCATGTTTTGTATGTATTTCTAGAAGACCTTCAACATCTTTTCTTGCAAGTGGTAGTGCCCTATAGTGCACATGTGCAAGCCTTCTGTGCCAAATTTCATTTGGCTCTCCTGAGTCATGGACCAAAGTTTGTTCTGGTTGGCCCTTCAATTTGTATAGTCCTCCCTCTTACTCTCTAATCACAACTGCATCATCTATACTCTTTCCCTTTGGCCACATAAGGACTTGGACATCTACAAATGCAACCCTCATGCCTTTTTCATCCAATGCAGATATGGAGAGGAGATTCTTCTTTAGTTATGGTACAAACAAGACATCCTTCATCTTCATAGACTTTCCAGAGTCTAGTTTATAGGAGGTGTTGCTGCCGCAACTGTTCTCCCCAAATTTATTTTTATTTAAATTCTGGGCCCCTCCTCATCATTTTTGCCTGGTTTGATCGTTAAATTTTTGTGCCTCGCGGGCTTGTCTTCTTTTCGTTTTACTTTGAGGATGGATATCAGCTGGTTTATTTATGCCGTGTTCAGTTCTGGTTTGAGTCATGGATGTCTGGTTTACTGGTCAAAAAAAGAAAATCTTTGTTCTTCAGAGTTGCCTTTTCGGAGAAAGAACGAACCTGGCTGTGCCGGATCCTTAAAACTGTTACAACACTTGATTTTTTTTCTTGCAATCAGGTCTCTTTTTAATTCCAGATCAGAAGCTATGAGTTCTGTTCCGCCGCTGTTACGGCTCTCAGATCGTTTTAGCGTTCGACTCTCTAAATCTCCCCGACGTCCGATCCGTGTTAACCTTAAGTCGCTTGCCCGTAGCCCTGACTCGTCCGCCGTTGCGGCTAGGAGATCCTTTGGGATTCCGATTCTAATATCTGCCGACGTCCAACTCAGCCTCCTCCTTCCCTCATCGCCTGTCTTCAGCCTTTGTCTCGTCCGCCGTTTTGGCTGGGAGATCCTTTCAGCTTCCGACGTACCATTCTTCCGATGTCCGATTAATGGTGTTTCCCGCCTGTGGAGTGGTCTACCCGTCCGATGTAAGTATTGTTGAGCCTCCAGTAAGTTTCCCGCCATGAGCGAAGTAGTGGTATCGACGCTTGGTGACTTCCTTGCGGGCTGGTTGTTTCATGAGTAGATCTGACTACTATGTTTTATAACGTAATCCCAGTGGATGATGCTTGTCGATCGATTGCAGGTGAGCACGGAGGAGTGATCAAAATGCTACAGCGTGGAGGAAGACGGACCGTTTAACAGAAACGTAGAGTTCTAAAAGGCCCGACAGTTACCCAACCAATCATGAATGTGCGTGGAAAGATGGGGGACCGGAAACATTTGGGCAGCGGAAAAGCCACACGTCTGGGGGGAGCCCGAGGGGTCGGCTATAGCAGTTTAAATATTTGAAATTAGGAAGGAAAAAAGGGGCTTTTTCCCTTGAAAATTTTGTAAATCATCTATTGTAAGAGGAACTACTTCGTTTTACATGAGAGACTGCAAATTTTGCTTGCTGGAAGAGGTGCAATACGGAATGCATCACATGTATGTAAAGGAGCAATGTGAAAAGGAACTATTTCGTTTTCAGCTATGACTCTTTAACTGTGAGAATGTTCTAATTTCTGAACCTATGTTCTTCCTAGAATATTCTTAAGTTTATTCTGTGATGTTGTTTTCATGGTGAGTAATAGTGGCTTGTTCATAAATAATCACCTATCTGGTTGTTGAAATATGTTTTAGAGTGTTCATGTGTTCTGGAAGGAAGTTTCAGCTATCTAAAACATTTCACAATGCATGTCACTAATTGTATTATTCACCCAATATGATAATTCTTCTCCCTAGGGATAGTTAGAGAGTCAGTCCATTTTTGTTGTAAGCGATTTGGATGCCTATGAGCCATAAGACGAGAGGTAAGAACCTGCGCATCACATTGTGACTGCTCCTGGCATCTTTATCAGCCTGCATTTAGTTAGGCACTTGCATTTCATATCTTAAGTCAAAACACAAAAACTCGGTGGACTGGGCCGCAACCGGTAAAGCCTTTGTTTTGTTACTTGACCTACGGTAGTCGGACCGCAAACTGGACGGATTCCCTATACCAAACAGTCAATGGGCTAGTTGGGAACGTTGATTGGGGAGAATCCCTTACTGTTGCCACCTGCGATTTTCCAGGCCTCAACAGTTTTGGCGCTAGAAGGAGGGCCGCCAGTGTATGGCTGGCCGAGGAAACCCGTTTTCCCGAGATTATTCCACTGGTTACAGTTCTGAAAGTAGCGGACCATGCAATCCAATTTCGGAAGAAGAAGAAAGAGAGTATCTATATCTCGTTCGCAACGAAATTGTTAATGACCTAAGAAGACATACCCGTGCTTATGTGAAGAAGATTGGAGGATTGCCAATTATTCCCGAATTGCCTAGAAGAGAACACAAGAAGAAAGACCGTCCCGTAGTAGAGGACTCAATGCTGGTTGGAGACTGGGAAGAACTTGTAGAGACAGCTCTGCAGGAGGTTGAATTACCTTTGACCCAGGTAGGCCCAGATTCCCCTTACAGTTCTTCTGCTCACACCCCTGTTGGTTCACCTCCACACTCTCCACCTTTACTCATGGCAGGCGTTAATGCCAAACTACCTCCTCCCAACCCACCAAATCCGCCACCACCTGCATGGAGAGCCATATCACCTCTAAATCTGACCCCGCCTTTGCATGACCTACCTCAAGCCTTCGAAAAGTTGTTGCCTAAATTTGACCCCAATGAGAAGATATTAGTAGATGATCATTTGCAAAGTTTCTATCTAGCTATAGAAGGACTAAGGGCGGGAGAACATGAAGATGTGGTTTGTAGATTATTCCCTTATACCCTCAAAGGAGCTGCGGCCTCATGGTATTTTGGATTGTCGGCTAACTCTATCCCAAATTGGGATACCTTCGAGAGAATGTTCAGAAGTAAGTATGCAGTCCAAAAGACCCACGCTGCCCTCATGAAAGGACTTTGTGCATTAAAGAAAGAAAGAAAAAAAAAAAGTGCACAGCTTTACACAAAGGTTTGCAGCATATCTAAAAAAAAATTCTGAAACAGATAAGCCTTCAGACAAAGTACTTATTGAATACTATACTTCAGCTTTGGGTCCTGATTTGGCCATGTTTGCAAAGGGTAGGGCCAAACCTACTTTGACAGAGACCTATGAAGAAGCGGAGGTGGTGGAAGCGGAAAGAGAGAGCATTGAGGACTATCCAGAACAATCAAGAGAAAGAGGCGCAAGAAGGAAGACCTTATTGTTCGCTAAGCCTAAGGAAGAAAAGTCACCAGACCTGGAGAATATGGCCAAAATGATGCAAAAGCTATCTAATAAGATCATAGACTTGGAGAAGGAAAATGAAGCCCAAAAATTCTACAGGCCATATTATAAGAAAAGGGAGGAAAATAATCAACCCCAACCTCCTCCTCAAAAAACCGCATCCATGAATCTGACAGATATAGGAATGGAAAATTTCTGTACCTTTCATCAGCAACCTCATTCCGAAAGGAACTGTCCACAATGGATAAATTCAATGACCTTAGTCATGAATCAGATGTTGGATTTGAGATTAACGGAAGAAGATGATGATGAAAGGAAAGAAAGTGTTGCTTCTACTTCTACAAAAGAACAAGAAGAAGAGACTATGGCATTATGGAGTTCTGTCTCCTTACTCGATGCAGAAGAAGATATAACTAAAAAACACAAAGATATCAGGGAGGCTAACATGACAACTAGAAGTTAAGGGACGGTTAGCAATGACAGTATTTTACTCCCAAAGATCAGAAGGCTGCAAAGAAATATCAGGAAGAAATTTCAAGATAAACCCGTGGCTAATAAGACTCCAGAATTCACTATTACCAGCCAAGATCCTAAGCAGAACAGAATGCTGCCTGAACTAAACAAAGAAAAGGTGAATGCTGATAAATCTCAGTCCATTAAACAGAAAATTGAATATGACGTTGTTGAAGATTTAAAGAAGATAAAGGCAAACGTCCCGCTGTTTGAAATGTGCAAAGTACCTCAACAAAAGGAAAGGTTGTTTAAAGCATTGGAAACGTCAGAGGAGGAGCGGCCCACTGACAATAAACCTCTGGGCGAAGAAGAAATTGGAGAAGCTAGCACTAGAGGTAAGTCTAAAATTAAACAGCCACCCTTCCTCCTGACATTTGAGATTTTTAATCATAACGTTCACAATTGTCTAGTAGACTCAGGGGCGTCCATTAATGTCATGCCTGTATCGGTATGTAAGAAAATCAATGGGCAGTTTAAACCAACCACGTGGAGGGTGGTGCAATTGGATAGGACAGACGTTAAGGTAATTGGTGAGATGGAGGACATTCTAATCCGTCTGGCACCCAATGACAAAGTATGTCAAGTTATTAACATCGTGGTGGCTGATATACCAGATGCTTACGGCCTGGTGCTGAGCAGAGATTGGTCAGCTAAATTGAATGGATATTTCGCCTCAAATTGGTCGCACCTGTGGTTGCCGTACAAAGGAAGTCCCAATCAGATTAAGGTGTTGAGAGAGCCTCACATGAAGTACAATGTTACTCAATTGGATGAGAAGAATGTACCGGTCGAATCTGTGTTGGGAAACTACTTTCTCGAGTTGGAACCAGGGAACTATCAAGCGGAAGAGGCCAGTGACACATCCAACACCCAGCCTGATCTCCTTCGATTTTCGCAGGCTGATGAGATCGATTGTAAAATAATAGATTTAGCAGTAGGTGTAGATTCATTTTCAGTAGTTAGTGATTTTTGGACTTTATTTTTTGATGGCTCGAAGACTTTAGAAGGATCAGGGGCCGGCTGCATCCTTATTGATCCTCAGAAGAATAAACATTTCTTGTCATGTAGATTAGAGTTTGAGTGTACTAACAATACAGCTGAATATGAAGCGCTGGTGCAGGGTCTCAAGAAAGCAATCGAATTGAAGGTAAGTAATTTGAAAGTTTTTGGGGATTCTGAAATCATTGTGAAACAAATCCAGAATCAAATCCACTGTATTTCCCCTCACTTGAAAGCTTACCAGAATGAGGTATGGGACCTGCTTAAATGTTTTAATGCATTCAACATTATCTCAATTCCAAGAATTAGGAACGCAGCAGCAGACTTATTGGCCACTTCGGCCGCAAGGCTTGTTCCCTCGAATAATTGATGTACTGTTGAATTGCTTTTCAGGCCTTCCGTACCAGATATGATCACCAATCTGAGGGTGTTCGATGATGACCAGCAAATCATAGAATGTTTGACTAATGAGGAGGTATTCAAAGGAGCGATTATCGATGATGAAAAACACCAAGCCGAGATGAAATTTGACAATTTCGTCCCTAAAGGGGTCAGAATGTTAGAGAAGATGTTTGACTTGAATGAAAAATTCCAAAGACCCGCTAATGTAAAGACGCACAGCTCAACCCTACAGTTCGAACTGATAAACTTGGGGACTGAGATGGATCCTAAGTTTGTGAACCTCAGCAAATGCTGTTCACCAGCCGAAAGGGATAGGTTTGTCAGTTTGTTCAAACAGTACAAAGATGTCTTTGCCTGGACATACCAAGATTTTAAAAACATACGATACCAACATCATTAAACACGTTGTTCCCATCAAGGCGGGAGTCAAGTCATATCAGCAGCTCTTGAGGAAAATGCATCCAAAACTGGAACCGCTGATCCAAAATGAGGTAAAGAAATTATTGGATGCCAAAATCATTTTTAAAGCTAGACACTCAGAGTGGGTATCAAATCTGGTACAAGTCAGAAAGAAGTCAGGAGAGATCAGGCTGTGCGTAGACTTCAGGAACTTAAACCGTGCCTCAGATAAAGACAACTATCCGGGGCCCCCCATGGAACAATTGCTACAGATGGTCTCTGGTTCTGAATTGTTTTCATTATTATATGGTTTCTCTGGCTACAATAAAGTATTGGTGGCTGAGGAGGATAGATTAAAGACAACATTCAGGACCAAGTGGGGAACTTTTGCCTATAGAAGGATGCCCTTTGGACTGATTAATGCTGGAGCGACCTTTCAGAGAGCTATCGACACAGCTTTCCGCGGACTGATTGGACGAAGTGTTGTGGTATACCTTGATGACATCACAATATTTTCGAAGAAAAGAGGGGAGCACGCGTTCCACCTGAAGCAAATTTTCGAACGCTGCCGGAAATATGGCATTTCCCTCAATCCTAAGAAGTGCGTTTTTGCAGTCATAGAAGGCAAGTTACTGGGGCATATAGTTTCAAAGAGAGGTATATCTATAGACCCAAAAAGAATTAAGGCCATTGAACAAATCCCTATGCCCCATAATAAAAAGGGAATGCAATCCTTCATGGGAACAATAAATTTCGTGCGAAGGTTTGTGCCTGATTTTGCCCAGACTATCAAGCCACTGCAGCAGATGGTCAAGCAAAATGCACAGTTTAAGTGGACTGAAATGGAAAAGACTGCGTTCAGCAAAATCAAGACTAATGTTGTACATGCTCCCTCTCTGAAAAGTCCAGACTTTGACAAAGACTTTATTATGTACACCTTTGCATTCGATGATTCATTGGCAGCCATGCTTACCCAAAAGGAGGACGGGGGTGATGAATTCCCAATCTCTTTCATGAGCACTGGGCTTCAAGGGGCTGAATTAAACTACCCAGCCATTGATAAGCAAGCTTACGCAGTATTTAAGGCAGTGAAGCAATTCAGGCCTTATATATTAAAAAATCGAACCAAGGTATTAGTCCCTTACCCAGCTGTAAAATCCCTTCTCATTCAGAAAGAATTAGGAGAAAGAAGGGGCAACTGGGTGACAGCTCTTCAAGAATACGACCTTGAATTCAAGCCAGCCTCCATAGTAAAAGGTCAAGGATCATGCAAATTAATGACTGGAAGCAGAAACAACGAAGAACAAGCATGGGAAGATGAAGCCGAATTGCATGTAATGGATGTATGTCCTTTGTTCACGGCTCCTGAGTCCTGGTATAGAGACCTTGTGCATTACTTGCAGTCAGGGCTATTGCCAGAACATTGGAGTTCAAAACAAAGGAGAGCTCTGCGTTTGAAATCAGCTTCCTACCAAATCGTAGAAGGCGTATTATTCAGAAAGAACTACAATGGAGTCCTCCTGAGATGCTTGGAGAAAGAGGATGCTGAGAAAGTAATGTCTGAATTACACAATGGTCTGGCTGGGGGACATTTTTCAGGCGACACTACAGCCCACAAAATCCTTAGAGCTGGTTACTATTGGCCTACGCTCTTTAAGGATGCACATGCACATGTCAGGAAATGCGATATTTGTCAAAGATACGGTGGAAGACTTCCTAAAACAACAGCACCTCTGAAGCCTGTGGTGGTCATGGAACCATTTGAACAATGGGGGCTGGATATTATTGGAGAAATAAAACCCAATTCTTCCCTGCTGCACAAGTACATTCTTACTGCTACTGATTATTTCACTCGTTGGGTCGAAGCTATCCCACTGCGCAAAATAAACGAAGACGAAGTCATCAGCTTCCTACAAGATCATATCATGACCAGGTTTGGAGTTCCAATTTCGTTAGTTTTTGAAAATGCTAAATATTTTTCATCAATTAAATTGACTGCATTTGCTCATGATAAAGGGATAAAATTACATTACTCTGCTAACTACTATCCGCAAGGGAATGGCCTGTCCGAGTCCTCTAATAAAAACATCATTAGAATTTTGAAGAAGACTATAGTAGAAAACCAGAGAAGTTGGCACTCAGCCTTACCCAATGCCCTGTGGGCTGACAGAGTCACCCCCAAGTCTGCAATAGGAGTGTCACCCCATACCCTTGTGTACGGTAAGGAAGCCATCTTGCCTCCCAATATCATGCTACCATCTTCCATACTAGCTCAAGAGTCTAGGGGTTCGGATGATGAGGTTCTCCAAATAAGGATTTATAATCTCCTGAAAGCAGAAGAGGCTAGATCCAAGGCTAGAGAACGTTTCCAACAATAGCAGGAGGTAGTAAAAAAATGGTTTGACAAACATAAAGCCGGGAAAAAGGACTTGGAGGTGGGAGACCTAGTTCTCAAGTGGGATCATCCCCATGATGAGAAGGGGAAGCATACTAAGTTCCAGCAGTTGTGGGTAGGCCCGTTTCAAATCTCAGCAAAGCTTGGCCCTGCTACTTATAAGCTGCAAGACTTACAGGGATGGGAGGAGAACTTGCCAGTTAATGGTTTGGTTCTCAAGCCTCACTTTTCTTGAGTTTCCTTTGAGGTTTCGATCTTGTATATAAATAAGTTGTTTGATTGTTTTCAAGTCATGCTGTTATTTGTTTTCAATTTGAGTTGTTAATTTTCAATAAAGGGAACGAACTTGCGGTTGTCTAGGAGATATTAAGATCTTTTTTTGAGAATGGTAAGTATGTTAAGTGTTAGCCTGTGTATTGTTGACTAAATTCTTCCAACCTAACAGTTTTCTCGAATAAAATGCTGTGTGCATTGAGGTCCTACTTAACCCCTGTGAAATAAACCAGATTCGAGAAGTCTGGAGTACTATGTCGGGGCTCCATCCATGTCACATTTTAAAATGTTCTAAGGAGCAACAGCAAAGGACCCATGGAAAGAAGCAAGGTGAACAGTGTATTAAATATAAATGATCCCATGCCAAGAAACGAATGCCAAAAGGCAAATAAAGAGTCAAAAACTTCTATAAAAGCATCATATATCAAAGCGAGTGCTGAATCATAAGCACTAAATTGCCAAAAGATCCTCTCCGTCTGTGAGCTGAAACTTGAAGCACACCACTCACACAAAAGGACACTATGGGATAGAGGATCCTGAAATAAAATTCAGTAAGAAAGGTATACAGAAGGACTCAGATGAAAAGGACAAAAGTCCAAAAGCACAAAAGTGTTAAAATGGCATGGGAACGGGTAACAAACGAATATAGCTGTTTACTATCCGCTACAAGCCTATGGTGTCCACGCTGTTAGCTACCTGAAGGCAGAGGTAATAATAAAACTCATACTCTGGCCTCAACAAAGTTATCCGGACTTGAAGGTCTCGGTTTCCACTTCCCCAATTTGGACTAGTATCAATGATTAAGGTACACACTTCGGTCATTTGAGAAATCCGGATAGCTGGAAGAATTCATTTGATGCATTTTGTTGTGAAATAGTCTGCCACTCAAAGAAAAGTCACCCAGAGATCTAGGTTCACCAGGAAATCGCCAGTTGTTGCTGCCGCAACTGTTCTCCCCAAATTTATTTTTATTTAAATTCTGGGCCCCTCCTCATCATTTTTGCCTGGTTTGATCGTTAAATTTTTGTGCCTCGCGGGCTTGTCTTCTTTTCGTTTTACTTTGAGGATGGATATCAGCTGGTTTATTTATGTCGTGTTTGGTTCCGGTTTGAGTCATGGATGTCTGGTTTACTGGTCGAAAAAAGAAAATCTTTGTTCTTCAGAGTTGCCTTTTCGGAGAAAGAACGAACCTGGCTATGCCGGATCCTTAAAACTGTTACAACACTTGATTTTTTTTCTTGCGATCGGGTCTCTTTTTAATTCCATATCGGAAGCTGTGAGTTCTGTTCCACCGCCGTTGCGGCTCTCAGATCGTTTTAGCATCCGACGCTCTAAATCTCCCTGACGTCTGATCCGTGTTAACCTTAAGTCACTTGCCCGTAGCCTTGACTCGTCCGCCGTTGCGGCTAGGATATCCTTTGGGATTCTGATTCTAATATCTACCGACATCCGACTCAGCCTCCTCCTTCCCTCGTCACCTGTCTTTAGCCTTTGTCTTGTCCGCCATTTCGGATGGGAGATCCTTTCAGCTTCCAATGTACCATTCTTTCGACGTCTGATTAATGGTGTTTCCCACCTGTGGAGTGGTCTACCCGTTCGATGTAAGTATTGTTGAGCCTCCAGTAAGTTTCCCGCCATGGGAAAAGTAGTGGTATCGGCGCTTGGTGACTTCCTTGCGGGCTGGTTGTTTCATGAGTATATCTGACTACTATGTTTTATAACGTAATCCCAGTGGATGATGCTTGTCAATCGATTGCAGGTGAGTGCGGAGGAGCGATCAAAATGCTACAGCGTGGAGGAAGACATACCGTTTAACAGTAAATGCAGAGTTTTGAAAGGCCCGGCAATTACCCAACCAATCATGAATGTGCGTGGAAAGATGGGGGACCGGAAACATTTGGGCAGCTGAAAAGCCACACGTCTAGGGGGAGCCCGAGGGGTCGGCTATAGCAGTTTAAATATTTGAAAGTAGGAAGGAAAAAAGGGGCTTTTTCCCCTGAAAATTTTGTAAATCATCTATTGTAAGAGGAACTACTTCATTTTACATGAGAGACTGCAAATTTTGCTTGCTAGAAGAGGTGCAATACGGAATGCATCACATGTATGTAAAGGAGCAATGTGAAGAGGAACTATTTCGTTTTCAGCTATGACTCTTTAACTGTGAGAATGTTCTAATTTCTGAACCTATGTTCTTGCTGGAATATTCTTAAGTTTATTCTGTGATGTTGTTTCCATGGTGAGTAATAGTGGCTTGTTCATAAATAATTAGCTATCTGGTTGTTGAAATATGTTTTAGAGTGTTCATGTGTTCTGGAAGGAAATTTCAGCTATCTGAAACATTTCACAATGCATGTACTGATTGTATTATTCACCCAATATGATAATTCTTCTCCCTAGGGATAGTTAGAGAGTCAGTCCGTTTTTGTTGTAAGCGATTTGGATGCCTATGAGCCATAAGACGAGAGGTAAGAACCTGCGCATCACATTGTGACTGCTCCTGGCATCTTTATCACCCTGCATTTAGTTAGGCACTTGCATTTCATATCTTAAGTCAAAACACAAAAACTCGGTGGACCGGGCCGCAACCGGTAAAGCCTTTGTTTTGTTACTTGACCTACGGTAGCCGGACCGCAAACCGGATGGATTCCCTATACCAAATAGTCAACGGGCTAGTTGGGAACGTTGATTGGGGAGAATCCCTTACTGTTGCCGCCTGTGATTTTCCAGGCCTCAACAGGAGGATTCACCACTACCTTTTACTGGATACCGGTAGTCATCCCCAAGTTTGACCTTGGAAGCCCCACTGTCTATAAGCCAATCATTGCTTCCATGTGTGATAGTTTCCATGAGGGTAGAAATCAGAACATACTCTTCATCACTTGAAGAATCTTCACTTTCTTGTTTTACTCTTTTCCTGGGAGGATCATCATCCTCTGTAGTGTGAGCATGATGTTTTCTTTTGTCCTTCTTCTTATGGGAGTTTCTTTTGTTTCTAGGACAATTTCTGGCTTAGTGTCCTATCTCATTACAAGTAAAACATCTGAGTTGAGTTTTTTCTAGAGTGAGGATGCTTACCTTTAGAATGATGATAGTCCCTTCCGCTTTTCTTAGAGTGTACTGTGAGAGCTTGATGTTCACTTCCCATATTCTCTTCTCGGGCTACTATTCAAGCTTCTTCTTGTGAGAATTCCTCCCACAGTCTACTAAAGGTGACTATATTTCTTCTAGCACAAATCCCTTGAATGAAAGAGTCCCATGACCTAGGGAGACCATTCAGGGTAGTCATCACAATTTATGCATTCTCCACTTCTTCATCCACTGCTTCAAGTTATTATTTGATTTGGGATACCCTTGTAAAGTATGACTATATGGTCTCTGCATTCTGGATCTTCACACTCTTCAACTGGTTCCTCAAAGTCATCTTCTGGTTTATGCTCTTTCCTTCAAATAGCTTTGTTAGGGCATCAAACATTACCTTAGGTGTCTTTAGGGAGGACACCTATGGTATGAGGTGATCCTTGATTCAATCAGCAATAATCCTCTTAGCCATGACCAATTTCTTTTTGTGTAAGACCTTAGCCTCATCTCCCTCTGGAACTAGAACCTCTTCACTGATGTAAGAGTCCAACTCATTTTCTTCCAAGACCAGGGAAATCCTATACTTCCAAGCTCAAAATTTATCAGGGCCCTCAAGCTTTTCATCAAGATTGGTGTGATGAGACATCTTAACTGAGAACCTCAAATGGAAATAAAGAAGATTTAGATCTTACCAATTTGAGAAGCTGAAAACTGGATCTGGAGTTGATCTTCTGTAGTGCTAGTTTTCTGGTTCCAAGGAAAATTAGGGTTTGAATTTCTCGTAGTTCTACTCAACCAAAAACCTTGATTTTTGTCTCTAAACTTTGATTTTGAGGAGGAGAGCAATCCTAGCCTGGGCTCACTCAGAAATTCCTCTTCAATGAAAATCCTTAATTTCCCAATGTAGTGGTAGGTTAAAAAATGAAAGTGCTTAGAATCAGATTCTGCTTCGACAGAAATATGCGCCCTTTAATGGAGGCTCAGCCCAGCCTCGTTTTGTTGATGGATTGTGGAGAGAGACCTAAAAAGTAAGAATCCCTAGCTTCTGCAACTGCACAGTGTCTTCTTCTCAAGTTAGCTCTGATACCATGTTAGATTTTTATCAATTAGACAGTATGATCTTAGGATATTATCTGAGAGAATAACATGCACATCAATCAATCACAAGATACAATAGACACAAAGATTTTCCTCGGGGAAACCATAAAGGATAAAACCCCACAACGTCCTCAGAGATAGAATAAGCACCAATGGGAGCAGTAAAACCCAAATACAGTAAGATGATCTCCGATAGTTGTTCTCTCTCTTATCCTAGCTCCTTCTCTCTCACTCATGCGCTACAACTGAGTGTGAGTGAATGTGTGATAAATATAGAGGCTCACTCTCTATTTATACTAATTCTCGACTTGACAATAACTTACCAGGGTCAACTTCTCTAGGAGAGTCTAATAACCCTAGTGCCCCGAAACTGTGGGGACTTTAACCCTTGATCAATAAGGAGGGTTACCCTCTATGACTTTACATGACTTGTTTACATTATTGATCCTCCCAATAGGAGCATTGGGGTATGAAATGACTCAATTACATTACAAATACTTCCCGATAGGAACATCGGGGTATAATACATAAGATATACAAGTGAATACATTCCGAAGTTACAAATACATTTAATAACTAACTAGTATAAATTCTAACAAATTTAATAACTAACAAAATACATTTTCACTTCATTAATCATCAAGACATTAGGATGAGTCCTGAAATTCTAAGAAACTTGAGGCATTATTCTGATTTTGGAGTAATCTGAAAAGAGAGGACATCCTCAACTTCAATCTTCACATCTGAAGTCTTCACTTCCGAATATGAACTAATAGTATAAACCGACCCCACTTCATTCTTATAATTCCAAGAATTTCACTATGCTTCAAAACCCTTCCAAGCATTCTTCAAATACTTCAGATCTTTTTCAAAAGTTTTAAATTTACCTTTCCATAATTCAATTTAAGTTTTAAATTTACCCTTCTCCTTGAATTGTGACCATACCAATTCTTGTGCGGTTGATAAGTCGACGATGCATCCAAACAAAAATAGACCATAAAATAAACTCTCCCATGAAAACGAGCTTAAAAGGATTTCAAAGAACTTCAATTATTTCCGCATTAATTTAGATTTGATTGACACGTACTAGATACATCATACTCCCTTTGTTGTAATACGCAAGAGAGATATTTCCCACACCAAATCTCATGCTTGGGATTTCTATCAAGCCAACAACCACTATAGCGAATTAATGTTAACAATTGATTATAATTCATATGCATGTGATTAACCTTCCAGATGGAGTCCACCATTCGAGAGCCATCTACCTTTATCAAACTGGTTTTAACCATTGCATGATTCACCTTATGGGATTTGGATATAATCTTCAACATCCCCTCCATGTATCAACTTATCTTGACCAAGGTTAAAATCTAGATTGGCATTTTTATCAACAAGGAGGTTTAAAATTTGTAAGGCATGAAAACACTTTACATATTCAAAATTTTTAATTAAATGCAATTATCTTGAGTGTTCAAGACAAAGGACCGTCTATAGGAATTTGATTGGAGGCAAGTTGTAAAATAACAATCATAGAGTCCCCTACTATGAGCAATTTTTTTATATTTCTCTTCAAATTTAGCATGAGGCCTTGCCAAAGAGCAAGGGCTTCTGCTTGATTGTTTGTGTTCTCTCCCAATCACCATGAGCACTTATGCTTCTGGAGTCCTACAAGTTCGAATATCACCCCCCTTGCACCTGCCACCCCTATTTTGCAATATTTTCATCAAAACAATAGAGTGTATTAAAATATTTTATCCACACTACAAGGAAAACACCTTATAATGGAGGTTTTTCTGAAGGATTTTAATGTCACAACATTTGGAAAAAAATTCAATATAATCTTTGTTAAAACCTCTACCATTTCTAACATAGGGTTGAGGTTGTAATAGATGTCTATTATAAGTAAAAAAATTGGGAAATTGGAGGTTATAGTGGAGGTTTTTATTGGTGCCCATATATCATACAAATGAAACTGTGCTTCGTAAACGTATAGACACCAACACATATAAATTAAATTGTGTGCACTAGTGCATCATAAACATATAAGCATTGGTGCATACAATTTAAATGTTATGCACATGTTATTTTTCATTTATATAGTGTTGCATTATGTGTATTATCTTTTAAAGTGTTGTGTTTATTATCATTATTAAACACATAACTGTTAATCATTCACAAGAAGCACTTGTTCAGCTTGTCCAATAAAAACAAAGTGTGTAATTTCTCACAACATAAAAAGCATTGCACCATTAACAATTTATGTATTCCCCACAACGCATAGCAAGTTAAAAAAATACAATGCACCAAAATGTCTATATTTTAATTAATTGGTTTTTAAAATTTTCAATTAATCATCATTTTTTATAATAATATTGATATTTAAATTATTGTCTTTGGATATAATGATGGTATTAATGTATTATACTATTCGATTACACATATGTTCATTATGATATTTAATCATCCAAATATAACATCCATATATTTAATCAACATTATAACAGTTTACGGCATTGGACAATGCAATAAAATAACAAACCAATTTTATTGTATATAATTAAGAGTCCCTTCATCATAGAAAATGGGACAACATAAAGGTCCACAATAACCAAAATGTCAACATGTAATTGCTATTCTTATTGGTAACATATGGTTATCCAATAGGAATAATATGTCCAATAGATTAAATAAAATGTTTGATTTTCACAAACAAACATTTCAAAATATACAAGTTGCAAGAGAACCCAATTATATTGATCATCATTATTGACTCATACTAGCATCATTGCTTGAGTTGCTTGCATTCCTCATTTCTTCTAGGTGATATTGCACTTGGGTTATTTGACCTAACGTTTTATTGATTGGTTTGATTTTGTTCCTCCTCTTAATTTTCTATCTGTAAACATCGAAATTTGTGATGGATATATCTAGATTTATAATATAATATACATGATTATGTAAATTAAAAATCATACCATAGCAAGGAGTTATTCATAAGCAATACAAATTGTTTTAAATCGACTGCTATTATCATTTCTCAAGAACTCTTATGTTTTCTCCACTCCATACTTTGTTTCCTACAAGTATTATACACCATGACAAAGCGCTAATATAATTAATATAAAGGTTTCTTTTCATTCCATTATTTATAAAATGAGGGAAGTACAACAACATTGCTACTTACAAATTGCACAATTAACATTTGACATTGCAACACATACTCATAACCCATACTTAACCCAATGTTAAAAAAAATATTGAGACAACTCTTATTTGTATGTTGTTACAAGACATTCAAGGATGAGTGTCAATTAATAAAAGATAAAGCTCACCACAAATATGAAATATTGAGTAAGAAAAACAAAAATTATACTCACAAGCTTTGTGATCAACCATTTTCTTCCTTATCGTCTTGTTTTATTTCCTAAATTGGTTCCATTTTCCCTTCTTTTCTGCAGTTGAACAAATGAAAGTATTTCAAGCAATAATAAAATTAAATGTACATAAAATTAAAAAATCAATGATTACATAAGTTTGATGCATGTTGTTGTTGAGATGGCTCCCCTTGTGATGAGATTATGTTCATTTATTTCATCATCTCCTTCAACACCTTTTTTGAACATCCATATGAACATGTTTTGAATATCACCTCATTTGTCCTTAGGAATTTTCATAATCTTCCTAAAAAAATGAAAATTTCAAATAAATATTGATATGAAACTAAATATAGTCAAAATCTTAAGATTTTTGGTATTAGTATATACATATTATAGAAAAACATGTTTAGGAATAAAAAGTTTTAAATTATTCTTTTTTGTTATTGTATATTTTCGTTATTGCAAGTCTGATAGGTCTCACTCGTCGTTACTCTGGAAACACTTGTATTAGTTTATATATAATCTGATTATTTGAGTCATTGGATTTTTTTTGTATTGTAAGTGGAAAATACATATATACGCTCTTTCCACTATATCCATCATAGTTTTATAAAAGTCCCCCCCTTAAGTGGAAAATATGTCTATATGCTCTTATTTGTTGGATGATTCAATTCTTTTTTTTAAACTAAAATGGATATTTTTTGTATTTTAAACGACTAGAAAAAACAACATCAAAAGTTATAGAACAGTTTTCAAAGCATATCTAACAAAGTCTCCATCGGTGTTAATGGTGAAAAAGAAAACAATCGAATGGACAGAAGCATTACGGGAAAATTGATTGCCTTCTCATTATTAAGAACAATTTAAATAGGAAATACAAATGACAATTCTATGGGAAAATACCATGGGTGACTTAACTCACTAACTAACCATGGGTGAGATTACAGTCTTCAACACACCCCCTTAATCTCAACTGGTAGTACATCTTCAGCATTGTCTATGCCTAAGTTCTCTCTCCGGTATACAAATGCAGATGTTCCCAATGGTTTGGTGAACATGTCAGCCAACTTCTCCTTAGAGCCACAAAATAGTAAAGAAATTTGCCCATCATTGACTAACTCATAAATGAAATGATAGCGAGTGTCAATGTGTTTGCTTTTTCTATGAAATACATTATGTTTAGACAACTGTATTGCAGAGCTATTATCACAGATAATAGAAGTGGGATATTTTGCAGTGTGTCCCATATCCTTTAACATTCTTCTTAGCCAAACTGCATGGCAAGCTGTTGTAGTAGCTGCTACATATTTTCTTTCTGCAGAAGACATGCTGGCAATGGGTTGTTTCTGAGATGCCCAAGAGATCAGATTTGTACCCAAATGGAAATCATAACCATGTGTGCTTTTCCTATCATGAAGACTACCTGCAAAATCACTATCAGTGTACCCTATGAGAGTATTGTCTGGTGTATGAGTGTACCATAGGCCATATCCAAGTGTGCCTGCAACATATCTCATAATTTTTTTTCCAACTTTCCAGTGAGAGTCTTTGGGAGACTCCATAAATCTAGAAATAAGACTGACACCATACATCAAATCAAGTCTAGTTGCGATCAAGTACATTACATTGCCTACCATTTGTTTATAGAGTGTATTGTTTACTATTGGTTCATCATCATTCTTGGTTAACTTGGTGCCAAGAGCTATGAGGGTTTATGCTGGTTTACATTTATTGATTCTGAATCTCTGCAAAATATCAGTTGCATACTTATGTTGGCAAATAAAAAAACCTTTGTCAGTTTGAGTAAATTCCAGGCCAAGGAAGTACTTCATGAGTCCTAGATTAGTCATTTCAAATTCATTTTTCATGACCGTCCTTAAATCTTCAAGCATCAAATTACCAGTGTAAATCATGTCATCAACATAAAGACATACCATCAATATTTTACCTTGCTCTGTTTTGACATACAAAGTGGGCTCATTGATGCTTTTTCTGAAACCATTGTTGATGAGGTAGAAGTCAATCCTACTGTACCAAGCTCGTGGAGCTTGTTTTAGACCATACAAGGCCTTTTTCAACTTATACCCTTTGTATTCATGATCTTTGACAATATAACCAGGTGGCTGGTCTACATAAACTTCTTCTTCAAGAATGCCATTAAGAAAGGCAGATTTCACATCCATTTGATACACAGGCCATTGATTTTGTGTTGCAATGGCAACTACAGTTTTGATGGTATCCATCCTTGCTACAGAAGAAAAAGTTTCATCATAATCTACACCATACTTTTTTGCATACCCTTTGGCAACCAACCTTGCCTTGTGATTTTCAAGCTCTCCTTTTTCATTCAGCTTGGTCTTATAGACCCATTTGACTCCAATATTGGTTTTGTGTGCAGGGATTTCAACAAGATCCCAAGTCTGATTTTTCTCTATTGCATCAATTTCTTCGTTCATGGATTTAACCCACTGTGCATCCTTCACTGCTTCATTAAAAGATGTGGGCTGACAAGAGAAGAGAGCATACTAAAGTTTCTCTTCAAGAACTGGAGTCTGTTCATATAACTCCCTCAAGCTTCTAGTTTTCTAGTGTTCTAGTGGATTCTCTGTGGCTTCTTCTTGCTGCTACACTTCCAATCTTAGAAGTCTGATAGGTAGATCTAGTTGATGTGAACGCTCTTTATGTTGTATGTCTGAAGTATCACTCCATCATTTGTATTCAATGAACTTTACGTCTCTACTCACCACAATATTTTTGGTGACAGGATTATACAGCTTGTATTCCTTGTGTTGTTCACTATAACCAGTGAAAATGAAGCTCTCACTCTTCTTATCCAATTTCCTTCTGATTTCATCAAGTATATGCGTAAATGTAACAAAACCAAAGATTATAAGATGTGAGACACTAGTCTTAGTGCCACTCCATGCTTCTTTAGGAATCTTGTCTTGGACAGTCACTGTGGGTGACCTGTTGAGCAAGTAGACTGAGCATCCAACAACTTCATCCCAATACTCATCTGATAGCTTCTTATGTGATAGCATGCTACAGGACATGTTCATGATGGTCTGGTTCTTCCATTCAGTAACTCCATTCTGTTGTGGAGTGTATCTGGTAGTGAACTGTCTCTGGATGCCATGCTGCTTACTAAAGTCTGAAAACTCATGTGAATTATATTCACCTCCACCATCTGACCTGAGCATTTTAATGAACTTTACATACTACTTCTCAGTGAGAGCCTTGAACTCTTTGAACTTGGAGAAGGTCTCTGATTTGTTCCTGAGGAAATAAATCCATGTTTTCCTGCTAAAATCATCAATAAAGGTCAACAAATAAAAACTACCTCCTATGGATTGGGATTGCATGGGTCCACAGAGGTCTGTATGAACTAACTCAAGATGCTCTTTGGCTCAATATGTGGAAGTGGGGAAAATATCCCTATAATGTTTACCATTGATACAATCCTCACAAGTGCTGGATTTTTCATGAATAACCGGTAATCCTTTGACCATTGACTATTTGTGCAGGAGATTGAGACTCTTGAAGGGAAGATGACCGAATCTACAGTGCCATAACCAGGATTCATCTTGACTGGAAACTGTATGAGCTACAGGTTGTGGAAGGTTGGCACTCCTAAGACTAAGAGGAAATATTCTATTCTTTGTCATTTCAACTTTGTCTATGAGTCTCTTACTGGGAGGTTTATCATAGATAGCACAGTATGTATCAAAAAACTGAATATCATACTAGTTCTGAAGTAATTGACCTATACTGATCAGATTGACATTCAGATGCGATACATAGAACACATCATGAATGAACTTCTTTTCATTTTTCATAGTAGGTACGAGAATAGTACCTTTTCCTTTTGCTGGAACCAGAAAGTCATCTCCTAGCTTGATATTCATGACAACAGAGGAATCCAAACTAGAGAATAGTGACTTGTTACTTGTCATGTGATTGTTGCAACCACTATCTAGTCTCCATAGATATGAGCTTTAGAGTTCTTCAATTGCTTGATAAGACAGAAACATCACCTTTGACGAGCCTTCTTCTTCTTTGGAGACATTGGCTCTGCTATTGTTCTGGTCAACTTGCTTCTTTCTACATTCTCGTTCATAGTGCCCATAGTTCTTGCAGTAGTTACACTGAACATTGAACTTATTGGTCCATATCTTACCTTTACCCCTCTGACCTTGAGAATTCTGAGAGTGTTCTAAATGCTCTGAGTGTTCATGACTATGACTGGTTCTGTCTTCTGTAGCTAGAGACCCTCGGCCTCTTCTTCCTCTAACTCGTCCTCCTCTGCCTCGACCTCTATTGAGGGAATCCTGGATGTCGAATGCATTGGTCAACAATTCTTCTTATTGATTGAACCACACTTCATGAGATAGAAGAGATCTAGTCAACTCTTCTAGGGTGAATTGAGACAGATCTTTTGCCTCTTCTATGGAATTCACTACTGTAGAAAACTTCTTGGTGAGACACCGAAGAATCTTTTGAACTAAAGAAATTTTGCTCTAGTGGTTCACCATAGGTTTGGAATTGTGTGACAATACCCAAAACCCTAGTGATGAACTGATCCACAATTTTTGACTCTTTCATCTTCAAACTTTCAAATTGAAGGCGTAGGGTTTGCAGTCTTACTGTTTTAACGCGATCGGTTCCCTTGTAGGCCGATGCAAGCAGATTCCAAGCTTGATGTGTGCTGGTAGCTCCAGAGATCTGCGGGAAAATGGATTCCTCAATGCAGCTTTGGATCAGCCATGTGGCTGTGAGATATCAGTCTCTGCAAGTTTCAACATTACTCTTCTGGGCATTATTCATTGCGGCCAGAGCAATCGCATCAGGTTCTTTGAACTTGATTTCCACCATATCCCAACATTTGCTAAACTGTAGAAATGTCTTCATTTTTATAGACCAAAAATCATAGTTAGTTCCGGTGAGAACAAGTCTGGAGATAGGCTTCAAACAGCTCGTACTAGCCATGATATATGACTAAAAAAAAATGTGCCCTAGTTTTTCTCCCTTTTTTTTTGCTTTTATCCCCTCTTTTTTTTTGAACAAATGGAGCACCGCTCCTTCTTCAATGGAAAAGAGCGATGAGGGGGCACGGTGATAACAATTTGTGCAACTTTTGGAGTTTCACCACACTTTCCAGGTGCAACAAGAGCAGTGGTAATGCTCCTACCTTCTTCACAAGTAGCGGTGGCACCGCTTTTTCACTTTGTGAAATGAGCGGTGGCCTATGTGAGTAACGCTTTTCCCGAAAGGAAAGGAAGCGATGGCCTCCCCATTAAAAAAAATCACCACTTGGCCTTCCCATAGAAAAAATCACCACTTTTTAGGATTAGGGCAAAAAACAACCCAAAATCAGATTTGGAAAATAAAATATACAAACGTACCCCGAGAGGAATGCAACTTCCAAATATTAGTGCTTCCCACTCTGTGAAATGGATTACCGTACCCTTGGACCAGTTCATAGGATCTGATACCATGAAAAAGAAAATAATGGAATGGACAGAAGCATTACGGGCAAATTGATTATCTTCTCATTATTAAGAACAATTTAAATAGGAAATACAAATGACTATACTATGGGAAAATACCATGGGTGACTTAACTCACTAACTAACCACAGGTGAGATTACATTCTTCAACAAATGGTTCCCTTTGTGGTCCTCCAAAGTATGTGAACTATTACAAAATATCTAAATATGTCTAAACTACTATAAACCTTGACAAATTGTCCTAGTAATTTTATACAAAAACGAGGAAGGTAGACCAAATCATGCCGCACTATTCACTATTCACTATTCAAAACCTGGTTTTATGCATTTGCATATGAGCTAACTTTGTCACTGGGTGTGTTGACACTTCCTTCCAAAGACTCTAAAGTATTCTAATGATGTTGGTCTTCCTTTCCATGACTCATAGGGAGTTTTTCATTGTTTACTCTTAGTTGAGCTCTATTTATTATATGTGTTGCTTCTATGACAACTTCTCTCCAAAACGTTTATGCTAAGTTAGATTCGAGAAGCATGTCCCTAGTTGTCTCTTGCACTGTCCTAATTTTTCTCTCAGTTGTTCCATTTTGTTGGGGAGTTCTTATCGCACTGAATTTTCTTTGAATTCCATTATCCTCACAAAAATGATTGAAATATTTTGAAGTAAATCCCCCTCCATTGTATGATCTTAGACATTTGATTTGGTACCCACTTCATTTTCAACCAATGCTTTGAACATTTTGAATTTTTCGAAATCTTCTTATTTTTCCTTGAGAAAGGCCACCCATATCATCCTAGTATAGTCATCAATAAAGAGCATAAAAAACTTTTCTCATTGAACTGTGTAAATTTGTGTCGTTCTGCACAAGTCAATATATATTAGTTCTAGTGGCTTTGTAGTAGAACGATACTCTTTTGGTTTGAATATTACACTTGTTTGCTTCCCATGCTAACATGACTCACATGTGTTGTTTGTAGGTTTTTATAGCTTTGTAAATCCTCTAAGAGCCCATGTTTTGCTGACCTTTATAAGATTGTCGAAGTTTAGAAGTCTAAGTTGTTTACTCCATATCCAAAAATTAACTATTTGACCAAGATATGACCTTTCTCCTTGTATTTCTTTTAAGATGTAAACATACCCTAGTGTTCTAGTTCATGTTACAATTACCTTTCTTGATCCATTTCATCTAATTTCACAACCATCAGCATAAAAGGTGAGATTGTAGTTTGCATCACACATTTTTCCAACACTTAACATATCATGTTTCAGTTCTTCAAAATATAAGATGTTTTGAGCTTTAGCTCTACCTTTTAGAGCCATTTTCCCTTTTCCCGTGATTCTTGTTGTTCCATCATCTCCTCCTTTTTCCCTTTCTAAAGTGATAAATTTATCTTTGTCACCAATGATGTCTTTTGTACATCCGCTATTAATGTACCACTTGTCTTCATCCTTCTAAGTATATAAAGTTATCTCGCATATATCATTTGATCATTCTTATTCTTGAGTTATTTTATTCAATTCACAATCTTTTGTAGGATGTCCAAAATTATTTCATTTGGAACAATTAAAATCATACTTGGGCAATGATGACGAAGAATTATGGTTTACAAATGTATACTTGTTTTGACTATTATCTTTCATCCCAATTCTAATATATTTCCTTTCTGGAGGAGCTCTACATTTTGCTTCTTTATGACCAAAATTATGACAAGTATAACAATTTTCGAAGAAACTTTTTTGATACCTATAATATTGTCGTAACATGAATGTCCCATTATTGCTTGATGAAGGTCTGGATGTTGTTCTTCTCCATTGTTCATTCGTAAAAGGTTCATATGGTCTTGAGTCAACATTTCTTTTTTCCATGTCAGCATAATTGACTAATGAATGTACTTCTTTTACTTTTACTCTTGAAACTTATTGTTCAAGTTCATCACACTATTTTTCTCTAATTGAGAGAAGTCTAAGAACTCCTTCCAATGGTTCCTTCAACTTTTTCAACTCAGACTTGTGCTTGAAAACTCTGTGAATTAGATTCCTTATCTTTTCTTCTACCTCTTGATTATGTCTGATGGTTTCAAAACCACTTCCTCTTTTATTAGTTGGACTTATTTGTTGAAGAATCACATTGTTAAGACTAGCTGAGATTTCCCTAGGTTCGGGTGTTTCGAGGGGAATGTGGCGGAAAGAGATAATCTTTATTAAATTCCACCCGTCACAGTTGTCACCACCTCCTGGGTATTTACGCATCCCTCCTCTCTGTGAAGGCGATCCATATTGGAAGGAAATCTACGATGTAATATCTGTCACCTCACACAAGTTCTGGCTTTGATGGATCACTCCACGCATCACAGGAAATTAATGGTTGTTGGCGCTCGGATGATCAGCTACCTGGTCACCTCACTCGAGGGTCTAGTAGGGACTTCGATTGGGAATAAGATTATAATATGCATCCTCTCTGGCCACTCCATTTCATTTTGGAATTCCAGATCCCAGTCTAGACAGAGAGAAGTGAGAGAAAAGGATTGTAAGCCAGGATTCCACTCACCAACTATGCTGCTAAGACTCTTTGCAATGCCTCGCAGGGGTAGGAGCTCTAGGGGAGCACGAGATTATGCAGCGCTATGATGCTCCATATTTTCAGGGTATGGAGAAAATACCCCCCTCAGTGTTCACAGAGAAGTGGATGGCTGGGAAGCAGAGGTCGTTTCTCATCACAGCACTGATGCAACCCCTGAGGCGGAGGATTTCACACTACTAGAGGATAAAAAATGTTCTTTCCCGGTTTCTTTGGGAATGGGACCGAGCTCCTTCACCTACTCCTTCAAGTACTTCTGACAACTCCTCGGATCAGAAAACATCCTTGGCTTCACCGATTCTGGACCAGCAAGAACCTATCAAAGATATTCCCAGCATCCGGACACCAAGGCTACAGGACGTGTGGCAAAGGCTCCACCCAATGTGGTGACAAGAGGGAAGAATGAAGAGGGACACATTCATATTGATTTCCCGTCACAACATATGTCGACACCACCTCCAGTAGCAGAGCTGCATCAGGATTCTGAACTTGCTCCATCCAATGAAGGCGATGACTACTACAAGCCTTGTCTCATTCTCGAAGAACCATGGCAAAAGTCGTACGGTCCCAGGATATTCTAAAATTCTCTGTTCTTTTTTCTTTATGTTAGCTATGTCAGTTTGTTTGTTAGCTATGATAATTTTTATTGGGGAGACTTGGTTTCCCTCACAAAGGGAAATTCTAGGACATATGTTGCAATTTTTTTGCCAGGGCCCTGATACTAAAGACACACATGTCTCATACACTATGCATGTAATCTTTTGTGTACTTTACTATAATTGTATGCAACTTACAAAAAAAAATACTAGCTGATATTTCTTCAAATTTCAAATTCAAAATGTTTGTCCTTTTTAATTGTTCATGAAGAGCATTGATCTTTGCATATTTCTTAGATATGTCCTCCTTTATGTCTCTTTCTAACTGGTTTCTTGTTGTGATATATTACTTTGTTTGTTTCTTGACTTCCCCCAGATGTTCAATTTCATATAAGGAAGGTATTAGCTCAACTTCAAGATCAACTATGCTAGTTTCTTTATTTTCTTCAGTTACCTTACCTTCCTGATAAAGTTGACCCTCCACATCTAGGAATAATATTTCATTTTCATCCATCTTTTCTTCTTCGTCATCGTAGTATGTAGCTTTATCTTCAGCTTTTGAGTATTAAATTTGTACCATTGTATATATTCTTTTAGGAATATATGCTCTTTGACTTGTCTTAATTCTATCTTCCTTTTATGGGCATTTTGTAGCAAAATGTCCAATTTTTCCACAATAAATGCATTCTAGAGGGAGATTACCTTTGAACCTGCATATACCATTGGGTAACATGTTCACAAAATTTTCCCTTTTGTCTAAAATGAAAGAGGATGATTGGTTTTTCATAAAATACTATTTTTTCTTTGCAACTTGAAAAGCAACTTCATTGTGTTTTGGATCTTCTATTCTCACTTCGTAGGAAATGAGGATCCCATACAACTCATCCAAATTAAGTACATCAATATTTTCTTTGTCTTCAATAGATAAAACTTTTGGATTGAACCTGGAAGAAATATATCTCAATGCCTTTTGAACTACTTTAGATTCTTGTACATCCTCACCTAGATCTCTAATGGTATTGACCACTTCTTCCACTCTTTGGAAGTAAGCAACAATATCGTCTTCCTCCTGCATTTTCAGACCTTCAAACTATGTCCTATAAGTTTGAAGTTTTGCTTTATGGACTTTGGTGTCACCTTGATAAATATTATTCAATTTATCCCAAATTTCTTTGGATGTATCATAGTTCATGACCTTAACAAATTTTATTTTCAAAAGTCCTCCTAGGATTGCATTCATAGTTTTATCATTATAATATCCTTCCTTTCTTTCTATCAAATATGTTGGAGGATTTTTTGGAATATTATATCCATTAACAAAGTTAACCCAAACATCAATCCCAATGAAATCAAATAAGCTTCCATTCTCTTACTCCTGAAGACATAATTTGAACCATCGAAAAACAAAATCCCCTTATGAGCTTGTTGCTGCTGCAAATGCTTCCCCAATGTTTTTATATTTTAGGGCCCCTCCTTACTTATTGATTGAAATATTACTTATACTAGTTTTTCAGCCCTAGAGAATCCATCCTAAACACTTAGTTTTTTCCCAAGATTTGAGCAAAGAAGTTTTTTTGGCTAAGTTAAAACTCAAGTTTTTTTGCCGACATATTGGAGTAACTTGGCCAATTTCTCCGATGTGTCAGAGGAACTCAGCCAGTCACTCTGAGATGGTCGGCTTGGGAAAAAGAAGTGCTTTCATGAAGTGTCATTTCGGTACAAATCGTTGAAACTCACCGACACTGTCCGATGGTAACTCACTATTTACCTTCGACGGTGTCGGATTGATTAACGAATGTTTCTGAAGCGAATCGTGGCCCAAACTTCAGGAAGGTTTCAAGTTTTCCTATGATACAGTAGTGGTCTATAAACTGATAAGTGACAAAACCAATAGAACTTTTTCTGTGAGTTTTCATCGACGCGGTTGGAGAAAACTTATTGTTTTCTGCTGACACAATTGTAAGAACTCACGTTTTACCATCTATAGTGTCTGAGGATTTTGGGAAGATCATCAACATGCATCAATGTTACACGACAAGTGATTGAGTTTTAGCGCCAAACAGAGTTTTGTCACCCCACCTCGTTAATGTGACAACCACCACATTTATGTCATCCAATGGCTGCATTTAATGAATTTTTATCATTTTTATATATATACATGTGCGGTGTTATCTATTTTCTACTGCGAACATCATTTTTAAGAATAGACAACCGCCAAGAGACATCTGGAGTTTATGTTGCAGCCCAACACCAGTCATTCTATAATTGACAGGTAGGTTCTTTGACCCCGTACTCTTTTCGTCCTTTTAAATTTTAAAACCTTTATATGTATGGTATGGGGTTTGGTTTAAACATGGTGTAGCCTCTTTTCACCATGAGATAGATTTTCCCTCTTCATTCCATAGCCCCTTTCCTGGTAAAACACTTATCCCTGGCCCCTAGGGTAATTATGTTTTAGTTTGCACGGCTATAACCCTCTGAGGGTGTTTTTTTACCATCTTTATTTGGCCTCATAGTCATCTTCATGCCTAACTGGAAGGAAAGCAAAATCTTCAGCCACGCCCATCCTCCATGGAGTTTTTCTCACGTAGTGTTCCTGTTTTCGCACAACTATCGCACCGGGAAAATGGTTATGCGTTCATTGTTTTTCTTAGCGCAGAGATTTTCCCCAAGCCAAATAGACTCATTTCTTATGAGCATTTTATTATACCTTACTTCGCATAAGTTCCAGGCTAGGATGAACATATTCGTCCTTGCTTGTTTTCATTCCTATGATGTTGGGGTTTACTTGTTATGATTAGAAGGAAGGATTTTGATAGAGCAATTAGTATGCGTACTCATGATTTTACTCCACAGTGACTATCCTAGCAGAAGGTGTTAAGCACCCCGTAAATGCAACAAAATAAAAGGGTTGTTGGGGTTGTTACACAAAAACGCTTTGTTTTTTTATTTATTGAGAGTAACGGTCTCACAAGGTTTTCAAGGTTTAAGAGTCCACCTCCCTTCACTATGAAATGAATCATTACGACAGTATGGTGTTTTCATCTTTCTCTTTTTTTCCCACCCTCAACTTGAATCAGACTGTGAGTAAGTTTCTTTGCCTCTAACATTTTGGAATTAACAAATAAAAGGTTGGGAACTAAGCCTATGAGATCCATTAACTTGGATAAAATCAACAAACTTTAATAAACTCACAAATATAGATGCATGACAGAGCAAACAATAAAATGCTTACCTTCGACGTTATGACAATTTACTGCCACTTTAAAAAACTAAAGAGGAGATAGGATAACAACATGTTTTAACTAGCGTACCAGCTTGTACATAGGTGTTGCTTGGTTTTCTTTTGAACTTGTCATTACACATCCTTCTTTCCAGTTGTGTATGATCAAGCAACTTATAATAGAGCATGTCTCTCCATCTTACACAACTGTTTTTGAGTGGCCAGTAGTAGATTGGTAAATATGGCTCTCTTCTCTGTTCTAACACTAGATAATGATTTCACTCTTGAAGGATAGCAATGCATACATATAGTCGCTTTCCCTTTCATTTTAATATACTTCAGAAAAACAATGCATGATTATTTCTTTAAAATGACTGTGGTATTACTAAGACACTCCTCACCATGCTTATGTCACAGGTTCTATTTTCATCTAGAAGGATTACCTCCCGAAGGACAGCTTGAAAACAATAAATTTACACAATGCCTAAAAGGGGTAGTAAGAAGAAGGAAAATACAAGCGAGGTCGATTCATATGTGGAGATCATCTCCAGAACCGAAATCAAATTTGAGGATACTAAATCCATCACGGGAGTTTCCTTAGAACTCAAATGGGGAGAGTTGTACCAGATGATTAGAGATCATAACATCCCCAATGATGGTATCGAAGAAATGCCCCTATATCAAAACATAAAAGACTCAGGCATCAGGAAGGTCGCAACACGCCCATAAATTTTTCCTTTCTATGAAGTCATCAGGTGGATTCTGCCTTCGACAAATCCTTTCACAATTATTATCTCTAATGTAATAGGGGAAGCTTTTGCTTCATTCACTCCAACCTACATAACCTTGGCTTGCAAGCTGCCCCCTGCACAGGTTATGATGACCGATGAGTGGGTCAAAAAGGTATATATTGATATTTTGGAGTGTGCAAAGAAAATGATGATAACAGGAAAACAACTGCGCCAAAAGGAAACTAGAGAATATGAGTCCCTAAGCTTACGGACCCCTTTCAGGATCATAGCTTTGATGCTGAACAAAATTTTTGGCCAAGCAGACGGAACACTGTATAAATTAAGTTGGATTCCACTAATATATTATGTGGCCTTTGAAGGCATGATTTTCAACTGGGCAGACATCATATCGAATAGCTTGTCATCCTGTGTAGTTGTCGCACAAGGAGGTATAACTAGGAAGAGGTATGAATTTTATATGTCGTCTTACTTGATCGACTACATCTTATGCAGGCACTCTTTTGCCAAGCTTGGTTGCATTTGGACACAAACTGAGAATCTTGTGTATGTTTCTTATCAGATTCTCTGGGCGCATATGTATGCAGGTTTCTACAAACTTATTTGTGAGGAATTTTTGATGCCCCTTTATTGGCTAATTTTTCTCAAAGAAGCAAATTTTGTATCTGATAATTCCATGTACGTTATCTACGAATACAGAGACTACGTTTTATCACAGAAAGGAACATACCTGAGGATGTATGGAGGCTCCAAAGCTCCATCCCTTTTGCCCAAATATGCCACAGACTACGTAGTCCACAAAGAAGCAGTAAGGAAAGTGTTCATAAATGGAGTGGGTAATTTTCTTCATGATATGAAAAAGGCGACCTTTCCACTACTACCTTTCTGCATAGGAGGAAACAAGTTCTCCAAGGTCAAAGGCGTTGCTGATTTTGTAAAAGAGTTGGAGGTTTTTAACTTTGGGGAGAAAGGTTTCCAGAGAAATGATAGTAGCAGAACATTGCGCGGTCGTTAGGATACGTTATGAATACTAAGATCATTTTCACAAGGATAAAGAAGTGTACAGAAATGCCAGTAATCTAACTGAGTTGAGCAAGCGTTTCAAGAAGAAATGTGGAACCACCGAGGGAAAAGACAAAACGAGTGTAGCAGAGAGCAAGCTACATAAACAAAAGGAGGAGGCTGAAAAGAAACAAGTAGAAGAGGTTTAGAATCAGAAACAAGAAAAAGAGGCTCAAAAGTAGAAAGAAGACGAGGAGAGATTACAGAAAGAAGAAATAGAAAGAAAATGAAAGGAGGCCGAGAAGGCAGCTGAAGAACTAAGAAAGAAGGAGGAAGAGGACAAGATCAAGGAAGATTTGGACCGAGAAAAATCTCAGAATGACCTAGAAGATCCTCCTGCTTAATTAGGTGGCACAATCATAGGTGTCCACATTCCTTTTGTAGAACTTGGGCTTACTCCTTTCACTCCGTCCAAGCAGCACACTGTGGCATGCTTAAATACCATCTTTTTTTATAAGATGAGGAATACTATCACCAGAAGGTCAGAGAAGCGGTTGAAGATGGGAATGCAAGCTGACGTGGTCACGGTGACCAAAAATACTGTCATGGAGGGTACTCATAAAGACCCTAAGTTGATGGACTCCATGAATGTAGGAGTTGCGCAAGCCAACGCTGATAACATTGACTGGTTGATGGAAGATGTAGAGCATCATAAGGAAAAAATTCTCAAGTTGAAAGATACTATGGTTAAGACAAGAGGAGAAGGAATAGAACTAAAAATAAAGCACGATGCTATCCTATCAGAAAAGCAAAGACTCCAAATGGAGTACGAATCTTTGGAAACTGAAAAGGATGCATTGGATGTACAAGTAATCATTATGGAGGGAGAGAAAAGGGATTTACAAGCCAAGATCTCAGAACTGGAATCAAGAGAAACCGCGATGAGCCAACTAGTGGGAGAATTAAAATCCCAAGTAGAAGAGTTGGTGGCACAGAAGGGATCTCTAGAAAATTATCTAAATATAGCTAGTGAGAGAAAGCAGGACATCACCCAATTTTGTGACTAGGCCTGCAACATCCGAAGGAAGATACACCGATTTCAAGTTAATCTCTCTGGTGAAATTTATAAATTAAAGTTGATAGTGACAAGATTAAAGGAAATTGTAGTAGAGTCGTTTAATTTTAGGAAAAGACTAATAGAAGTCGTAGAAAAGGTTTAGAGCCAGCTAACTTGGATAGAGGCTAACTCAATGTTTTCAGAACACGTGCCGCAGAAAAAAACCGAGAGCATAAAAATAGAAATGGCACTCCTAGAGTTTTGAAGAAAATATTATGTAAGGTTAAACAATAAAGTTGATAAAACTCTAGAAAAATGTATTGAGTTCTATAAAAAGATGCGCCAAGTCCACGAGAAATGCCAGTTGATTCTGGCTACAAATATCACTGGTCTTCCAAACAAGGACCAGCATATGACATATCTTCAAGATAGACTACAAGAGGATATCCAGTACATTCATAAATGGAATTTATCAATGAAGAAGATATTAAAACTTGGGTTGCACAAGTTGCTGTCAACAATTACATTTTGGAGGTCGTATACAAATCTGCCCCAAAAAGAGTGACAGGCATGGAAACACAGTTGGAAATGCACGAAGTGACTGTGTAGATGTTGGAGACAATAAACTACAAGACTATTGCACAAGAGGCCAACGCATGGGGAGAATATGTCTCAAGCTTGGCGAGGCCCTCTTGAAAGTTCTATATTTTGTATATTTTGTCTTTTTCCTAATGTAAAGCACTAGGAGACGAATTTTTGGGAATTCCTAGGGTTAGGGAATTCGATGAGTCACTAGATGAAAAAATATAATTAAAATATAAATAGAGGTAGAGAGTAGAGTAGAGGGGACTTTTCGCTAGAACAAGGAGGCTGGATTATTTTGTAAGGAGAACTCATTTTTTCTGCTAATAAAGAAGGACCTACTTGTTGGGAAAGGACTGCACAATAATTTGCATGGGATGTTTGGAATTTCAAATGTGGAATTACTTTTTATTTTTTCCATACAACTGTGAGATCGTTGTTACTTCTTTTGAATTATTTCTTGGATCATGAATGATTTTGTTTTCTATATAAATATATGTGCATGAATCAAGTAATGAATATTTTATTATGTCAAATATTTCTTTGATAATCTTTTTGTTATGAATATACATATGAAATTGGAACATCTATCTGTGAGATTATTATGATCATTATAGTACATTTCCCTAACTTTTAAATCTGCTCCCTACAGGGATAGAATAGATTAGAATAGAATAGAATAGAATTAAATAAACTCATTTAGATTCAGATTTAAAGAAGTAATTGAAAAAACAGGAATGATAAGACGGGAGGTAAGAACCTACGCATCACTTGTGAGGTTCATTTTCATCAATTACGTGCATTTATTCTAGGAATTTGCATTGCATTCATTCATTAAAAGAAAATGACATAAACTGTGGATCAGGTCGTAACCAGTAAAGATTTAAACAACTTAATCGATGGTAGTCAGACCGTTAACCGGATGGATTCCCCATACCAAATGGTGGATGATCTAATTGGGATCGATTATTGAGGATAATCCCTACTGTCAGTACCTGGAATTTTTTCAGGAATCAACAGATTTGGCGTTAGAAGGAGGGCCTCCAGTGCATGGCTGGCAAAGGAAATCTATTTGTAAGAAATTATTCAGCTTGGCATACATCTGAAACTGCTTTTTCTGATGATTTTGTTCTTGAATCGGAATAACAAGCAAGGTAAGTTCTGAAGAAGAAGATTCAGAACATTTGTATGCTGTTCCATTCGGAGAAGTTGATCACTTTCGGAATCATACGAGATCGTATGTCAAGAAACTTGGAGGATTGAAAGTAATCCCTACATTACCAAGAAGGTAAGCATCCAAGAAAGCAATCTCTTACACTAAAGATTCGATCCTTGTGGAAAATTTGGAAGAATTGGTAGATCTCTCTATCCAAGAAATCACTTAGCCTCTTCATCAGTTGGGACCAGAGTCTCCTACAACTCAAGTTTCCCCACATTCTCCACCGCAATATCCGCCTCGAATTATGGTTGCAGCTATTAATCAACCAGCATGTAAAGCCAAAACACCACTTAATCTGGTTGCACCTTTGCATGATTTACCTAATCACCAAGAACAAGTGTTACCAAAGTTTGATCCCAGAAAAGGCATTTATGCAGAAGACCATTTGAAAAGTTTTTATCTCGTTCTAAATCTTTTAAATGTTGAACATGAAGATGTTGTATGTATATTTTTTCCATATACTTTTGAGCCTAAAGTGTCTTCATGGTTTTTTAGTCTACAAGCCAATTCCATAACAAACTAGGATACTTTCGAAAGGGTATTTAAAAGTAAATTCGGTAATCAAAAAGCTGAAGCTACTCTTATGAAAGAGTTATTGTCTATGAGAATGGAAAGAAAAGAAAAAGTTCAAGATTTCAATGAAAGGTTTACTACTCTTTTAAACAGTTTCAGTGCTGCAAAAAAACTAGCTGAAGAGTCTTTAGTAGAATATTACACTACAGCACTATACCCACCTATAGCAATGTTTGTGAAAAGGGCAATCAAGCCCACACTGGTAGAAAATTATGAAGAAGCCAGCAGAGTGGAGGCTGATCTTGACAGTATAACGGAGCACACTTCATAACCATAAGTAAAAACCACAGCTGGTAAGAAACATTTTTTTTAACTAGGCACAAAGAAGAACACTCGAATGAGTTAGAAAATGTGGTCAAGATGGTATAAAAGTTATCAAATAAGATAGTAGACTTGGAAAATGACAAGGGAGCTAGTTCATCTAGAAATTCATTCAATCCTTATTACAAGAAAAGGCAAGAAAGTGGATAGCCTCAGCCGCCTATAATTAATTCTGTTGTTTTAAAATTTAATGAAGTAGGCATGGATCATTTATGTACTTTTCATCAGGAACATCATTCTGAAAAAAAACTGTCAACAGTGGATAAATTCTATGACTCAACTTATGAATCAATCATTAGATGCCCAATTGACAGATCCCGAGGTAGAAGAAGACCAAACAAACAATCCGAAAGAAACAAATGAAGAAACCATGATGGTACTATGGGGTTAGGCACCCACAATGGGATTGAGCGAGGAAGAGCATACTAAGGAAATTCAAGTGTCATCAGTAAATGTTACAACTAGGAGTAAAGGACAGGTAGTGGATGAAAGTTTAGTGCTGCCTAAAATAAAGAAGATAAAAGAAACAATGAAGAAAATTATCAACACTACGCAAACACAACCTAAGTTTAATCTGGAAAACATAAAGGAAACAACTCCAGTAGTTAATAAACCTGTGAAAACCTTGGCGAACAAAACAGAAAATAATAAGAAAGGTTCGGTAGAATATGACATGGGGTATGATATTGTGGAAGACATCAAGAAAATGAAAGCAAATATTTCTTTATTTGAATTATGTAATCAGCCTTAGCAAGGAAAGAAAATTTTGGAAGCCTTTGATCCACATCCCAGCAGTACTTCAGAAGCCATTGAATCTGACACTGAGATTAATGAAGCAAGCATTGGTGGCAAATCTAAATCTCAGACTTTGCCTTTCTTGTTATCATTTTAAATTTTCAATCACAATGTACATAACTATTTGGTAGATTCTGGAGCCTCATACAATGTTATGACACTTTCTATTTGTAAGAAGATTAATGGCCAACCAACACCATCCCCCTCTCATATCATTCAATTGGATAGGTTTGTTGTTAAGGTTATAGGGGAGATGAAATATGTGCTAATTCGATTGTCTGCAGATCCTAGAGTATGCCAATTCATAAATATTATGGTGGTAGATATACCGGAGGCTTATGGATTAATATTAAGTAGGGACTAGTCAATGAAACTTAATGGTTACTTTGCATCGATCGGTCTCACATGTGGTTTCCATATCAAAATAGTCAAAATCAGATTAACATACTGAAGGAACCGCATATGAAACATAATGTAACTTAGTTGGAAGAAAAGAACGAGCCGATAAATTTCTCATCTTCGGTTTTAGGAAACTACTTTTTTGAGCTTCAACCAGGGAATTACCAAGCTAAAGAAGTCAGTTGTAAATCAGACACACAGTCTGATCTCCTTCGATTTTCACGTACTGATGATATCGACTGTAACATAGTAAATTTAGTCACTAACATAGGAAATGATACTAACCAAGTAGTTTTAGAAGATATATTTTGGTTTTTATATTTTGATGGTTCTAAAACACAAGAGGGATCAGGATCAGGATGTGTCATGATTGATCCTGAAAAAAATAAACATTTTCTCTCTTGTAGGCTAGAGTTTGAATGCACAAAAAATACCGTTGAATATGAAGCTCTAGTCCAATGCCTGAAGAAAGCCACTGAACTAAATGTAAAAAAATTAAAAGTTTCCAGTGATTATAAGATGGTTGTTAGGCAAGTTAGAGACACAATTCATTATTTATCTCCACACCTAAAAGATTATCAAGTTGAAGTATGGAATTTGATAGCACATTTTAATGCTTTTAATATAAACCCAATTCCTATATTACAAAACATTGCAGCTGATTTGTTAGCTACTTATGCTTCCAGGTTAGTGCCAACTAATCATAAGTGTTCCATTGAACTTGTTTTCAGGCCATCAGTAGCTGATAATATCACAAATCTGAGTGTGTTTGATGACGATGAACATATTATCAATTTTTTGACCAATGATGAAGTTTTCAAAGAATCTATAATTGATGATGAAGAAAATCAAGCAGGTTTACAAAATGGAGAGGTGACTAGAGGAAATTTCATGCCCAAAGGAGTAAGGACGCTTGAAGAAATGTTCGATCTACAAAGAAAATTCAGAAAACCATCCAATGTTAAAACCAATAGTTCATCTATGCAATATGAGTTGATAAATTTGGGAACGGGAGTTGAGCCCAAGTTTGTAAATTTGGGAAATTTTTGCTCACCTGGAGAAAGGTGTTGGTTCATTAAATTGTTTCATCAATATAAAGATATCTTTGCCTGGACATATGAATATCTAAAAACATATGATACATGCATCATTCAGCATATAATTCCTATTAAGGCAGGTGTGAAACCATTTCAGTAGCAACTCAGGAAAATGCATCCAAAGTTAGAGCCTTTAATCCAAAACGAGGTGAAACAACTACTAGATGCAAAGATTATCTTCAAGGTTCGACATTCCAAATGGGTGGAAAATTTAGTTTCGGTAAGAAATAAATCGGGAGAGATAAGGTTGTGTGTTGATTTTTGGAATCTGAATAGAGCATCAGACAAACATAATTATCCAGTTCCACCGATGGAGCAAATTCTTTAAATGGTATCAGGCTTAGAATTGTTCTCGTTGTTAGATGGGTTTTTAGGCTATAATCAAATATTAGTGGTCGAACAAGATAAACTAAAGACTACATTTACCACGAAGTGCAGAACCTTCGTGTATAGGAAAATGTCGTTTGGACTCATAAATACTGGAGGTACATTTCAGAGGGCCATGGACATTGCACTCCGCGGGTTAATCAGCCATTGTGTAGTGGTATACTTAGATGATGTGACAGTTTTCTCCAAGGAAAGAGAAGACCATGCTTTTCACCTGAAACAGATTTTTAACCGTTGCAAAAAATCTCGCATATCTTTAAATCCAAATAAAAACGCGGTTTTGGAAGGAAAACTGTTGGGTCACATCATTTCAAAGAAGGGCATCTGAATAGACCCAAAGAGAGTTGAAGTTATATCTCAAATCCCCTTTCCCCATAATAAAAGTGTTATGCAGTCATTCATGGGCACAATAAATTTTGTTCGAAGGTTTGTACCATATTTTGCACAGATTGTAAAACCTTTGCAGCAAATGGTGAAGCAAAGCATACAGTTCAAGTGGACTGATATCAAGAAGGTCGCTTTTAAATACATCAAAACAAGAATAACTCATGGAGTCCAAAATTTGAAAAGGATTTCATTCTATACACCTTTGCTTCAGACAAATCTCTCGCAACGGTGCTCACTCAAAAAGGAGAATTGGGGGATGAATACCCAATACCATTTATGAGCACTGGATTACAAGGGGCTGAATTGAATTACCCTGTTGTAGACAAACAAGCATATGCAATTTTTAAAGTAGTAAAATAATTCAGGCCTTATATTTTAAAAATCAGAACCAAAGTTATTGTTCCTCATCCGGTTGTCATGTCCCTCTTTGTACAGAAATAATTGGGTGAGCGAAGAGGAAACTAGGTGACATCACTGCAAGAATATGATTTAGAATTCAAGACGGCTACTATCATTAAAGGTCAAGTACTATGAAATTTTCTTGCGGAATTTCATGCTAATGAGGATTATAACTGGGAGAATGAAGCTGAATTAAACTTTATTGATGTATGTCCCATTTTCACCACTCTCGAATCATGGTATAGATATTTAGTGCATTATCTTCAGCAAGGACATTTACCGGAGCACTAGAACTCCAAGCAGAGAAGGGCACTCCGATTGAAGTCGGCCTCTTACGAGATAAGCAATGGATTTCTTTTCAAGAAAAACTACGATGGAGTTTTTCTTAGATGTCTTGAGAAAGAAGATGCATTGAAAGTAGTTAAAGAATTGCACAACGGGCATGCAGGAGGAAATTTCTCTGGAGATACCACTGCTCATAAGATTCTCAGAGATGGATACTATTGGCCCACTCTATTCAAAGATGCTCATGCTTATGCAATAAAGTGGGATGTGTACTAAAGGAGTGGTGGAAGACTGTCAAAAGTAGCCAGGACATTACAGCCTGTTATTATTTCAGAACCATTTTAACAGTGGGGCATATAGATATCATCAAAGAAATCAATCCGAACTATTCACTACAACATCGATATATCCTTATGGCTACATATTATTTCACACGATGGGTTGAAGCGGTTCTATTGCGTAAAGTGAATGAGGATGCGGTCATCAAATTTATGCAAGAAAACATTATGACCAGGTTTGGGGTTCCAATTTCCCTTGTTTTTGATAATGTGTCTTATTTGTCATTTGTCAAGATAACTGAATTTGATTATGAAACGGAAGTTAAATTACATTATTCATCAAATTATTATCCTCGGGGAAATGGGTTAGCATAATAAAAAAACAAGAATATTATTCATATTTTGAAGAAAACTGTTATTGAGAATCAAAGAAATTGGCACAGAGCTCTTCCAAATGCACTATGGGTAGATAGGGTCACCCCAAAGAATTCCTCGGGAACTTCTCCCTATACTATGGTATATGGGAAAGAAGTTATTTTATCCTTGAACATTCTGCTTCCATCCTTGCAATTAGCTAAAGCCTCACGAGGATCCTGCATCAACATCTTACGAGCACGCATTAACACTCTGTTTAAACTTAAAGAATCCATATGAAATTCCAAAGATAGATTTAACCAACATCAGGACATTATCAAGAGATGGTTTGATAAACGAAAATCCGGGAAGGGAAACTTTGAAATAGGAGACTTAGTATTAAAGTGGGATCACCCATGTGACGAGAAGGGAAAACAAAATAAATTTAAACATGTATGGGTTGGCCCCTATCATATTGATGAGAAGCTTGGCCCCTCAACTTACAAGTTGCAATATTTACAAGGCCGAGAAGAAAGTCTTCATGTAAATGGCCTTGTTCTCAAACAGTACTTCACCTAGAATTTTGGAACACTCTTGTACATAAATAAACCTTTATTTCCTTGTGTTATCACTCCAGGAAACTCCTCTAGGTTACAGATTGAGGATGCCTGGTAACTTAAATGTTTTTATGGTTTTTCTAACAAGATCAAGTCAGGTGACCTACAGGACCTCAGACTCTCAAGACATGCATGAAACTCAATCGAAGATAAGGATTCTAACTACCACTGTTCAGAGGTTTGATAATATGGTGAAGAGATGGAGAACTTATTATGCTGGTAGATTCATACATAAAATAGTTACATATAAATGGCTAATCATAACAAGGAAAGTACTTGCAATTCAAATCATCAACATCCAGAGAGGATGACAACTATCAGACATCAAATAACATGAATAAACCTTAACAACACATCCAAGCATAATCACAGAACAAACAAGAAATGGAAGCTGAACATATGATAGCAAAAGAGCTTATATTAGGTCATGAGAAATATGAGAAGCCTGATAATAATAATGGTCAAAAGGTCCCCGAAGTCGAACCTTTGTTTAAGCATAATTCTTAGGATTTATAGCCTTTACAAAAATATTCAGATCCTGAAAAGTTGGATCTGTTTTACTAAAAATATATAAAATAAATATTTTCTGCAAAATTAGGTCAGAAACCCTAATTTAACTATTAGTCTTTCTAACGGAGGACAGGTTACAGTTTTACTCCAATACTCACTGCAGTCATCAAAAAGTTCGAGAAGTGAACAAGTGTTACATTTAGAAAAACCATAAAAGCATTTAAGTTACCAAGCATCCTAGAGCTGCAACCTATAGGAGTTTCCTGGAGTGATAACAAATTGGCGTCGTCGTTGGGGAGAGGAGATTGAAACTCAACTTCCCTGGGAGACGACATAGATCCTACTTTGATGATAGACAAAGTCTGGACACTATTCTGGTTGTAATCATCTATCTGGCGACTCCATTGGAATAAGGTGGCTTCAAGAAGACCAAGTACCAGAGAAAACCCTCAAGGGCCATCAGCAACACATGTTTCAAATCCAAAAGAGATTCTAAGAAGAGCTAGGGCTTCACTAAGGCATACATCCAGTGCTGTAAAGGAAGCTACATCAGGTATTTCAAGAGATATTCCTGCTATTATTTCTTCTTTTGAAACATTTGATTCCCAGGAATTTATAAATGCATCAAAGAATTTTAGGGTAGGGGGATCTTCAAGCACTGTTGCTTATGAAGATCCAATCCCTGGTGACTCCACTGAGATAAATTTACCACCAGCACTCTTTCAGCTACCACCCACACCAGTAGTATCTTCTTCCACCCTTTCCATACCCATTTCCAACATGGTTGCCCCTCTGACCAAAATGGAAAGGATCCTGGTAGCTAGGTATGCCGCTTTGAATTTACCTAACCCCCTCTCAGCCATGCCTACTGGAGCCTATCTCAAATTCATGCCTAAATTTATTGGAGAGGGAGATTTCACAACTGAAGAACACCTGGAAGCATTCTACAGTTATGCTGAGAACATAAACATAGAACAAGAAGATGTGTGGACTAGGGTTTTTGTGCAAAGCCTAGATGGTCAGGCTAGGAAGTGGTTCAAATAATTGCATGTTGGATCAGTAGCAGGAATTGAAGCCCTAGATGACATATTTCTAAAGCATTGGGGAGAGAGGAGATACCGCCTCTATTATATCACCAAGTTTAGCAACTTAAAGAGAGAGAATGGTGAGTCGGTTTCTAACTTCACCAAAAGGTTTAACAAGATGTTCAACAAGATCCCTGCTGAGATCAAGCCCACTGGCACCTCAGCTAAAATCACCTATGCCAATGCCTTTGATTCTGAGTTCTACCTTCTACTCAGAGAAAGAAGATCCGCTTCCTTGTCACTCATGCAGGATGCTGCCCTAGAGGTAGAATCCAACATCATTGCATATTAGAAGGTCAAGGGTAAGGTAGATAGGAAGAAGCATCCCACAGATCCTCTTCGGCTTCTTCATCAGAGAACAAAATTGACAAAATGGCCAAAATGTTCGATAGTTTGACTGTTGAAATGTCCAGGCTGAAAGACCGAGGGAAAATCCCTATGAGGGGTAAAGGGCCAAATGATTTTGCTCCCAAAAACCCTAATTTTGTTCCTTCCAGAAGAAATAATCCCCTAGCTCAGATCCTTCAAAGGGATAGGAATCAGGCTGAGGATCAAAGAATCAGAGCTCCCTTTCAGAATGTTGTACTAGAAGAAGAACTAGACTTCACTCAAGAAGAAGGAGAGGCATAAGACAACATCAAATACATGGAGGATGAAGTTGATTACTCCTTCCTGACACAAGTAGACTATGAGGAAGCACTCATGAATGAGCAGATTATGGAAGAATCTATGTATCAGGCAGATGATCAGGAGGGGTATAATTTGAGATCTAGGATTGTTGCTCCCCCTAAGAAGAATGATGTTAATGCAAAGCAGCCTGCTACTCCAGCTAAAAGGATTGTTGTCCCATCCAAGAAGATGGCTGCCACTCCAAAACAACAGCAAAGGCCATTGCAACCATCAGCTCATGATCCTATTTAGCTAAAAGCCATGCCACAAGAGGTAAGAACTTCTGATAAGTTGTCTTATGCTTTCAATATTGAGTTAGAAATTCAGAAGTTAAAGATCCCTTTTCCCTTGATAGAATTGATGAAGAATGAGGCCTTCAAGACATCCATACTAAAATACCTTCAGCCAAGGACTCCCCTAGATGCTAACTTTGTGAACTTGCAATATGATAAGCCCACGGTAATCCTAGGACCTATGATTGAAGATTTGGATGAGTCTTTCCCACCTTTCTACATATCTCTGAATATCCATGATAAAATCCTTCATAATTGTTTGCTAGACTGATGAGCTTCCCATAACCTAATGCCAAAAGTTGTGATGGATGAGCTTGGCCTCAGCATTACAAAACCCTACCATGATCTATTCTCATTTGACTCTAGGAAGGTCAAGTTCTTGGGCCTCATCAAAGACCTTGTCATAAACCTCTCCCAGTTGCCTTCAAAAAGCATAGTGATTGACATAGTGGTAGCTGATATCCCACCTAAGTGTGGCCTCCTTTTGTCTCGCTCATGGAGTAAGAGGTTGGGTGGTACCCTTCAAATGGACCTCACATATGCTACAATTCCAATGTTTGGAGGGGAGACCAAGAGACTCTACAGAGAGAACCAGTTCACCTATATCATCAGTAATGCCAAGAACTCTGTAAACCATCCAATATATGTAGTAGACACAGACTTTGGGTCATGCATCCTACAGATAGATGACTCCCAATAGACATCCATACAGCTTACAAAGCCCATCTATCAGCAGTCTAAAGAAGTGACCACATCATTTTGTAGCATGTATTTTGATGGGGCCAGTACTCAAGCCTCGGTAGGTGCATGTGTAGTGTAGATTTCTCCATCAAAAGAGACTATTCATCTGTCTTATAAGCTTGATTTTAAAAATACTAAAAATATAGCAGAATATGAAGCATTTTTGTTTGGGGTGAAGGATACCAAGGAAATGGGGATCATGTGCATGAAAATATTTGGATATGCATATCTTATTATACAACAGGTCAACAACACCTTCCAAGCAAAGAATGTCATACTAAAGGCTTACAGGGATGAGGTATGGAAACTCAGAGACTCCTTCATGTTTTTTAAACTATCATATATACCTAGGGCTATGAATCACCTGGATGATTCCCTTGCTGTCTCTGCAAGTTTGTTTGTTCCCCCTTTGCCTCCTAGGCTCAGCTATGATATTTAAGTCAAGTACAGACCTTCCCTACCAAATAATGTCAAATTTTGGAAGGTGTTTGAGAATGATGATGAGCTTAGTAAATTCCTCCAGGTAGTAGATGAATTCTTTGATATGCATATAGATCAAGAAAACCTAAATATGGAAGAATCCCAGAAGCTCAAGTTGAAAGATAAAGTAGCCAATCAGAATATTCAGTTACCCAACAATTATATACCTCGGGGTCTGGTACCCTTGGAAGAGCTATTTGATCATAATAATATCCCTCTCAAACCTGCCAAAAAGGAGCAAGACCCTGTTGTCCAAGAGCAAAACATAGGTAGCCAAAGTCATCTAAAACCAATAAATATGTCCACTGAGTTGACTACTGATCAGAGGTCCACATTTTGTAACCTGATAAAAGAATTTGCTGACATCTTTTCCTGGGAATACAGTGACTTGAAAACCTATGACACTAATATCATCCAACACATGATCCCCTTGGAGAAGGACACCGTCCCTTTCAAATAGAAGCTGAGATCTATTAGTCCTCTCCTACTGCCTGTAGTTGAAAAAGAAATCCATAAGCTCCTCAAAGCCAAAATCATAATTCCACTAAGGTATTCCAAATGGAATGCAAACTTAGTGGTGGTAAGGAAGAAGAACAGGGAGATTAGGTTATGTGTGGATTTCAGAAGCCTAAACAAATGATCTAAGAAAGACAACTATCCACTACCCAAGATGGAAAACTTGTTGCAAAGAGTCTCGGGGGCTAGTGTCATGTCATTCCTTGATGTTTTCTCTGGATACAACCAAGTTGATGTGCACCCTGTTGACCAAGAGAAGACTGCTTTTACTACTCCCTAGGGCACTTTCATGTATGCCAAAATGCAATTTGGGTTGATGAATGCTAGGGCCACTTTTCAGAGAGCCATGGACCTAGCTTTCGTAGGATTGAAAGACAAATTTGTGCTTATATACCTGGATGACCACACTGTTTACTCCCACAACCATGAAGAACATTTGCATCACTTGAGGAGGGTATTTCTGAAATGCAGAATATTTGGGATATCACTGAACCCGAAGAAGTCTCAATTTGCACTCAGTAAGGGAAAACTCCTAGGTCACATAGTCTCAGCTGAAGGTGTGAAGATTGATCCTGTTAGAGTTGAAGCAATCCAGAAGTTGTCCATACCTAGGTCAAAAAGGGATATTCAGTCATTTCTGGGTAATATATATTTTGTCAGGAGGTTCATCCCTAACTTTTCTGAGTTGGTAAAGCACATAACATCTATGTTGAAAAAGGATGCAAAAATAAAATGGACTGAGCAAGCAAGAAGCTCTTTTGAAGACATCAAGAAGGCTATCATGGAAGCTCCCACTCTGATTAGTCCAGACTATACCAAGGGTTTCTACATCTTCTCCTTTTAATCCTATGTCACAGTGGAATTTGTACTGTTACAAAAAGATGATGAAGGTATTGATCACCCAATTGAATTTTTCAGCAAGACATTGAGGGATGCTAAACTGAAGTATGATCCCATTGAGAAGCAGGCTTATGCTCTCATCAAGTCGTTGAAAACTTTCCGGATTTACATTCTACATGCAAAATTCCTTGCCCATGTCCCTTCAGCTGCTATAAAGGATGTGTTGAATCATCCTGACATTGATGGAAAGAGAGCTAAATGGATTTTCAAGCTTATTGAGTTTGACATAGAAGTAAATCCCACCAAGTTAGTGAAAGGCCAAGGTCTGGCTAAACTCATGGCTAAAGAAAAATGTGATCTTTTGGGGATGAATTTCACTTGTGTAACTTCAGCAAATTTGCAAACTGAAGTAGTGGCAGAAGCAGTTCAGGATCAGAATGACATTCAACAAGTAGCTGACAACTTGTCCTCATGTGAGTGGTACTTAAGTATTATTCATTTCCTACAAAAATTAGAAGTTCCTCCTGGATTCACTCTAAATCAAGCATGGGCTCTTAAACTGAAGTCTGTTAAATTTTGTGTGATTGATAAACTACTGTATTGGAAAGATCTGTCTGGTGTTTTGTTGAGATGTCTAGATAAAGAAGAGTCATTTTAGGTCATGCATCAGTTTCATTCAAGCACATGTGGAGGCTATCATTACTGGAAGACCATATCCCACAAGATTCTGAGGGCTAGGTACTATTGGCATGTTCTTTTTTTTGATGTGTGTACCTTTGTGAGAGCCTGTGACAAGTGCCAAAGATTTATAGGGAAGCAACAACTCAGATCCTTTCCCCTTAGACCTATTGTAGTGAATGGTCCTTTCCAGCAATGGGGTCTTGATTTCATAGGTGAAATTATTCCTTCATCCAGTGGTCAGCATAAATGGATCCTAGTAGCCACAGACTATTTCACCAAGTGGATAGCGGCAGTACCTACCAGGAATGCAACTCATCATGACATCATGAAGCTTTTATATGAGAACATCTTTATCAGGTTTGGTTTCCCAGTAAGGCTCGTAACTGATATTGCACCAGCTTTCAAATCTGGGGCATTGGTTAACATGTGTGAGTCAATGGGCATTTAGCTGGTGCATTCGACATCTTATTAACCTCAAGGAAATGGCCTGGCTGAGTCATCCAACAAAATCCTAGTCAGGATCATCAAAAAACTATTGGAGACAAATCAGAAAAGCTGGGATTCTAAGCTAAATTTTTCTCTATGGGATAATAGGGTAACTCACAAAAGATCGATAGGGAATTCTCCTTTCAAATTAGTTTATGGTACTAAGGCCATTTTTCCCATTCAGCTAATTCTACCAGTGGCAAAATTATTCTAGGAGGAGCAAGATGAACCAAATGATATGATGAGGAGGATGATGGATTTCATAGAGTTGCAGCAAGTCAGGGAACAAGTGATAGAAAAGTCAGAAGCTTATCAACAAAAGATCAAGATTATTTATGACAAAAGGGCAAAAGAGGACAACTTTCAGGTTGGATATTGGGTCCTCAAGTGGGATATTGTCCGGAAAGATAATTGAAAACATGGAAAGTTTGACTCTCTGTGGATAGGCCATTTTGCGATAGCTCAGATACAGCAAAACAACACCTTCAAGTTGCAAAATCTAGAAGGAGAGGAGGTGTTTGATGGCCCAGTAAATGCGCGATTTTCGAAACTCTATTTTATCTGAGGCTTTGAGGCCTTGTTATTGTAAAATATTAGTTAGTAGGTTGTTTTTGCTTACAAAATAAACTCCATGACCAATGGAACAGTAGAAGATAGTTATAATTCTTATTTGTTTTTCAGGAAAGGCATTTTGGTCTGGGGTTCTTGGGACCTCACAGGAAGGTTCCCATCCCCGAGTAGGAGCCAGAAGTTATCTCCTAAAATAAATTTATTTTCAATAAGTTCACTCAGACAATTTATTTTTTGATAGGATGAAGATTTCAAGTCATTTTATGAAAGATATTGGGGTGACTAACAAAGTTGGGATATCTGATGTTCTGTTATTTAATAAATTTGAAATTTTTGGCTTTCGGTGGCTTAGGCGGTATTTTCAACAACTCATTAGCCACTGAAAATCCTAGATTTCAGAAGCTAATAGTTTAAAGCAAGACCATTTTATCCATAGAAATCATGCTCATCACGTTCTTTATAAATTTTTGGGAAAAGGACTTTCGGTGGCTTGGGCGAGCTTTCCAACAGCTCATTAGCCACCGAAAAGCCTTGGTTTTGGCATCTTAGAGAGTGTTTTTAGAAATACATTAACCATCGAAAGCAAATGAAATACGTTTTTGGCAACAGGAACTTTCGGTAGCTTGGGTGAACTTTCAAATAGTTCATCAACCACCAAAAGGCCTGCTTTTCGGCAGCTAAACGATGAGATCCGAAAATACATTAAAACATCGAAGGCTCGTTACACATGTTCTTTTGGAAAGAAATTTTCGGTGGCTTGGGTGAACATGTCAGACATTCATTAGCCACAGAAAGCTCAGCTTTCGACAGCTATCAAATAAAACCCTAGATACTCTTAACCACAGAAAAGTTTGAAAAAAGACAACGGTTACCTGTCCATCAAATCAAACTCATCAGCACAAAACAGGTCATGATTTGGCATGATAAACCACCAAAAGGATGGAGAAACTACAGTAAGGCATAAGTCGATGATTAAAGAGGTCGTTATTGATCTAACCTGACTGATGGAATCAAAACCCTAATCTACCCTCCATATGTCCCACAACTGCAGTAAACCTCCACTAACTACCAAGTCCAAATTAAAAATGATTATTGAGATGTATGTATCGTAGATATCACCAGAAGCTATCATCATCTCACTCGAGCACTTACCAAGTAGTTAACCCCTCAGAATTAGTGCCACACCTCCAGTACACTCCACCTTTGATTGCACACATCCTTACTACTCGAGGCCATCTCTGAAAAGCATCCCGCTAACCTCTTCCATAGAATTTGAATTACGATTTTTGCAGGTACTCAGAAGCACAATTCAGAGATGAAGAAAGGAGGACCTGCTCTCAGGCAAGAACTAGGAGAGATCACCTACCTAGATTCACATCCAGAAGTCTTCCAGTTCTTCAAAGATGCAGGCTGCTACAAATTTTGTGAGAAAATACAAGGTTCACACCAGCAGGTTGCTGAAGCATTTTCCCTCTCTTTTGATGGCTCCAAGGAACTGATAGGCAGGGAGGAGTCCCTAGTGGATGAAACCCTAATTGCAGAGGTGACAGAACTCCCAAGAACTGGGGAGAAGTGGTTTAAGACCACCATTACCAAAAATGTGGAGTTTAGATCCTATCTAAAACCTAAACACTGAAATGTGGTATGGAAGAAAAGTGCTCCTTCCACCTAGCTAGAAGAGAGATGGCAGCAGTTACTGAAAGCAATTTTGGTGTATATAACCTGTGAAGGTAGATATAATAGGGAAATGATATATCACTTCAACCTGATGAACCATTTTACAGGAAGAAGCCCTTTAAATTTACCTTTCTACCTCCGCAAGAGCTTAACAAAAATGGCACACCAGGTAAAGGACCAGCCTACCAAAATTGTAGGAAGGTTGTCTCACCATGGCCTCATACAACTCATTGTCCAAGAATTGATGCAGAGGAGAAACATAGCATGGACACTTTTTTGTTCTAGAATGAGTTTGAAACAGGCCTACAACCAGAAGAGAAAGAAAAGTCTCCTTCGAATAAATCCACCACCCCCAGGAGTGGAAAGAGAAAAAGAAGGGTTATCTCACCAGCAACAGTAGATTAGCCTTCTTCCCCTTTTAAAACCAGGCAGACTAAAATAAACCTAAACTTCAATGAAAAGGGCAAGGAAATCCCAGTACAAAGTGAAAACATTATAAACTTTCCCTACTCAGACTCAGAAGAAGAAAGGGAGGAAGGGGCTGACCTAGCAGAGCAGGTTGTAGCAGAAAATGAAGAACTTCCATCACCCACACCAAAAGACCGGTGTGAACCAATGGAAAAGGCTTCCTCTAGCAAGCCCAGGTCACAAAGAGTCAACCAATTGTTGAGGCAAGTATATGAACTGGAAGTTTTAGAGAGAGAGATAAAGAGGAATAATGCCATGTTGACCAAGAGGAATAAGGAGTTGCACAATTCTCTCCTGGAGATGAGAGGGATGTATGTCCTACTGAAAAGGAGAAATCTCATATACATGCAGGACAACACTAGGTTGTACAATATGATCAAGCTTCTGAGGCTGCAGGTGAATACTTCTAGATGAAACCCTAGATTTCAGACTCACTTTGCATTAGAAACCCTAGCTGAAGCAGCAATAAGCCTTCATAACCCAGAGGTAGCCCAGGATGCTGTTGATTTTCCAAACATTGGGCAAGCTGAAGAAGGGCCAGAAGATCAATAGCACAGCTTAAAAGGATGAAGTGGGAGGTTTATTACATTTTTTGCAAAAACAGGGCTTTCACTGGCTTAAGAGGACGCTGAAACGGTTCATTAGCCACCAAAAGCAGAGATTTCGGCAGCTAGGAGACCCGAGATTTTGATTCCTTAACCACCGAAAGCAAAAAGAGGCGCATAAAGATATTTTGGCACAAAAGATCAGTTTTGGGTGAATATAACTATCTCAGGGATGAAGTGGAAAGCTGAAAGTTGTTGAAGAACACCATCAGAGAAGGCTTGTTCCAGCTTTTGCAGTTAGATCAAGGAGGAAGGGGTCACAAACCTTGCTTGTTTTAACCAACAATAGCTTATCTAGCAGAGGACAAGTTACAGTTTTACTTCAGTACTCACTGCAGTCATCAAAAAATTTCAAGAAGTGAACAAGTGTTACAGTTAGAAAAACCATAAAAACATTTAAGTTACCAGGCATCCTCGAGCTGCAACCTAGAGGAGTTTCCTGGAGTGATAACACCTTGTTTTCATTTTTTTCTTCTTTAGTTTACTTTAATTCGTTTTTTTCTTATAATAAACCAGCTCAATCTTTGATGCTTGGAAACATAGGAATCAGAATAATCTCAAGGGTCTTTGAAACTTAAGAGCTTCTTACAGGAAAACATGTGTGGTGAAATTTTGATCAAAGTTGAGACTCTTTAATTATTGATAAACTGTAGAAAAGGAAGCCAATTTCAAGTCCACATTGAAGTCATTTTAAACCCTGTAAAATAACTAATGTTCATGAGGTCCAGAATACTATCTTGGGTCTCCATTCATTCTCACACTAATGCATATTTTAGGAATCCTACCATGATATACCCACGGAAAGGAAGCAGGTCCGACGAATGTATGGCATTCAAAATAATCTCGTGATCCAAATTAAAATCCAAAAGGCTTATAGAAAAGAGTCAAAATGTCAAGACAAACAGTCTACATCAAAGAAAATATGTTGAAGGAATAAACCAGCAGATCGAAAGGATTACTCAAAGGGGCTCTTCTCCATCCGTGAGCTTGAAACAAGTTTATCACTCACACAAAAGGACATTATGGATGGAAGAACCCATACCAATTTATCAAAGTAGAAGAAGCAATCCAGGAAGACTCATAAGACAAATGTCATTAAAATAGAAAGCATCAAAAGAATGCTAATAGCATGGGAATGAGGAACAAACAAATACATTCGTCTAACCCTATTACAATCCTGTGGAGTCATATCTACTGGCAACTGAAAGACGAAGGAAAAATCAATTTCATGTTTTGGCCCCAAGAATGTTATCAGGACTCCTAATCTTGGTTACCCTACTCCCAAAAGATGACAAAAAATGTGATGCACAAGAATTTTCATCCCTGGATAAGTCTAGTCTTTTAAATGATCTCAAAGAATGCATTGAAGAAATTGGTGTTTATCTATAATCTAGTACCATGTAGCAGTCTTGTTTTCCAAAGATGGTTTTTTCAGAAATTTGTGTTCGCCAGTCAGTCACCAATTGTTTGTTGCTACAACTGCTTCCCCAAAAAAATTATATTTTAGGGCCCCTCCTTACTTTTTGATTGAAAGCTTACTTACATTAGTTTCTCAGCCCTAGAGAATCCATCCTAAACACTTAGTTTTTTCCCAAGAGTTGAGCAAAGAATTTTTTTTTAGATAAGTTAAAACTCAAGTTTTTTCGATGACATATCGGAGTAACTTGGCCAGTTTCTATGACGTGTCGGAGGAACTCATCCAGACGCTCTGACACGGTCAGCTTGAGAAAAAGAAGTTCTTTAGCAAAGTGTCGTTTCGGTACAACTCACTAAAACTCACCGACACGATCAGGGGTAACTCGCGAGTTACTTTCGATAGTGTTGAATTGATCAACGAATGTTGCTGAAGTGAATTGTGGCGCAGATTTTGGAAAGGTTTCAAGTTTTTCGTTGATACAGTAGTGGTCTATAAACTCATAAGTGACCAAACCAATCGAAATTTTTCGATAAGTTTTCATCGACGCGGTCGGAGAAAACTTATTGTTTTCCTCCGACATGATCGCAAAAACTTACGTTTTACCATCGATAGTGCCAGAGGCTTTTGGGAAGATTATCGACATGCATCGGATTTACACGGAAAATGATCAAGTTTTAGCGCCAAACGGTGTTTTGGCCCCCCACCGCGTTTAATGCGACAACCACTGCATTTATGTCATCCAACGGATATATTTAATGACTTTTTATTGTTTTTTATATATATACTGGTGCGGTGTTATATGTTTTCTACCGCGAACGACATTTTTAAGAACAGCCAACCACAAAGAGACATTTGGATTTTGTGTTGCAGACCAACACCGGTCATTCTACAGTTGACAGGTAGGTGCTTTGACCCCGTACTCTTGTCGTCCTTTTAGATTTTAAAACCTAGTATATATATGGCATGGGGTTTTGGTTAAACGCATCGTAGCCTCTTTTCACCATGAGATATATTTTCCCTCTCTGTTACATAGCCCCTTTCCTGGTAAAACAATTGCCACTGGCCCCTAACGTATTTTTGTTTTAGTTTGCACGGCTAGAACCCTCTGAGGGTGTTTTTTTACCAGCTTTATTTGGCCTCACAGTTGTCTTCACGCCTAGCCGGAAGGAAAGTGAAATCTTCAGCCACGTCCATCCTCCATGGAGTTTTTCTCACAGAGTGTTGGTGTTTCCACACAACTATCGCACTGGGAAACTGGTTATGCATTCATTTTTTTCTCAAGGCGGAGCTTTTCCCCAAGCTGAATAGACTCATTTCTTATGAGCGTTTTAATCTAACTTACTTTGCATCAGTTCCGAGCTAGGATGAACATATTCGTCCTTGCTCATTTTCATTCCTATGATGTTGGGGTTTACTTGTTATGCTTAGAAGGAAGGCTTTTGCAAGCGCGGTTAGTATGTGTACTCATGCTTTTACTCCACAACAACTATCTTGGGAGAAGGTGTCAAGCACCATGTAAACGTGATAGAATAAAAGGGTTGTTGGGGTTGTTACACAAAACCACTCTATTTTTTTTGTTGTTGAGAGTAACGGTATCATAGGGCTTTCAAGGTTTAAGAGTCCACCTCCCTTCACTATGAAATGAATCATTACGACAGTATGGTGTTTTCATATTTCTCTTTTTTTCCCACCCCCAACTTGAATCAGACTGTGAGTAAGTTTCTTTGCCTCTAACATTTTGGAATTAACAAATAAAAGGTTAGGAACTAATCCTTGGAGCTCCATTAACTTAGATAAAATCAACAAACTTTAATAAACTCACAAGCATAGATGCATGACAGAGCAAACAATAAAATGCTTACCTTCGACGTTGTGACAATTTACTCCCGCTTTAAAAAACTAAAGAGGAGATAGGATAACAACAAGTTTTAACTCACATAACAGCATGTGCATAGGTTCTGATTGGTTTTCTTTTGAACTCTGTCATTACATATCCTTCTGTCACATCGCATATGATCAAGCAACTTCTAATAGAGAATGTCACTCCATCTTACACAATTGTTTTTGAGTGGCCAGTAATAGATTGGTAAATATGCCTCTCTTCTCTATTCTAACACTAGACAATGATTGCACTCTTGAAGGACAATAATGCATACATATAGTCACTTTCCCTTTCATTTTAGGATACTTCAGTAAAACAATGCATGGTTATTTCTTTGAAATAATTGTGGTATTACTAATACACTCCTCACCATGCTCATATCACATGTTCTATTTTCACCTAAAAGGATTACCTCCTGAAGGACAGCTTGAAAATGATAAATTTACATAATGCCTAAAAGGGGTAGTAATAAGAAGGCAAAGGTGAGTGAGCCTGATTCAAATGTGGAGATCATCCCCAGGACTGAAATCAAATTTGAGGATACTAAGGCCATCACGAGAGTTGCCCCGGAATTCAAATGGGGAGAGTTGTACCATATGATTAGAGATCAGAACGTCTCTGATGATGGTCTCGAAGAAATGACCCTATATCAAAACATAAAATACTCAAGCATCACTTAGGCCACGACATGCTCAGAAATTTTTCCTTGCTCCGAAGTCATCGGGTGGATTCTACCTCAAGCGAATCCTTCCACAATTATTATCTCTAATGTAAAAGGGGAAGTTTTTTGTTCGGGTACACAAGGTACTCCCAAAATACCAATAACCTAGAGAAACCACTTCACAAAAATAGATCACAGATTAATACACAGATGTTTGTCACGTGGTTAAAACCCTCGAGAGGGAAACAGTCCACGGCCCCATCCAAATAGCTACTTGGAGCAATTTATTATGCAAAAGAAGAAAGTTACAAATGAGCTTCTCATAATCGATCAACTATCCAAGGACCCTCCATGCTCTTTAAATAAATATCATAGACCAATCGAGTGTTAAGTCACGGATCAATGGTAGGTATGATCTAAGAGAAGTTGAATCGTCGGATCACTTTATGTCTAGAGCATATCGTGACCGTCGGATTAGAACATTTACAAATGCATACTAAAGAAACACACTTTACCTAATGGATATATTACACAAGTTGGCCTTAACTAACTCCTAAGTGTCTAAATATCCTAACATCCCCCCTTAAGAACAACTTGGGATAGGATTGAAGGATTTACAAAAGTGACACTATTAGGAGAAGGAAGGAGGCATTAGAGCTGATCCCCCCTGTTTATACCAGAAATTGTTCCCAGACTACAAGAGAACAAGCCAACACAATCTCATAAATCTCAATAAAACAAAATAGGGTTTTTAGGGTTTTCAAGGTTTTTTGGTTGAGAAGTTTGATGGCAAGAGGGAATGCATTCATAAATCCAAATAAACACTAAATCATAAGCATAGAAAGACTGAGATGCATAACATAATAGCTATAATCCAACAGAAAACAACACTGAGGTTCATCCATAGATGGCAAGCATTCCAAGTAAAAAAACTTTAAACCAGCAATGAAATTACCAACTGAGTAACTAAAACAGGTTATAAATGAAGCCAGAGAACAAACTAAAGGGTAAATAGAGCATATATTTCATAATCAGTCTTTCAAATACACATAAGAGCCATTTACTTAGCTTATGAACAAGTCTAAAGACCTCCTCTTGCCAGCCAAAAAAAATCGAACCCTCTATCCTCTTTGTGACATACATTAATACTATCCTCCAAAATTGGTTAAGGACCTGAACCCTAACTGCTTTTTAGCCTGCCCATCGAAATAGTTTCATCTAAATAATAATTACAAAAGTAAAGTAACTTTCAAAACCTAACTAATAACTGATTATCTTAACAAACTTTACAGATCCTTAGTTGCTTCAGCTAACAAGGCTATCCCTTCTAGGGCTTGGGCCTTTCTTCTTGCTTTCAGTTGATTTGCTTCCATATCTGCAATCTTTCTAGTTAGTTCTTCATTTTGCTGCTGCATATATTGGATGGTTTGCTTCAACATTGTAAATTGACCTTCTGTATTCCTCTTCCTTTTCAATGCCTCTCTAGAAACTGCAATCAGCTCTTGATAGTGGCTATTCACCTCATCCAAATCTTCTATGAGTCTTCTGTTGGCCATGACCAAGCCATCATTTGTCTCCTGCATGTATTCCACCTGATACTTATATTGTTTTACACTTCTCTGTAAATTCTTTTTTTCTGAATCAAAGATTTTATTTCCTGCTATGGTTTGCATTTCATTTGGAATCCATGGAATATTTAATCTCTTATAAATTTCTTCATCTTTTGGCAAAAATTCTGTAAGAGTTTCAGGAAGACCTAGGTCTTCTTCATTCTTAGCTTCACATGGAATCTTTTCCTCAATCATCACCTTATTTTCTGAGTAAGAAGCCTTTATCTCACCTTCTTGTTGTTCCTGCAACATCTGACTTCGTACCTCTAGAAATATATTAGATAGTTTAGTATCAGTAAGGACGGACTGTTTTTCTAATTCCATTGGCCTTTTACCCTTACTATCACCCTTATCATCATCCAATTTTTCATCAGATGAAGAATCATCAATCATTGTTACTCTTTCTTTGTTCAATTTAGGGTTTAGCAACTTCTTCATATTCAGTCTGAGCTTATTTCTAGGTCTAGTTTTTGGTCTCCACACAGGAGCAATCTCCCCCAACATTTTGAAAGTCTTACCCTGATGGGTAACTGAGGCAAATTCAACAGCTTTTAGTTTCTTTCTTTTTGGTAATGCTACTTCATCACCCTGGCTGTGAAATTATTTTTCAATACAAACCCTAGTTGCATCAGTGATAAGGACTTTATCATCCTCAAACAGGCATTTCCCATCTTCTGACAGAACTGTGATAGGACTCAGTCTTTGAACTTCAATATCCTCTTTCTCATCTGAAATATTCTCTACAGGTACAACCTTTTCATCAGAAACTGTCTCTGTTGGTACATCATTTTCAACAGGCTCGGTCTCTTTGATATCTAACTACAAATTTTTGCTCTTAGTGTCATTAAGGTGTTGTTTAGATTCAAAGTCTTCATTTGTATGATTTGAAACTTCCTCTAATTTAACCTTGTCTTCATCTTTGACCTTTACCTTTTGCCTGAGCTTTTTGATCAAAGTCTGCCCTTTATCAGCTTGTCTTCTGTGAGACTGTCCTTCTTGACCATTTTGAAAACCTGACCAGAAAAGGAAATACTCCCAAGTCTTTCCCCTACTCTGCAAAACAGTGTTTATAATGAGTTTGATAAGTCCATGGTGGAAAATGGGTTGTTTAGTATGATTTTGGTGCTCCTTAATTCTGCAAGACATCTTCTGCAGACTCTTTAGAAAAAAGAAGGGCAATTTCATCTTGGACTCATTACTGAGATGCTGAAGAAATCTGAAGTGGTATTTGAATTAAACAAAGGCATATCTTCCCTCACAGGTAATATAACTCTATAAAACTTTAAGGGGCTCTATCCATTCAAGCTTGAAGTTATGAATGGGTACACCCTTACCCCAATCTACAATTACAACAGGAAGTAAGTACTTTTGTGCATTGAAGGTGAATGGAATCTTCTTAAACCATAATTCTCCCTCATTCTTGATGCCTGTTTCCTCAGCTACCAACTCCTTGGTCAATTTGAATTGTAAAGTATCAAAAGACACAGTGTCTTTATCATAGCACTGAGAAAATTTATGGGAGACCTCTGTATGATATCCATCAATCTTTTTGAAAAATGTCAACCATCCTGCATTAGAAACTAACTCTGCACATTCTGAAAATTTATCTATCCAACTTAGGTTAGTGGGCTCAGCTCTATTTGTTTTTCGAATTTTCTTCATATTCACTATGGTTTACAGCACCTGTCGATCATCCCACAATCTATTTATCTTCAAAATATAACAGTCTGCCCTAACACATAGTTCAGGGAATCTTTTATGCCAAATTTCAACAGTCTGACCTAATCACAGAGTTCAGGGAACTCCAACAGTTTTGTTTTGAATTTTACTGTTGTAAATGATGAATACTTGGATATATCTGTTTATAGTTCATCATTCACAGTATATTAAGTGAAAAACTCATATCCTTCCTTCGAATTTCAACATTAAATATTTTATCAGAAAAACCCCAAATTAAGCAAGCCCTAGCAAATGAAACGCGGGGTACCTGCTCAGAAGATCAATACGAGCACTGGAATGTGATCACTTCAATGGTTAGGTGTCGAATTTCACTTTCCACCTATCTCTAACGGTTTAGACCACTTCGAACTGTCGCTGCTGGAAATCCCTAATTCCTCATTCAGTTGTAAAAAACTTGATTTCTCAGTAGCGTGTTCTCACCACGACTTTCAATATCCTTCAGATCAGGAACATATTCCCGAAAAATTCTACCTCATTCTACTCGCTGTCGTCATTCACCCTGTGCTGCATGCAGTCGCCATGATCTACCTCATACGATGATCATCCACCTGTTTCAATGATAAACTATGAGGACACATATCAAATGTAACAAATGATGTGATTAACACCTCAGGGACAAGACACCCGAAAAAATTGGACTAAAAAATGATGATTTTGGCATTCGCGACTTTCTTGTAGCGCTCTAGTGTATTAATTTTTCTCTTATGCTACAAGAAATTCCAATCACATAATTTCACATCATTAGGCCATTAACAGGATTTAAGACTTGTTTTAGATGCTTAATCTCAACCTTAGTGTCATTTATGAAACCATTTAATCCATATATACCTTGTAGAACCCTTCAAGAATGAAATCTAAGCAAAATTTATAAAAGCATGCTCAAAAATAAGAAAAATCAAAATCATGAAAATTAAAAGCTTGAACTCAAAATTAACCTTTATAAACAAAATTTCCTAGAAGCAGAAATACTAGCAAGGTTCAAAAACATAAATAAAAGCATAAAACTAAGGAAGACAAAATCATGACCTAACACCCCCTTAAGGACACATTCCTGAACTCCTAACATAAATCGAAGTTTAGAAAACTTTGCTTCTGTAAGAGACTTGGTGAATATTTCTGCAACTTGATCATCTGTAGGAAACTAGAGCATTTCAAGAACACGATCATGAACAAGATTTCTAATGAAGTGCATGTGTAGCTCAATGTGTTTGCTACGTTAATGTAGAACTCGATCTTTGGAAAGCTTGATGGAACTTTGATTGTCATACCAAAGTGGAGTAGGTTGTTGTTGCTCGAATCTAAACTCTGAAAGGATCTGCCAAAGGCATAAAGCTTCCTTACTGGCAATAACTGTGGCTCAATATTCTGCTTCTACTGAAGAAAGAGCAAGAGCTTGTTGTTTCTTACAAGCCCAAGCGACAGGTCCAGATCCCAGATTGAAAACATAACCTGCAGAAGACTTTCGATCATCAGGATCGCTAGCCCAATCTGAATCAGTGAAACCAACTAACAAAGGTTTCCCCCTATACTGTAATGAATCCCAAACTGAATTGTACCTCGAATATATCGAAGTATTTTTTTGTTGTTTTCCAGTGACTTTCATGAGATGTTTACATACAACGGGAAACACAACCAAAGGTAAAGGAAAGGTCGGGACGGGAATGAGTCAAGTATAAGAGACTACCAACAAGTTGACGATATAAGGTGGCATCTATTTCAGGTGAAGTACAAGTGGCAGAAAGTTTCACTCCAGACTGGAAGGGAGAAGCGGCTGGTTTAAAATCTTCCATGTGAAAGCGACGAAGAAGGTCACAAGCATACTTAGACTGGGAAAGAAAGATTCCTTCTTTGGTTTGGAATACTTGGAGACTAAGAAAATAATGCAAATGTCCTAAGTCTGACATTTCAAAAAATTTCTTAAGACTAGATTTCACATGGGTTAAAAGTTTAGGGTCACTACCAGTAAGGATAAGATCATCAACATAAAGAACAAGTATGATGAGATGGTTTCCTACTTTCTTGGTATAGACATTGGGGTCAGAATGGCATCTAGAAAAACTAGTGTCAAGGAGAAAGCTATCCATTTTGGCATACTAAATTCTAGGAGCTTCCTTAAGGCCATATAAGGATTTCTTAAGGCGACAGACAAGGCTAGAGTTATTCTGAACATATCCAGGAGGTTGTTCCATGTAAATTTCCTCCTATAAATCACCATGTAAGAAGGCAGACTTGACATCCATTTGATGGACTTCCCATTTATGTAAGGCTGCAAGAGAAAGAACAAGGCGGATGGAGTTCATTTTTGCGACAGGAGCAAAGGTTTCGTTGTAGTCAATCCCTTCAACTTGAAAAAAACATTTGGCAACTAACCTTGCCTTAATTATTTCAACACTTCCATCTGATGCATACTTAGTTCTGTAGACCCATTTACATCTGACAAGTTTTCTTCCTTTTGGAAGAGGAACAAGATCCCAAGTATCGTTCGCCATTAAGGAACGATATTCTTCATCCATAGCTGCATCCCAATCTGGATTTACTGAAGCTTCTGCAAAACAATTTGGAGCATGATTCTCGAAAACTTGAGCCAAAAGAGAAGAGGCTCATTAAAATGAGAACGTGTTCGATGATGGTCTCTAGGATCACCGGTAAGATCAACAGTTGCTTCACATGTTGAACGGACCCAACGAGGAATCATTGGTCCTGGTGCACTGGAGGAATGTGAGCAGGCGGAGGTGTATTTTCATCCTCACTGTCATCATCAAAAACTAGATTTGGAAACCTCTCAAGGAAGTTGGAAGAAGAAGAAGACACAATCATCAAATCAGGCTTGCAGGCCAAAGATGGCACACCTGCCAAGTTACGCTCACAGGCCAAGATATTTTCATCAAATTTAACATCTCTTCTAATGATTATATCATGAGAAAGTGGCTGAAGAAATCTATAACCTTTTACATCTTCTGAATATCCAAAAAATATGCACTTTTCACTTTTAGTCTGTAATGCTTTTTGTTTTTCATCTGGAATGTGAGCCCATGCTTCACAACCAAACACACGGAAATGAATTACATCTGGTTTAATTTTACTCCATGCTTCTTTTGGTGTTATACCTTGTAAAACTTTAGTGGGTGTGCGATTAACTATGTAATTTGCACAATTTATGGCCTCAACCCAATATTGAAGACTTAGTCCCTTAGATTGGATCATACAATTTTCCATTTCTTTTAAAGTGCAGTTCTTCCATTCAGCTACACCATTTTGTTGTTGTGTATATGGAACGGTGTGTTGTTGTTGGATTCCTTGTTCAGTGCAGAAAGTAGTGAAATTTTTGTTAACATATTCTCCTCCATTGTCAGATCTTAACTTAATAATTTGATGACCAGATTATTTTTCAACAAGGGCCTTGTAGGCCAAGAACATGTTAAATACTTCGCTCTTAAGTTTTAGGAACTAAATTCAAGTGCATATGGAGTAGTCATCAATGAAAGTTAAGACATATTTGAAACCAAAAAAGGAAGCAGATGGAAGAGGACCACACAAGTCACTATGCACAACCTCCAAGGGAACTGAGGCGTGCGAAGAGGCACATTTGTCAAAACTGTCCCAATGATGTTTTCTGAGTACACAAACGGAACAAACACCATCCTTGCAAGATACCATCGGAAGACGAGTCTCCATATTGTCTTTACATAGTTGTTGCAATGAACAATAATTTAAGTGACCAAATCATTTATGCCAAAGTTTGCTCAATATATCACTATGAGCAACAAAAACTGAAGGAAAAGGTGATGACCCAAAGTTGTTAAATTTTTACAACCTGGTAATATCATCAACAATTCTGGTAGCTAGGACATGTTGAGGATCTTTAAAATCTTTGATTACAACTTGGTGAGGTGTAAATATTTGATTCACCAAAATGAGTGATTTGATAGACTGACAACAAATTGCAAGAAATTCGTGGAACACATAGTACATCACTAAAATGACCATTTTCTACTGGAACTATTCCAGATCCTACAACACTTAGAGAACTATCATCACCAGCAAATATTTGTTTGGTGTTACATTCATGCATAGTATAAAATATGGCTAGATCCTTATCCATATGATAAGATGCTCCATAATCAATGAGTCATTCATTTGAAGTAGAAGAAGAAGATGCAGTATAAGATTAACCAGAAGCACAAAGTGCATGTCCATGAGAGGTAGATTCTGAAGACGAATCTAGGATGATGTAGTGCTTCTTCATTGCTGCTTCCAAGGCTGCCATCTTCTTGAAACACTTAGATTCATCATGATCATCTTTCCCACAAAAATTGCAAGGACGTTCAGTCTTCTTACCTTTTGGCTTGGACCTTTGTCATTTTTTAAACAATGAGCTGACTGAGAGGGTTTGGGACCCTTGTTTGTCTTATTATTGCGAAAATTATGTTTCTTGGGAGACTTGGACTTCTCTTTCTGCTGGGAAAATAAGGCTTTATTAGATGTGTCTCCATTGTTAATTATTCCAAGATGAATGAGCTTATCTTTCTCTCTAATTAAGGAAACACAAAAGGATTCAAAAGTAGGCTCTTGATAGCTAGCTGCATTCAAGGATTCTTTCATGGAGTAAAATGTAGATACAAAAACAGAATATGCAGGTCCAAGTTTGGAAAGAATATGATAAATACATTGTTTGTATTCTTTCTTAATCTTGCATTCTTCACACATGAGTCTAAGGGTTTTATACTTAGATTAAAAAAATCCTGGATGCATAAAAAATCACTTAGATTCAAATAAATCAACTCATTCTCAAGTTGATGACCTTGAATTTCATTGTATTTACCAAACACAGATTCCAAGTTTTCCCAAGCTTTATCAGGTTCATTAATTCCATATATGTGGAATCGCAAATCAGTAGAGATTGACATCCTAATCAATCCATGAGCTTCATCACATCTATTTGACCATTTTATTTGCTTATTATCATCAGTGGGTTCTATTTTTTTCCCTGAGGTAATTCTGAAAAGTCTCCTACTTCGTAGAACATCTTCCATACAATATTTCCATGAGAAATAGTTAGAACTAGCAAGTACAATATCACAAGGGGCGGCCATACTGTAAAATAATGGCTGAAAGAACAGAAACTAACTATTTTGATGCAAAGAGCTCGAAAAATTAGGTTGTTTAAAAAAAATAGCACTGAAAACTGATTCTGGATTATGAAATTATGCTTGATCAAAGAAAATGTTGAAGATGTCCCCAATAGTGACGTGGCAGATATTAACTTGACCAACTAAAAAAAACCCCTTCTTCCCAAGATGATCATTTGACAATCACTTACAAGAAAGTTGGTTTTAAGTGAATCACTTTTGTAAAATAAGTGATGTTCACTTTTACAATAATGTTACTTTAAATAGTGCGTAAATAAATTAAAAGACTTAAGTGACTCACATTTTATTTTATTTTATTTAAGTGAGATGCACGTTTTACAATAAAGTATCTTGAAAATAGAAATTGCATGCTCTAAAAAGTAACTTAATAAGACTTGAACTCAAGACCTATTAAGGAATAAAGCAACTTGAACCAAGTGAGCTAAGTTTAAAAGGTACATAAAAGAATGGAAAGAGGAAGGGGGATTTTTTTTTAACTCGTCTCTCTCATTCTCTGTGCTTTCCTTTTTTTCCCTGCAAATCACAAAAAAAGATGAAAAACAAAAACAAAAAAACTTTCCCACACAATGGGTGTTTCTGGATCAAATGGAAACCGTTTTCGATGAAACAAAAACTATTTCCCAATGGAAATGACACTCCAGACGCAATGGAACAACTCCCATAGACCACAAATTCATAGAAACTCTAGAACCAGAAACCCTTTCAAAGTTTCAGCAACACAGGTTCCAGATCTTGATCAAAACCGAAAGCGGCTCTTAATAAACGCTCTGATACCATGTTCGGGTACACAAGGTACTCCCAAAAAACTGAACACCTAGAGAAACCACTTCACACAAATAGATCACAAATCAATACATCGATGTTTGTCACGCGGTTAAAACCCTTGAGAGGGAAACAATCCACGGCCCCAGCCAAATAGCTAGTTGGAGCAATTTATTATGCAAAAGAAGAAAGTTACAAATGAGCTTCTCATAATTGATCAACTAGCCAAGGACCCTCCAGGCTCTTTAAATAGAGATCATGGACCAATCAAGTGTTAAGCCACGGATCAATGGTAGGTATGATCTAAGAGAATTTGAACCGTCGGATCACTCTATGTCTAGAACATATTGTGACCGTCGGATTAGAATATTTACAAATGCATACTAATGCATACTAAAGAAACACACTTTACCTAACGGATATATTACATAGGTTGACCTTAACTAACTCCTAAGTGTCTAAATATCCTAACACTTTTGCTTCATTCACTCCAGCCTACAGAACCCTAGCTTGCAAGCTCCCCCCTGCACAGGTTATGATGACAGATGAGTGGGTTAAAAAGGTAGATATTGATATTTTGGAGTGTGTAAATAAAATGATGATAACAGAAAAACAACTGCACCAAAAGGCAACTAGCGAATACGAGTCCCTAAGCTTATGGACACCTTTCAAGATCATAGCTTTGATGCTGAACATGACTTTTTTCTAAGCTGAAGGAAAACTGTATAAATTAAGTTGGATTCCACCAATATATTATGTGGCTTTTGAAGGCACGAATTTCAATGGGGAAGACATCATATCAAATATCTTGTCATCATGTGTAGTTGTCGCACAAGGAGGTATAACTCAGAAGAGGTTTGAGTTTTATACGTCGCCGTACTTGGTCGACTGCATCTTATGCAGGCACCCTTTTCTCCAATCTTGGGTGCATTTGGACACAAACCAAGACTCCTATGTATGTTTCTTAACATATTCTCTAGGCACATAGGTATCCAGGTTTCTACAAACTTATTTGTGAGGAGTTTTTGATGCCCCCTTATGAGATTTTTTTCTCAAAGAACCAAATTGCATGTCTCATAATTCCATGGACGTTATCTATGAATATGGAGACTACTTTTTCTCATAGGAAGGAACATGCATGAGGATGTATGGAGGCTCCAAAGCTCCATCCTTACTGCCAAAATATGCCACGAACTACGTAGTACACAAAGAAGAAGTAATGCTAATGTTCATAAATGGAGTGGGCAATTTCTTTCATGATATTAAAAAGGTGACCTTTCCACCACTACCTTTCTACATAGGATGATACAAGTTCTCCAATGTCAAAGGCTCTGCTCATTCTGTAAAAGAGTTGGAGGTTTTTCACTTTGGGGAGAAAAGTTTCCAAAGAAATGACAGTAGCAGGAAGGTCATAGAACATTGCGCAGCCATTGGGATACGTTATGAATACTCAGATCATTCTAACAAGGATGAAAAAGTGCATAGAAATGCCAGTAATCTAACTGAGTTGAGCAAGCGTTTCAAGAAGAAAAGTGGCACCAGCAGGGGTAAAGACAGCAGCAGAGAGGGAGCTGTAGAAACAAAAGGAGGAGGCCCTAAAGTTACAACAGGCCGAGGCACAGAGAAAATAGAAGGAAGAAGACGAAAATAAACAACTAGAAGAGGTTCATAAGAAGAAACAAGAAGAAGAGGCTCAGAAGCAAAAAGAAGAAGAGGAGAGATTATAGAAAGAAGAAATAGAAAGAAAACAAAAGGAAGTCGAGAAGGAGATTGAAGAACTAAGAAAGAAGGAGGACAAGATCACGGAATATTTGGACCAAGAAACAACTCAGAATGACCTGGTAGATCCTCCTGCTTCATAAGGTGGCACAATCACAGGTGGCCACATTCCTTTTACAGAACTTGCGATTACTCCTTTCACTCTATCCAAGCAGCACACGGTGGCGTGATTAGATACCATATTTTTTATAAGATGAGGAAAACTATCACCAGAAGGTCAGAGAATCAATTGAATATGGGAACACAATATAATGTGGTCACGGTGACCAAAAATACCATCATGGAGGGTACTCATAGAGACCCTAAGTTCATGGTCTCCATGAATGTAGCAGCTACACAAGATAGCACTGGTAACGTTGACCGGTTGATGGAAGATGTAGAGCATCATAAGGAAAAAATGCTCAAGTTGAAAGATACTCTGGTTAAGACAAGATTAGAAGGCATAGAATTAAAAATAAAGCACGATGTTATCCTATCAGAAAAGGAAAGACTCCAAGGGGAGTACGAATCTTTGGAAACTGAAAAGGATGCATTGGATGTATATGTAATAATTATGGAGGGAGAGAAAAGGTATTTGGAAGCCAAGATCTCAGAACTGGAATCAAGAGAATCCGCAGCGAGCCAACAAGTGGGAGAATTAAAATCCCAAGTGGGAGAATTAAAATCCCAAGTAGAAGAGTTGGTGGCACAAAAGGGATCTCTGGAAAATCAGCTAAAGATAGCTAGTGAGAGAAAGCAGGACATCACCCCTTTCTGTGACCAGGCCTGCAACATCTGAAGGAAGATACACCAAGTTCAAGTTAATCTCTCGGGTGAAATTTATAAAGTAAATATGATAGTGACAAGATTAAAGGAAAATGCAGCAAAGTCACTGAATTTTAGGAAAAGACTAATAGAAGTCAGAGAAAAGGTTCAAATCTAGCGGACTTGGATAGAGGCTAACTCGATGTTTCCAGAACACATGACGCAGAAAACAGCCGGGGGCATAAAAATAGAAATGGCACTCCTGGAGTTTTGGAGAAAAGATTATGTAAGGTTAAACAATGAATTTAACAAAACTACAGAAAAATGTATTGAGTTCTATAAAAAGATGTACCAAGTCCGTGAGAAATGCCAATTGATTCTGGTTGCAAAGATCACTAATCTTCCAAACAAGGACCAGTATATGGCGTATCTGCAAGATAGACTACAAGAGGATATCCAGTACATTCAGAAAATGGAAGCTATCAATGAAGAAGATATTAAAACTTGGGTTGCACAAGCTACTGTCGACAATTACATTTTGGAGGACGTATACAGATCCACCCTAGAAAGAGTGACACGTGTGGAAACACAGTTGGAAATGCACGAAGTGACTGTTGAAATGTTGGGGCCAATAAACTATAAGACTATTGCACAAGAGGCCAACGCATGGGGAGAATATGTCTCAAGCTTGGCAGGGCCCTCTTGAAAGTTTTTTCTTTTGTATATTTTGTCTTTTTCGTAATGTAAAGCACTAGAAGACGAATTTTTGGGAATTCCTAGGGTTAGGGAAGTCGATGAGTCACTAGATAACAAATTGTAATTAAAATATAAATAGAGGTAGAGAGTAGGGTAGAGGGGACTTTTCACTAGCACAAGGAGGATGGATTATTTTGTAAGGAGAACTCAATCTTTGTGCTAATAAAGGACCTACTTGCTGGGAAAGGACTCAACAAGAATTTGCATGGGATGTTTGGAATTTCAAATTCTGAATTACTTCTTATTGTTTCCATACAATTGTGAGATCGTTCTGACTTATTTTGAATTATTTCTTGGATCATGAATGATTTTTCTTTCTATATAAAGATATGTGCATGAATCAAGTAATGAATGTTTTATTATGTCAAAGATTTCTTTGATAATCTTTCTGATGTAAATATACATATGAAATTGGAACAGCTATCTGTGAGATTATTATGATAATTACAGTACATTGCTCCAACTTTTAAATATGCTCCCTACAGGGATAGAATAGATTAGACTAGAATAGAATAGAATTAAATAGACTTGTTTAGGTTTAGAATTAAAGAAGTAATTGATAAAACAAGAATGATAAGATGGGAGGTAAGAACCTACGCATCACTTGTGAGGTTCTTGTTCACCAATTACGTGCATTTCATCTAGGAATTTGCATCTCATTCATTCATTAAAATAAAATTACATAAACGTTGGATCAGGTTGTAACTGGTAAATATTTAAACAACTTCATCTATGGTAGTCGTACCTTTAACCGGACAGATTCCCCATACCAAACAATGGACGATCTAATTGGGATAGATTATTGAGGAGAATCCCTACTGTCCGTACTTGGGATTTTTCCAAGAATCAACAGAGCCATGTGTCTTACAGGATCACCTTCAGGTTATTTAGACTTGTAAGAAGGACCCACTCTGATACCAATTATAGAACACATTGAGATACTAAGAGGGGGAGATGAATGAGTATCCCCTGCAATTTCACTCTTTCATTTTTTCTTGTTTAACTCATCAAACAAACATTAAGAACATATGCATCAATACACCATTAATAAGAGAGTGCACTGATAAAAATCAATATATAGTATTGATAAAAACTATATGAAGGATTACATCAAGTTAAGGAGACTTCAATCTTCGGTTATCACTAGTTCCAACTGGTTGGAGGCTCCAACCTTCCTGCTTCTTTAACTCTAACTGTAAATATGCTCCAACACCCTACTTTTCCAACTCTGGTTGTAAGTAGGTTGTAATCCTCTTGTCTCAGTCATCTCCAAGTGATAGGAAGCTTATAGTTACAACTAGAAGGAGGATATGACCTCCTCACACACTTCCTAATTTGTTGCGACAAGATGAAGGTTGCATCCCCATTATATTCTACGACAGGATGGAGGCGTGAACCAGCTTTAAACACTTTCTTAAGCTTACACTAAACTGAGCACTTTGCTCAGTCTTACTCTATACTACACACTCTCCTCATCTTATTGTGCCACGTTATTGTCTCTATGCACTTATCAATTTAGGAGGTACTATGCACTTTCCTTTGTTTGTATGGGACATCACACTTGTTAAGGCTCGTTCACCTTGACGCATTATCCTTAACTTTCAGATTAGGCGTTGCTTTATAATTTGTCCTTCCTTACAATAGTGACTCTTCCCTTGGCTCTAATTCGATCTTCATCCTTCCTCTAACTATGACTTTTCCCTTAGCTCTACTTCGATCTTCATCCTTCCTCTAACTATGAATATTTCGTTGGCTCTGCTTCAATCCTTGTCCTTCCTCTAATTTCAACTTTTCCCTTGGCTTTGCTTTGATCCTTGTCCTTCCTCTAACAACGACTTCACCTCCTTCAGCTTCCTATCACCCATTCTTCTTTTTTTCTTCAATCCGTCATCCTTTCATAACAATGACAAGCATATTCTTATTTATACAAAGGATGACATCCCCTTTCATTTGAATAAGAGGGACAACCAAAATGCTTTTACTTAATTCACGATATTCCTTAAGTCGACTTGACTTGACAATGAATGGGTTGAGGATCACTCATGGAGCTCCCTCTTGGGTTATAAGTCCTCAATACAATTCTCATTCCTTTGATGCTATGGCATGCCCTTATTCTAAAAATTGAGCACGGTATTTGATCGAGGATATTTCCCGACCTAGCTCCCATAACTTCGTGGGACTTGTGTGCATATTTAAACTAGATTTTGTTCTATATATTCTAATTACATCAAGTCTGGCCAGGTAAATCACTTCAACATACAAGTCACTCCCTTCTGACATCATTGAAAATGTAAAGTCCAACACTTAATGGAATTGAAGGGAAAATACTTAAGTCTTTATTTCTCTCATCGTCACTTGGAATCCTTTTATCAAATTTATGTACTATATCATGTAAAAAATACAAAAAATCAAATATTGTGAAAAAACCCTAAGAATTTCATATTTTGCAAAAAAATCCAAAAATATTTACCTTTTTTGTGTCATATATTATCTTAGTTTTTTTTTCAAAAGTTGTTGATTGCAGTAGTATATTTTAAACCTTGATAAGATATCACAAAAATCCAAAAAAGTTGAAAAATATTGCATAAAGGTCAATTGTATGTGTTAAAAGTGCCCTAAAGGAGGTGCCATCATCCTAGACTTAGGTGATGATGGTACTAAGGGGTTGTTTTAGATCTAGTTACTCAATTATTCTAGGTCCATATTCAAAGAGAAAAATTCAAATCCCAAGGAGTTTAAGGAATTTTGGGTCAAATTCTAGGTCACCGGGGAGGACCCTAGGGGAATTTAATGCCAATGAGTTTTTTTTCTTTTTTCTTTAACTGCAATAAGTTGCATACTTGTAGCATAAATTAGTGCATTCTCATATATTTCATCCACCAAAATAGATGTTCCCTAAGGGCTATATGTGCACCCCTCCTTGTTGGTTGGCGGGTGGTCAATTTCACTCAAATATGACGGCTGGTTTGAGATATATATTTAGTTTTCTATTGCAGGTTTTTGCTGCAGAAAATTGCAGCAATGGGTTACATATTCATAAGTTCTCCTAGCATTCCAAAGTTAAAGGTTTATTGTAGACATATTTCATTGACTCCACTAGACATTGGTCTACTAACAATTAGAAGGTGTTGTAGGGATAGAAGTGATTTATATTGTGTATTACATGTATGTCCTTACCTCTTTTTGAGGAGACTCGGGTTTCATATTTCAGCTGGGTCCACATACCTGAATCGGTTCCACTTATCTTCGATCACGGGATAATGTTAGTTTTCGAGGTAACATTTTTTGGTGTCATTGTTGGGGACATCTTGAAGCTACTAGGTCAAAACCCTATCTCTTTCGCAAGAACGACAAATTTTGTAAGAAGGTTGCGGTAAGTTTTTGTTTTGTACTTAAATGAGATTATTGTTAAGGACTAACCTTGCAAGTCTTATTTGGCGACTCCAATGAATAAAAAACAACAAAGAAGAACATTACAAAATACAGACCTCAACTATTATCGAGTGTGTGCATGAGCACATCTGTTAGTTAATAAAAAAAGCTCATTATGGCGACTCCACACATTTTTGGCATCAATTAAAAAAGTAATATGGATTTTATTAAGCACCAATAATGTCCTTGTTGTTTTGATCCATTGGATTTCTCGGGTATCCCAAGATATACAAATCAATTTGATAATGATGATTGAAAGGAATCCAACCCAAATTTTTCATGAATATGAGAGTAGAGTTGCAATGCATATTATGTTATTCAAAGGATTTCTTACATTATTGGATGTTGTGCATGAGGATGTTAAAATCAAGTTGTTTATAATGTATCTTAATTTGTGCAATAACAAATATGTGATGGATTGGTATGATGAACTTTATGACAAAGGGATACCTTCACTTGTAAATTTTGTAAAGATATTTCCCAAACATGGGATCCTGATCTTGATGAAAAACTTATCGAAGCATGATTACTCCTCCTAGAGAAAATCATGTCAAAGAAGAAACCCTTAAAGGTGAATATAGTGACGAAGATCAAGCCCTAGAAAACTCTCATGAAGAAGTCATTATTGAAGAGTATTCCATTACAGATTTTATTGAGGAAGTTAAAGACGACGACATCTCGAGTCCTATGATCCAAGAAAGAAGTACTCTTGAAAATAAAGATGAAGGTGCTCTAGAAAGTGAGGTTTAGAATGTTTGTGATGAAGGACAAGAGAAAGAATTTGAAGAAGAAACATATGAATATCAATAATCCCTAATTGAAAAAAATCGAATGATTTTAGAGTGTGATGAAGAAATGATGATTATTGGAGATCTATTGACCCCACCATTTATGATTCTTAAAGGACTGGGAGTGTTGTTCTTGAGCATTTGGGGCACATAGGACTACCACAAGAACAAGCTAACACAATCTCAAAAATAAAATAAAATGAAATTGGTTTTTAATGGTTTTGGTTTAAAAATTTATCAACAAGGAGGCCCAAAACATAAACAAGCTAAGACAAAAACTAGATCATGAACAAGTTTGAAGAACTGAGGATCAAACACATATGAACAAACCATAAACATTACACATATAATATTGATTCCATCCGCAAGATACAAGCATTTGCATGAGTAAAAACCTTAAACAAGAAATTAATTTGTATGTTGAGTAATCAAATAGATTATAAACAAAACCAGCATAGCAGGTAAAATGACTTATCAGTATGTATATAATCAATAACAGTCTTCAAACTTACATAAGAGTTATCAGTCTTAGCTTCAGATACATCAGCTCTAGAGCCTCTCCTTGCGTCAAAATTCAAACCCTACCTCTATCTCATTTCCTAATTTTATCTTTTTCCATCAAAAAATGGTTACATAACTGACAAAACTAACTTTCTAGGTCAGGATTCGAAACAGTTACAAAAATATTTGTATTTTCAAACTTAATAAACTATTAACTATTACCAACTAAACTACTTGACACCTGTCACTAGTAGCCTTCATATATTCTTGCCTGCCTCAGCCAACAAATCAATTCTTTCTAAAGCACATGATTGTCTTTTATTTCGTTGCTACTCTGCTTCTAAATATTCAATCATCTTTAATAATCATGTGTTCTGCTGGGTCAGACCTTGAACTCTTTGGTTTAATTATTCAAACTAGCTCTGAGTCTGTCTTTTCCTCTTTAAAGCATCTTTTGAAACAGCTATCAATTCCTGATAGTGTGTATTTATATCATCAAGGTCCCCTCTCAATATTCTATTAGTCATGACCAACCCATCATTTGTCTCACTAAGAAAACCAATTTGATATTTGTATCGCTTCACAGTTTTCTGAAGATTTTCAATTTTTGAATCTATGCACATTCCCTCCTGTAATGTAGAAGTCTTATCTGAAAACCAGGGGATATCAATTTTTTTTAAAATAAGTTCATCATCTTCCTCATCTTTAACCTTTTCTTATTCAACATGAACTTCTGAAAACTTACCTCGTTTAGTGCTGAAATTTATTGGTTGTTCTGAAACTTTATCCTTTCCTGAAGATGACTCTAATATCACTGAATTTTCTTTCTCAGTATGAACTTGCTGAGAACTTAAATTTTCTTCTTCTTCCATGTCTTCCTGAGATGAAGAATCCTTGATCACAGTGATCTTATCCTTTCTTAATTTTGGGTTTAAGATCCTTTTCATGTTTAATCTCAGTTTGTTTTTGGCCCTTGTTTTTCGTCTCCACTTTGTTTCTCCTAACATTACAAAAGATTTCCCCTGGAACTTTATAGTTGATATTTGTACACCATCATCTTTTAATCAGTTACAACATACTTTCCTTTAATATTTTCATTTAAAATTTGCAAATTATCAGCTTTCAGTTTAGCTTCAACAAGAATCATTTTTATGCTTTCTTGTACACCTGTGAAACTTTGATTTCGCTCTAATGAACCCACTTATTCTTCCTGATTTGAAACAGCTCTGTGCTCCTTTTCTGAATTCTCTGAAATTTGTTCTTGATTACCATTAACTACTTCTCTGAACTCTTCACACTTAGGTTCTTCAAATTCCTGAGTTGAATGGTTCTCTTGGACCTTATCCTGTACGAGCTAGTCACTTAATTCTTTCTTTTTCCTTTTTACAAAGCTATACTTCTTGTTCATCAGATTTTTTTTGGCTTACTTTTCTTGCTCATTACGGAAACCTGACCAAAACAAAAAATGATCCCAAGTTCTGCTCTTTTTCTAAAGGACTGTGTAAACAATCAGCTTTATTAATCCATGATGAAAAACAAATAGATGAGTATAATCCCTATGCCCTTTTATCCTGTTTGACATCTTTTGCAGGCTTGTCAAGAATAAAAAGGGTAAGTTCATCTTAGACTATTGATTCAAATGTTGCAAGAATCTGACATGGTATTTGAAAACTAGAGCAAATCTCCCCTCACATGTGATGTAGCTTTGTAAAATTCTAATGACTTCCCTCCACTCAGGCTTGAATTTGTCTAACTGTACACCTTTCCCCCAATCTCGGGCTTCGACTTCAGGTAATAGGAAATATTTTGGGTTGAAGGTGAAAGGTATCTTCTTAAACCAGATCTCTCCATCACTTTTTATGCCCGTAGCTTCTGCTATCAACTCTTTTGTCAATTCAAATTTAAGGGTGTCAAATGAAACTGTGCCCTTATCAAAACCCTGAGCGAAACGATATGTCACGTCCCCAAGCCTCCAACCGGCAAAGAGGACGCGACCCAACCATTAAACAACCGGGCTAACCACCCATGAACATGTACAGACCTAAAGATTTACTGAAATTGCTAAAACAGAATGCTTAAACATACACACATAAGCATTTATCATGCACAGATGCAAACATCTATCAGGCACAGCGGAAACATCATTCATTCATACATGCATGCATCCAAACAAGAATTCTTCCCACATGTTCATTTTATTTTTAATTAACAGTAGATATAGATTTGCAGAGGTAAAATGCACAAGAACACTTATCTTATGAAAGCTTTGCTCCGCAACTAGCTACGTCGCTACAACGTTCCACCCAACCATAGGGCAGCGTGCTCCTTAATCTCTCAGCAACACTACCACCCCCGAGCTGGGGATGATTCTCCAAGGAATAAGGGAACTAGCAGGCTTATACATAGCCAGGGATATACAAAACACAGCCAAGCCAACACAGTTGGGTTTATCAGGCCATAAAGGAGTTGGAGATGGCAAATTGCTAAGCTGGTGAGCTCATTACAGAGCCAAGGACACCTACACCAGAACTAGCCTGACCTCTAAGACACCCATCCATACCCAACAAAAGGAATCAGTCCCTTCTCTGCTACACAGTCCCTCAGGCCTTGCATTCCCTTCCAGTGCTATTCAGGGGTGATGGAGAAGAAGGCCAGCCCTCTAGCTCTGTCTGTGTGGTTCCAGCCACCAGGTTTATCAAGCAACTAAGCCAACATCCTTGCTCCTCTCACAGTCCGAAGACCAACCATTGCACTCCGGCAATTAATTTAGCTATTACAGCTTAAACCAGGGAAAACGAATTCTGAGTCATTTTTGGCCCTATCGTGGCCAAAATGACTCTCACTCGAATTTACAACAACCACCAAACGTAACAGTAATTACATTCACAACATGGGGAAAAATACAGCCCCGAATCTATCAGTGAGCACAACTTACAGTAGGGAAAAACAACCCAAATAGTCTGTGAGACAGCCAAAAACGTGAATGGCCCTTCACAGTCATTCGTGGATGCAAGAGCACGGCTCTCAGCTCTCCATGTGCGCCCCAAACAGAAGAATACCTGTGCGTGGTTAAACAATCCGAACCAGCAAGGAAAGGAACAGACAATGGAGGCCTTGCGTGAGGAAAAACAGCTCCGTTTTTGTCCGTGGATGCACCACTAACAGGAAGGACGTGAATTCACAGTTCGTGGGTGTTTTGCAACTTGTGGAGCCAAGAAAATGTCTGCGTGAGACCAAAAACGCCAAGAATTTGTGCGTGAGGATAAACAGCAAATGGGGCGGACGCGAATTGCAAGCCTTCATCGTTTTGCAACTCGTGGGGAGGAAGAAGAGTCTGCGTGAAGGATGAGGACGAATTGAATGAAGGGCATAGGCTAGGACTGACAGTCCTGCCACCCCACACCCCAAAATCATTAACTGCTTCAACCACCAGGAGTAATTCTTCAATGAGAGTGGTTGGAAATAAAAAAAAGGGAATAAGACACTTGGGTTTTTCCCCTTTTTGGCTCAAGATTGACAAATCCCCCCCCTTACCTCCTTATCCTTGGTAAAATCATGCCCCATTCGATTTAGTTGACGAGATCGTAGCTGGTTGTGTTCATTTTAATTAATTATAGATGCATATTTACAAGATGACCAACATGATATATGCCACATGCCCCGATATACCATCGGTGACAAGTTTAAATCCCAACATAGCATGACCGATCAATGGTGGGGCCTTGGCCTTTAGCTCCACACCATGATCATTTACAATTTATACATCATATACATCTAATGTAACGGGGTCAAAATCGGGACATTACACGATATGACACTTCTGGATTAAAACCATTGATTCTCTCAAAGTAATTGAACCATCCAGCTCTTTGAAACAATGTTGCATAGTCAGGAAAATTATTTTCCCAGCTTGTATCAGTGGTTTCGACTCTGTTAGTTTTTCCGCTTTTCTTCATTTCTGCACTATAACCCTGGCCTGTGTATTTCTTAAAACCACTTCAAAAATATTCAAACTTCTTCTCTGCAACAATAGAATCAGCAACCAAACAAAATCATGACGAGTAGGTTTATGATTTCCCAATAATCCCTACGGAATCGAAATCGTGTCAATGTAGACCACAATTCTCTCCATAATTTATATACCCTCTCATACACCTATCATGATGATGGACTGGGGTCATGAATATGCATAAGTATGTCTTCGATAAATGTCTGAAAGCTTCCCGTATTTTCCTCTGCAGCAGCCACGAATATCCACTACTTCTTTCAATGATTTTTACCAAATCGTGACAGGTAAAACCACGATCCTCTCAATAATCTATGCACCTGCTTATACACTTGTCATGATCATCATTGGGTTCTGAATATGCATCATTATGTCCTCATAGGTGTCCAAAGGCTTCCACTCTTTTAGATTTCAAACAGCCACTATTTTCAATAATTTGAGATTCTTGTAGCGCGTCATTACATGAACTCTTCACTTTGTGCTACAGGAATCCTCCTTGTGCATATTTTTTGAAAATAACTCAAAAGCAAAGGTTAGGGCATAAAGCTAAAGCTTGGAGTAAACTTTATTATAATATTTTCATACTTTTAAAGATACATACACCTAAGAAGTCCACATAAACTTTAAAACCAATAAAATGAAATAAATCAGAACAATAATAAGCATAAAATCAAACAAAACATATACTTATCATTATGAAACCTCAAAACCAACTCAAAAATGAAAAGTAATAGGAAATCAATCTTTCAAAAACACACACAATAACCAAGAACAATACCTAGTTATAACAGGTCCCAAAATATTTCGAGGTTCACATGCACTACCGAGAGATGTGCATGTCCCACAGTAGGACCCAGTTATTACCCTCCAAATACTCTACAGTGTTCCATGCCAGATTTCCATAGAGGAGGGATCATTTTTTCTATGTAAAGTTCAAGTTTGGGCATATTTTATGTAAAGTATTGGTCACGTAGGGATCTAGACCCATGGTATGATCATGGAAGGTCCTATTTATTTTCATTATAGGAAGTGTTGGCTTAGTAGCATAGTTGACTGCCCTTGATGTGATAAAGATCCTCCATCATGCAGGGCATTTGAGCTTAGGGTTGGTGTTCGATGCTTCTTGGTATGATGTCATTGGCACACATTGCTTAAGGGATCCTATACAAACTTTTTTTATGATTTGTAGAGGTGATTATGTGTGTAAGGGTTGTCATTCCCATCTTATCACACCTCATTGTGCCCACTTTGGCCTATTTTTTTATGCATTGACCCTCCTCTAGGGTCAGTTAAATTGAAGAGGCCATGCCACCTAAAGGAGAAGGGTGTTGAGCGGAAAATCATAATTTTGGGGTTATATGGGGCATGAAACCTTCCTCCCATGCTCAATATCTCATCCAAGTTGCAGCAATCCATCATATTTTATCATTATTTTATGTTACATGAGGTTTAGTCCCTGACTTGTGGGTGACAAACCCTAACAAACTCATTGAAAACTCATTTTAAGTTAGTTAGCTTGTAAAGGAGGTTAAGTTGGACTAAGTCACATATAAATAAGGCAACTCCTCCTCATTTTAACTCAAGGTCATGGGATCAATTAAATTTATTTTCTTATTTCTTCTTATCTACTTAGGATAGTGGTGTGCACTCTCTTCTTGGAACCCTTGAAGCTTCAATGTGGAATTTTATTGGTGTTTGAGATTGATACTTAATATTGTAAGGCTTGTTTAAGAAAATGGATTCTTAGGAGGTTACTCTTTTCTCTCTTTTATTTGTTTGTGGTAAGATATTTGGTTCTCTTTCTCTTGCACTATCGAAGATATCCAATGTAAGAGAAAAATAGGGTTTTTTATGCATAAGGATTTGTATTGCAAGTGAGACACCGCTCTCTATAGGGTCTCTCTTGTTAGGCATTTGGCACCTCTTTTTGACCTAATTAGGTCAATACAAACACAAGCTAGGTTTCCTTGGTTTTTCCCTAATTTATCAAAATAATATTGTCCATTCTTGAGAGGAACGCTAACCATGATTCCTTAGTGGCCTTGAAGGGAAAAGACTCAAGTCTTCATTTACCTCATCTTCATTTGAAATCCTTTTATCAAAATTTTGTATTGTATTATGCAAAAAATACAAAAAAAAGTCATACATTGTGAAAAATCCTTAAAAAATCATATTTTGCAAAAAATCAAAAAATATTTATATTTTTTTGTGTCATAGATTATCTTAATTGTTATTTTATGAAGTTGTTAATTGTAGTATTATATTTCAGATCTGTATAATATATCATACAAATCCAAAAAAGTTTAAAATATTGTTAAAAGGTCAATAGTATGTGTTAAAAGTGCCCTAAAGAAGGTGTCATCATCCTAGGGTTAGGTGTCGACAGTATCAAGTGGTTGTTTTTTATATAATTACTGAGTTATTGCAAGTATATCTAGAAATAAAATTCAAACCGTAGAGGTTAAGGAAGTTTGGGTCAAATTTTAGGTCGTTGGGGAGGGCCTTGTGGGGATTTGAGGCCAACGAATTTTCTAATTTGTTTTAAATGTGATAAGTTGTATACATATTGTGTAAATAAATTATAATTCATATTTTTCATCCACCAAAACAAGTGCACCCTGGGGGGTAGGAATTCCCCTCCTTGTTAGTTATTGGGAGGTCAATTTTACTCAATTCCAACGGTTGGTTGGAGAGATATCTTTGGCTTAGGCTATTGTAGGTTTTTATTTTAGAAATTTGTACCAATGAGTTACATATTCATAAGTGCTCGTATCCTTCCCTAGTTAAAGGTTTACTTTAGACATATTTATTTGACTCCATTAGGAATTGGTCTACTAACAATCAAAAGGTGTTGTAGGGGTATAAGTGGTTTCTATTATCTACTACAGGTCTATTGTTACGTCTTTTCAAGGAGCCTCACGTGGCCCAACAAGAAAGGTATAAATGGGAATGGGATTAGATTTAGGTGAAAGTGGGTGTACTCCCTTAAATATTTGTCAATAACAGCACTTGTCTTCAATCGTGGGAGAGTGATTGTTTTTTAGGTAACAAGTTATATATGAAAAGGAAAGCATCCAGATTTCTTGTTTTGCATGCAATATATAGTTTGTTTCATGGTTACAAGTTGTTAATAATCAATAACTTTCATAAACCACCAACTGCTTGTCAAAGATGTCTTTCATTGGGACTACCATTAGACATCCCCTTAGAGCGTGAGAAAAAGATCATTGGGTAATTGTATTTTTTATTTCATTGGAATTGATGTAAATATATTGCTTAATTTGACATTTTGTTTTATAAAGTTGTTGGTTGCACATGTACTATTGGTAAAAATATATATGCTTTAAATAATTGTTTAGTGTAATACTTGAACATACCAAATGCATTGCATTTACTAGTATCATTGATTTAATATTCAATATTTTATGATGAGTGACCTAATCGCCATCTTTCGTTGCACCCCATTATGATGTCAAGTTGAAATAAGGCTACTAAATAAGTAGATCTCAAAGAAGAAGCATACAAGCCATGATTGAATCCGCCACTTATTCAATTCCCACTATGTCTCGAGTCATGAATTCAAAATGTCTATAGTAACATTGCTTCTTCACATGTTGGGAATGAAGACATTCAAATATAGGTTGGTATGTGTTATCACCCGATAATTTTCCTATGGTTGTGAGTAGGAAATCACTAGGGTAACCATTTCAAACCAGTCTTTAGGTTGTATTCTAGCCTATACAGATAGGGAGGGCTCTCTCAGGGTCACAAGGACCATTCACATACACATATATCTTGCGGCAAGTAGTCAGAAGGCTATATTTCTGTCGGGAACAGATTTTTTATACTTTAAAGAGTGTAAGACAAACAAACAAAAAACATCATTGGGCGATGGAATCGAAATCTAAAACATTCAAGGGATTACAGCATAATGATTGGTGATTATCCTTCGTANNTCTCTTGAAACACCTTTAGCAGAAGCAACAATAAAGGCTAATAACCAAAATAGAGCACCTAACAAAGGGTGAATTCCATGAAATTCATTATAAACACATTACAATGACGATTTTTTTATGAAAGGAGCGTTTAACAGAGAATCAATTCCGTGCCGCTACAATCTAGAAACGTATTAGAATACTTTTACACATTCATGAAAATGGAGCATACAAGAAAACACAAACTGAACAATGAACACTTTGATGATTCTCAAGAACTCAGAAAACACTTCTGCATTAAATACTTCCAAGGAAAGTTTAGAGCTACAAAATCAAGCACCGAGGCTTCCAAAATGAATGTCGAACCCCCCTTTTTTCCACTATTGAGCTTACATTTATAGTTTAATTTGCTCATGAGACAAATCTTGAAATGGAGCACCACAATTAGTTACATCATGGGAATCAAACACAAACGTTCTAAATCCTATCAAACTATGTGGTGGCAGTTCTCCATGATCACAAAACAAATCAGGAAAGCACGCTTTGATACACATGACTGATCAAAACGAAAAACCTTGACATCTGGAGCCTTAGGCTCGCTTGATGAAAACGATTGTTCAGAGCATCTTCGAACGACCTTTTGTTGACTCGGCAGGCGCAAAACTCAGGAATTTGTGGGCACATGTAATGGACAAGCAAACTGGCAAGTGATCAGTTCCTGCCACCTCCCTAAATCAACACTGCTGATGATAATAATGAGTTGTCTGCTGAGGCTTACTGTAACTATGCGACTGGATTGGGCCCTTGAGGCAAAAAATAACCAGCTGTTGGCGGCCCTTGCAATTGCACAGTATGAAGAGGTAGATGGATGTCTTTGATAGCGTTTCTACTACAACTGCTTCCCAAATTTTTTGATATTCTAGGGCCCCTCCTTCTATTTTTGTTCGAAGGAATGTACACAGACTAGTTTTCCAACTCAAATAGGTCCTCCCTCCACACTTAAACTTTTCTTCAAGCTTCTTTCCGCCGGACCCTTTTGCAAATTTTCATATTGCGGATTGTGTATCTGACTTTTCCCGAAGTTCAACTTTTGCAAACTTCCTTCCACACAGTTGTGGATTGCGGATTGTGGGTTCACCAACTTTCACAACCGAACTTCCGCAATCTTAGTTCCGCAAGATTTCGTCCACACATTTACAGATTTTGGATCCAACTTTTCCTGAAGTTCAAATTCCACAAACTTCCTTCTGCAAGCTCCTTTCCGTATAGTTGCAGATTGCGGGTTCACCACCTTTCACAAACGAACTTCCGCAAGATTTCTTCCGTAAATTTTCGGATTGCAGATTGCGGATCCGAATTTTCCCCGAAGCTCAAATTCTGCAATACCCCTCCCGCAATTCCTTTTCTACAACTATTTACAGCCATCAATTTTGTGCAAACTCGGTCTTGACCATTGATCTTAGATCATATGCGGATCTCATCTTAACTTTGTAGATTCGTTATCTTCCTTCCACCTCTCTCTTGCGGGAATCTTCTGGAGTGTCAGATCTTTTGCAGCTCAAATCTCCACCGTTGAAATCTGCTAGCTCTTCTCAATTCCATTGATTTCCGAATCTTATTTCCTCGTGCATGTTAGATCAGCGGAATCCACCTCTGTCGTAGTTCTTCTTCCTCTCTCGATAAAACGGTCACTTTCATCTGATGTTTAACACCATTCCACAGATAGCCAAATTTATTTGAAATGTGTTGCTTACCCTTGCAGAATTTGTTTATATCCGTCAATCTCCTCCATGGCAGCTCTGCTCCGTCTATTCTTTCCAAGACTTAACACTGAAGTGGATTTTTTCATACAAGGCTCATTTCCAAGGCTGCACTTAAGGACTTTTTACAATCATTATTTTTTAGACTCGAGAATAAGTCTTCTAACAACTTCAAACCCTCTTTGCACACCTCTAGGTCATAAGATATGGCATTTTAGACCTCACCTTACCTTTACTATGGTTTGTCCCCATTACAATCACTTAGCCCAAACATGGTGCTAACAACTGGCTCCAATTGGGGATGATATCCTCCCTGCGAGGTAGCAAAGAATAGTAGACCAAGTGCCTATCCATTGGGCCCTACTGTACTCGAAAAAACCCATTTCACTACACACTTTTTCTTTATCCCAAAAGCCCATTACCTCAAAATGTATTCCAATGCATTTAATTCCAAATTTAAAAAGAAAAGAAAGCCAAATGATAGCTCTTCCTGGCGACCTTACTGCCTTCACCTCGGGATTTAATTCTTCCAGAGAGTTATCCACACATGCAATGTTAAAATAAAATGGTATATACAGTGACATGGAAGACTAAAGTTACCTCAAAGAAAGTAGTTCTTGAGGAGCCTCCCATTTACAGGAGCTCCTCACATAAGACCACCCTCCATTTCCTACTGTATGTAGTCATTCTTCCCTCTGAAAGGTGCAATTTTGTAAGGGCACTTCCATAGGTGATCAAATTTTACATGCTTTCCCTTCTCTTCATGGGGCGCATCCCACTACAAAACTACATCCCCCATTTGGAAATCCTCAAGCTTTGTCCTCTTGTCAAAGATGTCTTTCATTTTATCCTAAAAATTTTGAGTTCTGTTAAAAAGTTGCTCTCTTTGATGCTGCAGTTCAACCAACTGAAACATCCTTCTTTGAGTTGGGTGGGTTTCAACATCTTCTTCCTGTAACAACCTCATCACTAGAAAACTATAGGAACTATGAAAAATTACCTCAGAACCGTAAACTAGTTGGAATGGTGAGGTGCCAATGGATTTCTTTACACTAATTTTGTCAGCCCACAAAGCATGACTCAATTTTGTGTGCCATGCCTTCTTGTTGTCTTATAGCATATTTTTTATGATCCTCATCAGACTCTTATTTGAATATTCTACCAACTCATTTCCATGTTGGTAATAGGATGTGGAATGCCCCAAATGTAAGTTATTTTTGAAACAAAACTAAACCATCTTATTTGATTTGAATGCAGCATCATTATCAATGAGCAACTTCCAAGGAACTCCAAACCTCGACAAGATATTCTCCTCCAAAAACTGAATATTTACTGTCTCAGTGGCCTGTCTAGTTGGGATGGATTCAATCCATTTGGTGAAATAGTCAGTGGCAATGATAATCCACCAGTGCTTCCCAGGGGAATATGCCAATGAAATCCAATCCCCATTGCTGGAAAGGTGCCTCAACATGTATTGGATTCAGAGGCAATGGCGAAAGCTTCCTCCTGCCTTCAAAGATCTGACACTCATAGAAGGCATCAATTTCTTGTGGGTATCAGAAAATATAGTGGGCCAATAAAATCCTACTCTCAGAATTTTATTCATAATGGTCTTCCAGTAATGATAACTCCACATTCTCCTGTGTTAAACTCTTCAATGAGCTTCTTTGCCACCTGCTCATTTACACAGTTCAACAGAACCCCTCTTGGCTCTTTCCAATACAGTTTCCCATTTAAGATGCAAAACTTTGTTGCTTTCTGCTTGAGGAATATGGCCCTTGTTCTATCCATATCCAACAAATCTTGTAGATGTTTCAACATGAATATGATGTCAGCATACCATGGGGATGACAGGAAATATTCAGCCACTTGTATCTCTGGTCATTCCTCAGGTTTTTACTCTTTTATTGATAATTCAGCAACCATGTCCAAGCTGAGCAAATTGTAGTTTGACTGTGCCATGAGTTTGGTTAGTCCTTGGCTTTAATCATCTTTGTGGGCTTAATCTCCAAGTTATACTCAAGTAATACTGCTATCCATTTTCCCCTTCTACCCTCGGATCTTGTTGGGTTATAATATCCTTCACTGCACTGGTGGGAACATGAGCAATGATCTGAGAATGCAGGATGTAAACCCGGAACTCCTTCAAGTCCTGTACCAAAGCATAAGCCTACTTTTCCAGAACGTTGTATTTCAATGGGGCATCTCTCAATGTTTTGTTGTAGAAAGCAATGGGTTGTTCATTCCCCTCATGATTCTTTTGTAAAAATACTCATGCCATTGTGTGCTCTGAAGCAAATGAGAATATGAGTAAATCCATAGAGAAATCAGGGCTTACCAGTACAGGTGCTTCTGAAATAGCCTTATTTATGTCCTCAAAATCCTAATTTTCTTCAGGTTTCCACTTGATCTCCTTATCCTTTATTAGCATAATAGTTATCAACCTCACAATCTCAGCAAAAGCAGCAATAAACCTTCTCAGAAAATTCACCTTTCCCAAAAAAGATTGAACCTCAACCTTGTTCCGCGGGAGCTCCATTTTCTGTATGGCTTCAACTCTTTTTGGGTCTATTTTGATGTCTTCCTAGGAAATTATGTTCCCAAGCAGCTTCCCATATTTCATAGCAAAGTGGGACTTCTTCGGATTCAAAGAGATGTCAAAATTTCTGAATTTTCTGAACACTCTCAGCAGGTGTGCGACGTGTTACTCATCGGACTTTGAAAAGACAGTGATGTCATCTAGATAGATAACCAAAAGGCTTGTCCTTCTCATCAACAAATTCTATGTCCATGGCCCGTTGGAAGGTTTCCCCTGCATTCATGAGTCTAAATGGCACTTTTGCATACATAAAGGTACTTCATGGTGTAGTGAAGCAGTCTTCTCTTCATCTTCTGGGTGCACCATGATTTGATTGTATCCTAAGAAACAGTCCAAGGTGGAGATTCTTTGAGAGCCCAATACCCTCTGTAGAATGTGGTCCACCTTAGGAAGAGGATAATGGTCCTTTAAAGAGACTATGTTCATATTTCTGAAGTCATTGCATAGCCTTATTTCTCCATTCTTCTTCCTCATCGGAACTAAGTTGGCCACCACTTTGAGAATCTGAGAGACACAATGATTTTTGCCTCGAACAACTTATTTATTTATTTTTCTATCAGGGGTAGCAGCTTGGGGTTAATTCCCCTTAGCTTTTGTTTGAAAGGTATCTCCTCCTTTTTTATTGGTATAGTGTTGAATTAAACTTGTATCATAAGCCTTAATATCACTATAGCTCCAAGCAAAAGCATATCTGTATTCTTTCATTAGTGAGATGTATTTATGTTTGGCCTCTGGTGATAGTGTTCTTGAGATGTTGATGATTTTAGGATGAGCTTATGTTCCAATATTCACATATTCCACATCCTCACAGCTTGGGACAAGCTGAGGCTCCTTACAAACATTAGTTGGGCCAAAGAGATTTTCTAAAAGAACTAAACCCCTGGGGATAGAGTTACCTTTAAGTTGCAGGACTTCTTTTCCACAGATATTGTTTAGATATTTTTGTTGTCCATCAATCCCCTGCAAATCTGGCCCAACAGCTTCTTTTTCAGTTTCACTACCAACGACACCCTCAGTAAGGACAACAATATCAACCTGTGAAATTTCTTTGGTAGTGTCAGTTTGACTTTGTAGGCACTCTTGGGTGCGAGTATTCTACTCTTCCAGGAGCATGTTACCTTCATCAATGATCAATCCATCAAACTCCCCAGTGAGATTAAGGAAATTATGAATTTGTTTGTCATCCTTAAAGACCTGTCAATTCTTAACATTGTCTAGGATAGAGGGTCTGTGCTTAACTTCAATCTCATATTTCCTATTGGGGTATATGGGAATTTTGAAAACAATAGCATATGTGGCCAAAGAATCAGCTATACAATTATGCAATATGGGAATCAGATTAAACTTGCATTCTTCAAAACCTTCTATCAAATATAGGGCAGCATTTATGTAGCTTCTCATCCTTGGATGTCTAGCCTGATACTCGCCTTGCATTTGTTTAATCACAAACTCGGAGTCCCCATGTATCACCACCCTCCTAACTTGGAAATATTTCAGGATCTAAATTGCAAACATCATAGCCTCATATTATGCCTCATTATTTGTGCAATCAAAGGAAAATTTATAGGAGTAATTTAAGGCTCTTCCTTCTGGGCGTTTCACCCAAACTCCAGCTCATGCCCCTTCTTTGCATGATGCCCCATAAAAACTCACATTCCACAATCCTTCCAGTTCTTCCTGAGTGAGCACAAAGGAAGAGTTCTGTGAACTGAAACTGTCTTTTCCTCTCTCTATAAATAAAATGGTTGATCCCATCTCAGTATCCAACGAATTGATGGGGTGGCTATTTGGATTTTCAGCACTCCTCACCATGTATGCCAACTTTTTCTCCCTATAAATCCTCCTATGTACCCAAAAAACAAGGATGGTGGCATACGACATATCCATTTGAAGTGCACCCTTGAGTTTGGCCGCCTAGGATCTTGACAGTAGCATTACAGACTCTTTGATTGAGCTGGACCATGGCTGGAGTTACATGTATTCCCTCCAAAACATCAAATATTTTGTTTGGTCAATAGTTGTGATCAATGACAATATCTACCCATAGTTGTTCATGAAGAATGAACATCTTATGTTGGCTCTTATAGTTCTTGGTAGAAAACAAGTGAAGAATACAAATGTCTATTTATAACTATTGATTGATGAATTTAGGCAATTATAGGAAGGGATAGTAGTATATGATTTATGAAGACCCATCCCATTGAAGAGGTATTTTAGATTGTATAGAATATGTTCTTACACCACTCATCGTTATCCAGGATTAAGAGTTTTTCCAGGTAAGCATGTTCATTGATTTGTTTATATTCATACAAATACCATTTTACATAATTGATTTGTTGTAACTATCTTTTTTAATGTGATTGTGCTCTGTGTACAATAACATTGTAGGTCTTGAAACAAGAAGGTATCATGGATGTAAACCTTGTTGACCTTATATAAAGGCTAGGTGCTCCAACCACATGTGAAATTTGGTACAAGACTGTATGCGATTATTCCTCCCAGAAGATCACCCTTATAGAAGAAACTAATTTTCTTTCAATGGTAAACCAGAGAGAACTTAATGACCTAAAACAATGACATGGTTGACTGGCTTAGGGAATATGCCATAGAGAAGGAGAAGGAATTTGTAGAGTTGTTCGATTCAAAAGGGGAACATATGTTCAATTATCTTCTTTTTTTACTCTCATTGGGATGAAAAGGAAATATATATTTTATTGGCTTCCATTATTGGGAGCATCATAAGATTGTTTACTTACTAGATCCCATGCATATATTTAAAAATGTTTCATCTTGTTTATGGAGGCACATATGGTTGGAAAAAAGTGACATGTTAGGTGTTAGGAGAGATCTTAATTTTTGAAATAATAAAAGAAACATTGGCCAAGAAAAGAAAGTAGAAGAGAGGTTGGTCGTTGTTGGACTTTTAAAGAAGGTGATGTCTGATGGATTTTGAAAAAAGATGATCTTTCTATTGTGAAGGAAGTTATGTTGGATGTGAAGTTTTACTTCTTTATATGATTCGACTATACAACACTACTTATTTGCATAAGAACATTTGTCGAGGTTGAAATCACATTACCATCTAAACCTTCTTAGCATATGTATGTTGCATGCATCCTTTTTCTTCATGCATTGTAGGTTATAATATATTATACACTAAAAGTTATATGGGAATCAATTTTCTATGTGTTTATTTTGTAGTGTCATTATCCTTTTCTCATGCTTGAGTGTGTGAACCATGAGTTCCCACAGGATTCACGATGCATTGTATCTAAGTTATATGCATTTGTACATTACACCACATCAAAGAATATTCATATCGCTAGCATGCCACAATGGCATCAAGAGATAGTCGAGATTTTTTGTATGTTTGAGAATGAATTACCCATGAGTTTCATGTACTTGTGCAAGCTCATCTTCTATTTCACCTAGTTGATAAGGTTGATTTAGTCATTGTGGTCTAATGTTGTTGGATGCTCTTCATAGAGAGGCACATGAAAAAATTGAAGGGGTTTGTTAAACAAGGGGAAAAACCTAATGGGTCCATGACGAAGAGTACATAATATATGGGTAATTATATTATGCCAAAGAGTACATCAAGAAAACATATGACACACTAGTTTCAATGGTTTGGGATGACCAACTAGACAAAAACAAAAGGTAAAAGGAACTACTCTAAATAAATGAAATAAGGTGCACGATAAAGAGTGAGTCTCTTATATTTAGTCAAATTTATACATAGTAACCATTTACACTAAACTTTATAACATATGTTTGATTTCATACTATTATTTTTTATTACATGAAAATATCAATGAATTCATAAATTGAGGCCATCAATAAATTCATTATTTACAACGTGAAGTAAAAACAACCATGGGTCACATTGTATGAAGAGAATAAAAGGAAATCGGAGATTGATAAGAAAGACGTTCGGGGGTTGAATAGTAGAAACATGCCTTATATTGATCATTTAAAAGAAAACATGTCAATGATCTACCCCAATAGTTGGGTACATGACTAGATCAGACATAAATATGGTGCATCTGGTCATTAATCACGTTGTGAAGAGGAGGAACTAAACATATAGATCCAGTGCAACAACTTTGTAATAATATCTCTATGTACATTTGTAACTTTATAATACACATTTAAATTATAACATCTACATTTTTTATTAATGCTCAAGTTATTAGACATATGACAACATCACTTGTTCACATTTATACAGTTGCATTTGTTCCCATCAATGTGGGCATATGGGCATCATTTTTGCATGGAGGATGCCAATGATGGATGTGTCACATTGAAAAGTGGAGTGGAAATCAAGTTTAACCAATCTATTCATGCTAGCCACCGTGATCGAAACATGATAAAGGGGAAGATAGGTTATTTCATAAACATAAAAGAGATCATGCAAGTGGACTTCTCATATTTTCAATGTGTTATTTTTAGGCTGAAGTGGTTCCAGACATTTGATGGGGGTAATGCAAAGGAAGATCACGATAGTGGGATAATATGTATCAATTATAGAAATATGTGTGATGAAACTAAGGAGCCTTATGTTTTCTGAAAGCACTGCAACCAAGTTTTGTTTACTCTGATGTGTTGGATTGGGATTGGTGGTTCATACTAAGACAAGACCCTAGGTCAAACACATTTTTGAAAACAACAAATATTTTTTAATAGTAAGGATTTATCATTTGTATTAAAAAGGTAGCAGTGTAACTATACATCATAGTAATACAAAAAAAAAATTATCCTTATTTTTTTAATTTCTAGTACTATTTATGCCCACATTTTGGATATATCTCTTTGTCTACATATCTGCCTCTATATAGAGTACAATCATTTGGACATGCACGATATGATATGTACTCAAGACCCTACTTTTTTAACATTTTATTTCCCTCTTCACAATTGTCAGGCAAGACATTATCACTCATAAGTACCTTATATTTTGCAATTAGTGCGCAATAAAAATGTAAAATATTATCAAGCATGCATAAAATCGATAATTTTCAATGTTGATTGTGTGACAAGATTCCTCAAAATATAGGGGAATTAATGGTTAGTTACCTCAAAAGCCTCAAGAAACACGCATGTAACATGCGATACATTGCTTTCAAGTTTTACAATAACATTTTTTCTCCCTAATGGGGTAGACTTTGATCCATGTGTGAAAAGAGGGACGGTAGAAGTAGTTTCAAAGATTTCAAAGAAGGAATCAATCATATGAGCATCATCCCCAATATCATCTTACTATAATGCATGTGACAACATGCCCTCTAGTTACTATAGAAATTTTAAATTGGGGACTCGGGACATCGTGGCAATTAAATAGGTGGTTGATTGAACCATGCTTGGTATTCTTACTCTTTGAGTTGTGTTAATTTGGTATACTTCTTTGGATTTGACATCATAGTGGGGTGTAAGAAAAATGGTGGAGAGGTGGCTCATCATTAGAATTGTGATAATAAACAATATTGAATATTAAATCGATATCAGAGTTGTGCTAATTTGGTATACTTCTTTGGATTTGACATCATAGTGGGGTGTAAGAAAAATGGTGGAGAGGTGGCTCATCATTAGAATTGTGATAATAAACAATATTTAATATTAAATCAATGATATCGGTAAACACAATGCAATAAGTATGTTCAAACATTATACCAAACAATTATTAAAAGCATGAAATGTTTCTCCAATAGTATATGTGCAACCAACCACTTGATAAAACAAATTGTCAAATTAAGTAATTTGTTTACACTAGTTCTATTGGAAATTAAAAAAATACAATTACTAAATGATATTTTCTTATGCCCCAAGAAGATGCATAAAGGTAGTCTCAATGCAATGTGTCTTTGATGAGCAGTCAATGGTCTACAAAACTTATAGTTTATTAACACTTTGCACTTAGGAGATAAACTATGTATTGATGCACAACAATAAATGCAGATGATTTATTTTTCATAAAAAAAATTCCTTGTCATTGAAGTGTTCATCAAATGAACAATAACACTAAATAATGAGCACCTACAACTATTTATGAACCTTGCAATGTTCCAATGCGTGCGTGGATGACAATGAATATATAAAAGGTTCTTCCTGTTAAAGTTTCCAAAAGCATAACCATTCATGCGCATATTATACACATAAATGCCATGATTGTATTTAAAAATATTTAAGTAATCAAAACCACAAGAAATAGGACCACAAAATGGCATAAGTGCTACTGACTGTTTGGGAGGAATTAATACATGTGAAAGTATAACCAACCCAATATTTACAACATCTATTTCAGACTTGGAAATCAAATAGTTATTACCACAAAAGGGAAATTTGGACCCAACATCTGGCATAGGTAGAGAAGATAACCAAACGGCATACAAAACATTATTGTAATAGGTTTGGTATTTCCTTTGTACATGGACATGAAGAGAGAATTCATCTACCTTCAAACAATTAAACCGAAATTGGTGTGTACTTGGACATTTTTACTCTTAGCTTGTACAACTTTGGCTCACCACTCTTAGTTACTGAACGAAAGGAGACGGGTTGGTCAATTTAGGACGAAACATGGACTTTTTGGCTTCCAATTTTTCAAAAAAGGAGCATATGGAAGTGTTCCTATGTTCTATTAAGACGAAACATGATCGTTTTGGCTTCCAAATTTTCAAAAAAGGAGCATATGGAGGTGTTCCTATGTTCTATATCACCTATTATATTTTTTACCATGGATGGAGGTATTAGATCGTCAACGTTACATTCTCCTTCAACACAATGTTATTTTTCAACCCAAGGTTCTCCTTCAACAGGATGAGAGATTTCCTTCAACCCTTTATATTTTAAACGACCACATAATACTAAGATTTCATAAAAGAGATATACTTGAAGGTGAGATACCATTGACCAATGATGGAGATTTGAAGACAACATGCTACAATTGGTGGGATAAAGCATCTTTCCATTTTTTCCTACCAACTGCTTCTTGCATCTTGCTCTTGATATGAGCTTGTGAATTTAGTGGAATATCTTGTGCATTTGAACTTGATCTTGAATTGGGATGCTACAAAATTTATCGCATAATTATTTACATGGATGTGCATAAATACCATAAATTCAATTAGATAATCAAAATATAAATAAAATTTGATTTTACTACAAACGACAAGGGATAGATTGATGAACTTTGAACAATATGGAATGAGTTCAAATATTAAGGATTGATAATTTAGGAGTGTAACTTTTTATCCCCGCATTTTATCCAAATAAAAAATCAACACATGTCTAGGTTCTTAAATAAATTTTGAGAAGCATATAACATTCTAACTTCTAATAGATTATTGAAACCATTTTTTATTATATGGTGCAAGTTTAAGTGTCTTTTGTATCATATAGAATATTGTAATTTATGCCTTTGTATTCTTGAAATAAAGTTTTGGATGTATGTAATATTTTGACTTCAAATAGAGATTCGAAGGGTTTTTTATTCTAATTGGTTGTGTTTATTGCATATTACCACATCAATGTGAACATAAACATAAACCTTATTGGTACGCTAAACTACAATAAGCACGGAAAAGAAACATCTAAAACAACCTTTGCAAAATAAAACATATGCAAAGTGTTAATAACATATGTTACCTTTGTATTTTGTTATTGTGTATCAAAGGAATGTGTTATTACATATGGAGTGCATCAGTGCACTTTACTATTTTAGGCAAAATGGGATCCAAAATAAATAAATGTACATATTTTTTGTCAATGGACAAAAATATATAGCGAAATAAATGAGTGGGGTTTTCATTTTATAAAAATGAGTTTATAATAGAAACCCTATTCATTGTTTCATTCTTTTGTTAAAAGTTCGAGGGAAGACTTGTGCAACAAAGATTTACCAGGGAATACTTTGGAGTGTCCAGATTTGTATGAAGAGCCGAAGAGCCGAATTCAAAAGGGATTTTAGGTCACATACAACTCTACATAGGAGCAATTTCACGTATGTAACTTCTTATTATTTATCTGAACTTTCCCCATAATTGTTTTAAAAAAAATCATTAATTCTTTGTGTTCCTATTGATATTTGCAGTGCATTCTAAAGAAAATAAAAATAAAGAAAATCATAGTTGCCTTCAACACTAGAAACCCAATTACCTTCAACACTCAAAACCCTAGATCTCTTGTTGATTTCCTTATGCTTTATGTGGCTACAAACTTTAGCCCCTATATGTTATCATCTCTATTTTTCATAATGAAACTTTTTTCTAAGCACTAGATATGTAATGGCTTTGTGTATCTATATATGGGGCGTTGGGCATCTATTGCAATGTTAATACTTGTTGCACTGGATACCAAAACATGTCCCTATTTGTTTTTTTAAAATGATTTTGCAAAAATCAGTGCTTACTGTAAAATATAATGCACCAATTCTCTCTTTAGAAAGCAAGTTTTTTTATGCAATTCATTTTTAAAATATTACCTATGTCCTGGTGTGGATTATTGTGTACGAAGCACCAACACATATATCGACACAATAAACATGAATCAACCCAAAAACAATTTTAGCTTGAAATTGTTTACTTTATTTGTAAAACATATTTCATAATTTGTCTATTTTATGATGCAAGACATTTTTTTTTATAGATGATGTTTGATAGAAGTTCAAGCAAAAAAAACTTTTTGCTATGAGCATAAATATGGGACCACATCCCAAAGAGAGAACAAGGCAAGTTCTTTGAAATTTGAGTACAAATTTAATAATATTATAATTATTTGTAAGTTTAAATTATCTATATTGGTTATTGTATGTCATGCAAAGCAAAAATTTGAAGAAGCGTTATAGTGTTATTTGCAAAAGAGCATAAAACCTTTATGGAAACATTGCAAAGAAATTAATTAGGTGAATGGAAAAAGGTAACCAACCTTAAGTTTATCTTTGGAATTTCAATGTTAATGTGCTTATAAGAATAATCATTAACATGTTTCAAACACTATATTTCATATTTGTTGAATTTTAGGAATTGGCCAATGGCAAGTGAAGGGAATGTCGGGATAAGAACATAAAATAGTTGAAGGTTGTGAATGATAATCATTTGAACCTTCCAAGGATATGTGTCAATTTAGTATTTTCATTTATAATTAGCCCATTATATTTTTTTATCCATTTTATAAGGCTGGAAACAAAAAGTTAACAACCATTTTTTTAACTCAAACAGATAATTTTTATTTTTTATGAAGAATTACAGGTCTGATTTGGCAAATGCCAATCAACCAATTACACAAAGAGCAATAGAAAAACTTCAAGAAGATCAAAAAACATACAAATTCTTACAATATGAGAGTGTATCTCCCAGTTAGACATATTACAACTTACTGAATCTGAATTAAGGAATTGGATCAAAAATGCTAGATTTTTCATTGATGTTGAGGTTGCCTTGAGACAGCAGGCAAGCTTTATTTGCCAAAGCATCTGCAGTTTTATTTAACTCACGCAAAATGTGGAAAGATGCAACCCTTTCAAACTCGTTCAAAATATTCTGAATTCCCTGCAAAGATTTATTCAAAGCAGAATTATCCAAATGATCTTATGAATTTAATACTTTGATCAACAGCTCTGAATCGCCAAAAAAATGAATAGACTTAAATCCATTCTCCTTTGCAATCTGGCATGCCTTAAGGAAACTAAACCTTTCAGCCTAGTTATTCGACATGATTCCAAGTCCCAAAATAAAATTGTATTCGATCAATCTATCAGGAGATATAACCAAACCCCCAGCTCCTGAGATCCCAGGATTCCCCTTGGATGCACCATCAAAGAAGATTGTCGCCAAAGGGGATCTCATCCACCATGCATTAAATGCAACAACATTGCAACGCACATGCCAGGAGGGGGAGCAGACTGGTTTGATGCAGACCGTCTTTCTCGATCTTAATGGACAGGAAACCAGCCATGTTGAAAGCTCAGAAGACAGGGATGAAGGCGACATCAATTTACAAACTGATTCAGTGATAAGCAATTTGATTTATGTGCCACAATCAGGGGGGTAATAGGATTATTATTAAAAATCTAATTGTTTCTAGCAAGCCATAATTTCCACCAAATGTATTTCGGAATCGATTTCCAGAGTTTGGACCATTCAACAGTTTTGTCTCTTGTTTCTGCTGGACTCCGTTCTTTCCAAGAGATATAGAGAGATACGATTGCAGCTTGGACAAGGACAAAAACGTTCAATCCATTAAGGACTAGCTCCCATGCCGATTGAGTGAAGACACAGTCCATGAATATCTGGTATGTCGTTTCATAGGCTGAGTTACAAAAGCAGCACCTAAAAGGTCCATGGAATCTGCGTTTGATCAAATTTTCACCAGTCAACACCTTATTATGCATGAGAATCCATGTGAAGAAGTTCACCTTGCGAAGGCAATAAGAAGACCAGATTGTTTTCCAAAATGCAGGGGAAAGACTAGAGACATGAGGAGTTTTAATTCGGTGAAGCCTTGAGCAGTTGAATAAGTTCTAGTTTGGCCCCGTCCCCATTTGTCTTTATAAGAGCAATGAACTGGAGCAATGCCTAAAAGAGAGGAGAGAAACAAATTTTTTTGGGAGATGAGAAGATCTGGAAGCTCGGGAAAGGACCAATCTGCCCAATTTCCAACGTTGTCCCAAGAACAAATATCAACCAGTCGAAGCAGGCCTTTATTAGTTAACCAGTACTTAATCTCTTCTAACGAGATGACAGAGGAAAGAGGAGAATTTCCTGAAATTTTATCATCCCACAGAAGGATCCTCTTCCCATTGCGAGGTATTCTATAGAGTTGTTGGTTAAAATTATCGATTCATGTTCTACATAAATTCTAGATTGTTGTGCCTGTGGGAGTATTTGAAGTTGTTAAATTTCTCAAAGAGCCACCCTTTAGGTATTTCATCCAAAACATCTTACTAACTGAGTGGTTTTTATCTGCAGATATCCGCCAAATGAGTTTACCTCCTAATGCTAGATTAACCAATCTAGGGTCACGAATTTTCAATCCACCTTCTAAAATAGGTCTTTTAAGAATATCCCAACTTACCAGATGCATCTTATTCTAGTTTCATTTACCGCCATTCCAAAGAAAGTCTCGCAAAAGTTTGGAAATCTGAGACGTGATAGACTTAGGAGCAAGCAACAAAGAGCATTGAAATATGGGAAGAGCTGAAAGAACAGCCTTTATCAAAATCAATTTTCCAGCCTTGGTTAACCACTGTCCACCCCAAGAAGTGATTTTGGCTTTTATCTTAGCTATAACTTTGATCCAAAGAGAAGGAGGGCTTGATCCAAGAGTTAAAGGCAATTCGAGATATTTAATCTTCTTCCGCTTAAAAAAACTAGGGAAACCCAAGGAATTTGCTATTCGAAAAATTGTCGAATGATCTACATTCCAACCATAAACAACACTTTTTTTATTGTTGATCAAAGCTCCTGAAATTAGGCAAAAATTTTGAAGAGTTTCATTAAAGGCTCGAGCAATATTTAATGAGGCCCCTTCTAGAAGGAGAGAATCATCCACAAAGAGGGCATGGTTTATTGGGTCCACTCCCCTTGCAATCTTAATTCCTGGAATGTAACTTGCTTCCTTTTCGACTGTAAGTTTTCTGCTAAGAGTTTCTACCATCAAGATATAGAGAAAAGGTGACAGCGGACATCCTTGGAAGAGTCCTCTTGATGGTTGAAAAAAATATGAAGGTCTACCATTGACTAGAGGCGCAATACAGGGCCTATGTGTACAAGCTTTTATCAATTTAACAAACTCAATGCTAAATCCAAAAGAGATAAGGACTTGATAGAGAAAGGAGAGCTTTACTCGATCAAAGGCATTTTTCATATCAAGCTTGATTAACATTCATTTCTCCTTCCTCTAGAAACTTGAATGGAGGACCTCTTGGACTTGAATTACATTGTGAACTAGGTGCCTACCTTTTACAAAAACCCCCCTAAAGAGGAGAGATCAACTTTCCTAACAAAAGCTTGAGTCGATTAGCTATAAGTTTGGAAAGGATCTTTTAAGAGGCATTACAAAGCGAAATAGGTCTAAAACTGTCGAAAGTTGCAGCATTAACTTCCTTTGGGATTAAAGCAAGAAATGTAGAATTAGTACACCCTCCCACTTTAGCTTTTTTTTTAAAGGCTATCACCATGCGGAGCATGTCTGTTTTGATAATTTTCCAACAGACTCTATAAAAATGGAAAGAAAACCCATCCAGCCCACGAGCTTTATCCGGCTCCATTGCCCAGATGACATCCAAAATATCTTTTTCAGAGAAGGGTTTCATTAGACCATCGTTACCCTATGAGCTAACAAGAGAAGGAACATTAGACCATCGTTACCCTCTGCAGACACTTCACCATCAGAGATTCCATCCTCCTGAAACAAGTGTTGAAAATGCCTTCTTGCAGCCTGTTTTAATTGATCGTGACCTTTAATAATTTTCCCCTCACTTGTGGATATTTCTTAAATATGATTTCATGACATTCTAGCTTTGCATTAACGATCGAAGAAGGTTGTATTTTTATCTCTCGCCTGCAACCAGATACTTAGAGACTTCAATTGAAGATATTCCTCTACCTATCGGAAAGATTGAGAGGTTTTAATTTGTGCGAACTGTTCAAGAGCTAGCTGAGATTCTGTAATTTCACTTTCTTCCTTTCCAAACTAGATCTCTAATAACTCTAGCACTTTCTCTTGCCTACTGATAGCGAGAGTATTGAGAGGTTTTTTTTCCCAATTTTTCAAAGCATATTTAGAGTTCTTAATTTTCTGTTCCCAAACAAAACTGGGGGATTCTTCTACCTACTGAGTCGATGCTTGTGACACTGTTTCCCAAAAACCGTCTCTCTCAATCCAGAGAGGACTGAAGCAGAACGGAATTGGGCCAAGGTATTCCCCTTTTTCAAACATCAAAGAAAAAGGATGATGGTCTAAAGTTAGTTTGGGCAAAATTTTCGTAGAGATTATGAATTTCCCATCCATCAAGGAACTTTGGACCAGAAACATGTCACGACGAGCAGCAATGTTGGAAACTGCAACTCTGTTATTGGACCAAGTGAATCGTCCTTTATTTGGTTTAAAGTCAATCAGATCGTTATCTTGGATCAAAGCCTCAACTGTGTCTTGAAAATGATCCTTGCCCCGAGCTACACCTTTTTTCTCATTTGGGACTAAAGTTATGTTGAGAGCCCCTGCTACTATAGTATTTATAAGAGAATAGGTTTCTAAGAAATCTGATAGTGATTTCGAGCATTCTTTTTTTTCGTTAAAATTAACTGGAACATAAAGATTGAAAAGAGCCATGGAGATCTTACTTGAGATATGATAGAGTTCCGTAAAAATCCAGTGTTGGGTAATAAACTAACTTTTTAGATAAAAAATTTCCTTACTCCATAGTGTTGCAAGGCCCCCAGAGGTACCTCTCGCAGTGACAGCCTTTCCAGTATTCATTTTCCATTTTGTTTTACTTAAGAGTAGAAGAGATTCCTCTTCTATATTTGTCTCTTGAAGCAATATAATATCAGAAGAATCCATTCTCATTAAATATTTGGCTGCTTCTACTTTGATTGAATTCCCCAATCCCCTGCAATTCCAAGAGACTATCTGCATTATTTACCCAAGAGAGAGGGATTTATTACTCCCTTTGGGGGTCTAGTCCTCTTGCTCTTGCCAAGTGACATTTCAATTGTGGATTCACCGCCATGCATCTTTCATCTATCCGCCTCTTTTTCTCTAGCCTCCTTTTGAGACTTCCTGCCTGCCTTTTTGGAAAATTGCTCAGAAGAATCCATTCTCATTAAATCTTTGACTGCTTCTACTTTGATTGGATTCCCCAACCCCCTGCAATTCCAAGAGACTATATGCATTTTTTACCTGAGAGAGAGGAATTTATTACTCCTTTTGGGGGTCTAGTCCTCTTGCTCCTGCCAAGTGACATTTCAATTGTGGATTCGCTTCCATGCATCTTTAATCTATCCGCCTCTTCTTCTCTAGCCTCCTTTTGAGACTTCCTGCCTTCCTTTTTGGAAAACTTCTATATAGAATCTTCGTCAGAAGAGCCTGAACTATAATGATAACTTCTTAATAATTATTTATGCATAAGAAGGAGAAGATTTGGCTTCATTTGGAGAATGATGATTTTGTTGCAAGGATTCACCTACACTAGGTAGTTCTGAAATAGATGCTCCATATTGGTCCATTGGTCATGTGTTTACTTTAGCTTCATCATCCTGCACTTCTAAGTGTTGCAGTTCACCCTCTTCAAGAATATGAATATCTTCAGAAGAACTTAAAACAACAAAATGATTAGAAGAAGCATTGGGATTTTCTACAACGTGTGTTTTAAGAAGGGTCTTCCCATCAGCAATGGCTCCATTCCTAGTCTTTCCTTATTTTCCTTTCTTTCTATTGTCCTAATTGGAAATACCTGATTTCTGAACTTGATTCCACTGATCAACCTTCTCTTTTTCAAGATCTTCTTCTGATTTTTCTTACAATTTCGGGCAAAATGACCATAACCATGGCAGAATCGACTCTTGAATGGAATTTGTTCGTAGTCCAACTCCTGGATGTGAGACCATTCAACTACTGTTAACTTGATCGCCTCTGGCGGTCCTATCTCCAAATCAACTTCAACGCATATTCTTGCACACGAATATTGATCTTTCATTTATGCCCTATCGATGTATTTTCAAAACTTTTTCATAATGGTTTCCAAGGATTCTGAGTTCCAACAATGTAAAGGTAACTGAGGGAGCCTTACCCAAATAGGAACAATAGACAGAACATCTTGGGTAGGATCAAAATCCGGAGTCCACTTATTCAAATAGATCCCCTGAGGGCCCATGAAGTATGGACCATTTCGAAAAATGAGATCACGATCCTCAATTGATTCAAAAACAAAGACATAATATCCTCTATCTACAAGGTGATTTCGAATACCTTCAGTTACTAAGGGCCTCCAATTTATCTGAACCCATCAATCAATAGCTTAGGAGAATGCCAGAGACCTGTAAATTTCCCAATAAGCCCGCGCTCAACAAGATTTAGTGTCGTTCAGCAAGCCCGTTCAGCAAGCAGTTCAACCGAGGGAATGTCTACTTTCTTCACAAATCTTTGTGAATATGGACCCCCTTTCCTCTTGCCACAGGTGGCAACCAATCATTTGAAGGCATCCAGATCAGGTGGAAGAGGAGGAGGAGGGTCCCCTCCAGTGTCCATTAGGGAAAACTCTGAGCACCTGAATGAATCTTATGAGGATAAAATCAATAGAGATATTCCAATAAAACCTCAGATCAGCGTGCCAGCGGATAAACCACTCTAGTGTTCAACGTTCTAGAGCTAAGATCCAAACAAAGACAGGCAGAAGTTCTGAAAACTGGTGGATCCTTCCAACAGCAATAAGCCTGTTGAACAAGAGCTCCTCCAAAGGGAAAACTAGAGCCAAATCCCTGGTTCAAAATGTGATAGATCCAGGGCAGAGGTCCACAAACCTTCGAGAAAATACCTAAAATGCACCAGCATATCTAGAGCCAAATAGAGGAGGACCTAGCGTTGGAGATCGCACACTTAAAAAATAAAAACGCCTTCAAATATCAAGCCAGAGCCATAGCTCTTCACACATCAACGACAAGGAAACGGGACAGAGCCACAATTCAACAAAGGAGAGCCTCCCAATGCAAACCAGAGATGCAACGCTTGAAAAAAAAATTAAAAATCTTCTTTGAGCAAAAAGTTCGATAACAACCGTTTTTAACCACCATGTTGAAAATAAATTAAATTATTTTGCAACAACCTAGTAAAAATAATAATGATGAAGATCCTCCTTCCATTTTGATAATTTTGTGATACAAATGTAATGTCACATGGTTAAAAAAAAGGTACTTAAAGAGGTTTAGTTACGGAGATCTTTCTGTCTCATTACATTAATATAAAACTTTAGAGTTATTTTCATGATTTAATAGAGTATTTAATCTAACTAATTGATGTAAAAATTAAATCGAACCTACCTTTTCCATCTCCTCGTCCTATTGGGGAAGCGCCTCACCAACATACCTGTTAATATATGTAAAATAATTAACAACAATAATTAGACAATTTAAAGAAAATGTTACAATAAATTGCATATGCATGGAATAAGATTAAAAAATGAAATTAAATTAGTCAAAACATAATGTTGAAATTACCTCTAGCATCCGGTGGCTCATCTTGGGTAGAAAGGCTGCTCAAACATCCTCACTAATCTAGCCCTGCGTACGAGTACCACACAAGATCCAAGGTATGATCATCCTTACTAGCATGCATATGTAGTACCATTGGAATGATTCTAAATGGGAACTTCAATTGGCCCCAACATATGCCTCTACATGTGCATATGCACATCATTCCTCGTCCTAGGAGGGAGGTGTTTGAATGACGACCTAGTGTCAAAAAACCTCTCAAAAATAAACAAAATAAATATAAAGCTAACAGGAATCTCATCCTCCCCTCTAACAGATCACGATAATGATCCATAACTAAACGAAACTATTGCATAAAAACAATAGGCCACCTAATACATCTAGATATTTTCACTAAAGAATCTACATAGTATAATAGAGGGCAATTAATAAATTGCCCATCAGTGTTTTAATGTTCCACTGTCAAGATCAAAAGTGAGAGGCACCTAAACTCCTCTACATCGAACGAATGTAAATCCAACTAGCCACCAACAACTTATAACTAACCAAGGTTAGTGTTGTCCTCACTGACATATCTCTAAACAAATTTTTTAAGTGTGGTTCACAAACCCCCCAGGGGGTTTCTACATCCACGGAAAGAAATCATGTGGGGGCCTCAGCCTTTTCTCTAATTACAGAGCTAGCCCGATGGGGACATCAAGTGAGGCCCTTATATATCAATGTATATCCACCCAGGTATTTGACCCCAAGACCTTCTACTCACAACTTACAGCACTCAACCTCTTGAGCTATCCCATCGGGCTAACATATCTCTAAACATATGTTTTAACATTGAATAATTTAAGGTGTAATGTGTTTATCTATCTAGTATTTTTCGATTGTATGGAAGGGTTGTTTAGAAAAAAGAAAAAAAAACTAAGTTGAAGAACATCCTCTCCATTTTATCCCAAGGTTTGTTATATAAATAGTATGCAATAAAAAATGAATTATCTTGACAAAGTGCATTCCATTGGCTATAAAATTTGTCATTCAATTTGGAAGTATCTACAACTAACTTAGTATGTCTAAATATGTTTTCTTGAAAAACATTTTGGAAAAACTAAATATTAAATTTATTTTAATGAAATCAAAATTTTAATTAAAATTTAACATATTTTTACGAACTTAATTAATGAAGATGTTGAAATTGAAAATTATTTAGTTGTCATTCGCTATTTTCACAATAAAGTAAACTTAAGTGGTTGCAGCAATGAAGAGTGAATATTTACTTCGGTAATCACATCAAATAAACATTATATGTCATCTCTAATTTAAATCACTTATACATCTCAAATTTGATTTGAAATGGAGAAATTATTAATGATGTTAATCATTAACATATATGATAAATATTATAAACAACATGATCAACATCGATGTGATATGAAAAGACATAATGTTCATGAAAACAAATATCAAAATCAATATATATGTAAGATATATATCCCAAATATGGCAAATATGTCATCTCAAATTTTAATGGGTGATACATCTCAAATTTAATTTCAAAATAAAGACATTATTAATAATATAAATCATTAACATACGCATAAGACATTTTCTGAAAAATATAAAAACAAAAGCCAATAACAATAACAATAAAACACGATATTTGCATGGGGACCCTGTTGCACGCAGGTAAAACCATGGGGTGATGGAAAATTCAATCCTTTATTAGTACTTAGCAAAAAACTTACAATGCGTTCTTCAGTCTCTCTCGTATTACAATGTCGGGGGTCACTCCCCTTTTATACAATACATATGGAGAGTTCTAAAAGGAACCAAAATACACCAAAAGGGTCTAGAAATTTTCACCACGAACCTCCCCCCCCACCCCCCCCTTGAACCCCCTACATGCTTGCCACATATTAATCACATGTAGTCCTAGTTGAGAACTCTATAGCGAGAATATTGGAGATCTAGATATTGGCTTCATATCCTAACAATATACCACTTGAAGTCAATATATAGGAAGTTCCTTGCCAATGTTTCCCACCCATGAGCCATTTCCCAATGTTGGATTAATCACATTTTTAGCAAGCCCGTAGATTTTTTGCACCATTCAAACTTCTCTATCATGACTAGATCTGTAAGGATATCTACAATATTCTCATCAGTATCAATTTTCTCCAACAAGATAATACCATATTCCACCACTACCCTTATGAAATGGTACCTAATCTCAATATGCTTCATGTGATCATGAAATGTTAGATTCTTCACAAAGTGAATAGCTCTTTGACTATCACAGGGCAAAGTGATCTTTCGTTGTATCATCTTCAATTCATCCATTAATCACTCTAGCCATATTTCGTCTTTACTAGCCTCAGTTGTTGGCACATATTCAATTTTAGTGGTTGATAAAGCCACCACTAGCTACAACTTAGATGTCTAGCTTACAGCTCCGCCAACAAGAGTGGGAGTATATCTTGTAGTAGAATTTCATCCATCTCTATCTCCACTAAAACCATAATCTACAAAATCTTTAATTTGTAAATCTATAAATTTGTAGAAAATAGTAGTGTTTGAAGTGCCCCTTAAATATCTAACTCATCCACTTCATAGCATTCAAATTCTCCTTACCAGGATTAACCATGAATCGACAAACAAACGCCATTAATTAAGCAATATCCAATCTGGTGTTTACCATGGTGAAAATTGTTCTCCCTACTACTTATGAATATGATAGATGAGACATACTTGTCTTCTCTACCTCTATGTTAGGACATTGTCTAGAAGGAAACTTGAAGTGTGTAGGAAGTGGGGTGCTAAATGGTTTTTCATTTTGCATATTGAAGCATTGCATAATCTTTCATATATATGAATTTTGACATAAGCAAATTTCCCTACATGTTTTGTCCATGTGTATCTTCATCCCTAGAGTTTGATTTGATACTTATAAACCCTTCATTTCAAATGTTCTAGCCATTTTATTCATGTTGGGGCCTACAACCAACATATCATCAACATACAACATTAAAATAATAAAACTGGCATCTTCAAACCTCTTACAATATGCACAGTGGTTAGCTTCACTTATATTGAAACCTTAGCCCTTCATGAAGGTGTCAATTTTTTTGTACCACAACCTTGGTACTTGTTTTAATCCATACAGAGATTTCTTGAGTCTGCAAACCAAAATTTTTTGCCTCTTTTTTTATATCCCTCAGGACTATCCATATAAATTTCTTCTTCAAGATCACCACATGGGAAAGTAGTTTTTACATCCAATTGTTCCAACTTTAAATCTAGTGTTGCTACAAGTGCAAGTAACACACTTGCAATATAAATCTTCGCAACTAGAGATAAGATTTCATTAAAATCTATACCTTATTTTTGCACATATCCTTTTGCTACCAAGTGAGCTTTACAATCCTCCACCAACCCATCATTATTCTTCTTTAATATATACACCCACTTATTTCCAAACAACTTTTATTCCTAATGGGAGATCCACAGGTTCCTATGTTTCATTCTTGTTTAATGGTTTTTTTTTCTCGCATATCATGGCTTCCCTCCATTTATTTGCATTCTCAGATTGTCTAGCTTCCTAAAATTAGCTAGGTATAATCAATTAACAAAGCAAAATAAGATTAAAAATTAGGATAATACCTTTATGGACATCTATTGGGATGTGTAGATCTTATAGTTTTAGTTGTTGAAGTGTTTGTTCTTCTTGTCGATCAAAATCCTCGTTCTTATCTTCACTCATTTCTACTTCAACTAGTACAATCTTAGGTGTTTGTTCTACATCCTTCCTTTGAAAGGATTTTTCATTAAAAATAACATCTCGACTAATAATTACCTTGTGGTCAGTAGGATCCATAATATACACCCCTTTATTGTATTATCATAACCAAGAAAAAACACATTTCCTTGAATTTGGGTCAAGCTTGGACCTCTTTTATTTAGGCACATGGGAAAATGCATCACAACCAAAAACATGTAAATGAGAATAATCAATTGGCTTACGACACCAAACCTCCTCTAGAATATTTCCATCCAACGCAATTGTAGGTGAACTGTCAATCAAATACTCAGTTGCATTAATAGCCTCTGCCCACATCCCATTATCCAACCTAAATGCACTAAGCACACTTCTTGCACATTCCATGATTGTATGATTCATCTGCTCAACCACACCATTTTATTGTGACATATATCTAACAGTCTTTTGGTGCTTAATTCCCTCTTGCATACAAAATTTATCAAATTCCTTTGAGCAATATTCTCCTCCATTATCATATCTGAGACATAAAATAGACTTGCCCAAAGTTTTATATAATTTTACCTTGAACTCTTCAAGCTTCTCAAAGGATTCTGACTTATTTTTCAAAAAATATGCTCACACTCTTCTAGAATAATCATCTATAAAGGTAAAAAAATATCTAGCACCATTTATAGACAAAGTGGGGACTAGTCCAAATATATCAGAATGGATAAGTTGCAATAGAGCGTAACTTTTACAAGAGCTTGTAGTAAACTAAACTATCTTATGTTTACCAAAAATATAGTGCTCACATAAGTCTAAATCACAAGACTTAAAAGCATATCTCGATAATGCAAAGTTTTCAAACCTTTTTCACTCATATGTCAAAGTCGTTGATGCCACAACATCATTGCATCAAGAACATTCCATGTGTTTGCTACTCCTACATGATTTGTTACTATATCACCACACAAACAATACAAGGTCCCATAATATTTTCCTTTCGCTACCATGAGGGATCCTTTGGTAATTTTGCATCAATTGTCACCGAAGTTAGTAGAATACCCTAGCTTATCCATCATATTGATTGAGAAAAAAAATATTTTGTAGATCTAGTACATGTCATACATCACACAACTTCCTTTCTCTACCATCATCCAACTTGATTTTAATGTCCCCTCTTCCCACAATTTATAAAGGATGACCATCAACCAAGTAGACCATTCCACCACTATATGGATAATATTTGACAAATCATTCTCTATGTGGAGACATGTGGAAAGATGCGCATAATTCCAAAACCCAAGCATATAATAGAGATCTGTTGTTATTGAGATAGAAAGTCTCACATGTTTTCTTCTTTTCTGAATCTATTGTACTAGTTTCAACTAATAGTTGATATGCCTTTTCATATTTATTTTCCTTGTTTAGATACCAATAGTCCTTGAACATAGATTTCATCTTTTTTTTCCTTATTTTCATAAACATATCTTTGAACATATGCAAGCTTACCTTGTCCCGCAATGCTAGGTGGGAGATTTGGGAACTAGTGAAAATCCTCCCCTCTCCTAGACAACCCAGTAATAAAATATATATCCTCTTATGTGGGTTGCTACCACATATTGGGACTGACCTTAAATGCTTACTTGGGATGATATCAGAGACAGGTGAGCTACCTTAATAGAATTGTGTTACGCTCAAGAATGTAGTGTCATCGTAAAACCTAAGGAGTCCAACGTTCCTCAAGAGGAGATGAGTTTATGTTATAATAGGGAAAGGATGCAAATTCCTCTACCAGTTACCCACTCTCGTAAAAACTTTTATGTTTTGATGTATTGTTATTGTTGCTCCTGCTCTGGTTGTCATCATTTTCTTTAATTCACATACAACTTTGGTTATGGAAACTCACACTCATGCGTGTGTGCACGCACGCATGCACACACACACGCACACACACGCACGCACACGCCCATGCACACAAAACATTAAAAAAAATGATTAAATGACCATTTTTATTTATTAAAAATTGAAACTAATTTTTTTGGTAAAAAATTGTTTAACACATTCAACGCACCTTTAAAAATAGAACACATGCTTAGTGATGTTGAAAAATATTTAGCACATTGTAAATGATGCTCGGTTCACCTTTAAAAATAGAATGCTCGTCATTCGTGTTGAAAATATATAGTGCATCGTAAATGATGATCGATGTGCATCGTGATCACCAACATGCTTAATATATATGGACACTCGATCATCGTTTCCTCCATATAAATCAATGTGCATCGATATATTTGACCCCCCGTGCAACAATATGAATGGTGCATTTACAATGACGGTGTGCACCACATGCAACATTGTAAGTGGTGCATTTATAATGATGGTATGTAAGACATGTGGTGCATATCTATTATTAAATGCATTCAACAATCGTGTGTGCAGGACATAGTTCTACAATTTATCTGTGTGTTTTTAATATTAGGAAAGATCATTTATGGTGCTTCCATATATTATAAAGCTCGTTAAAATAAAGATGTGAGGGTTTTAATATCCTCGCTTACCAATATGCCTCACATGTAGAGGGTTAGTACACTTCGAACTGCATCAATTAGCTCATAACTTTTGTTGAATTTTGTATATTGGCAGTGTGCTTCATATATATTTGGATACATTGTCACCGATGCCCCGTATATCTCGAAGTGCACACAAAACTATGAATATTGCATTTATAATGAAAGCATACACCACATGCAATACATATGAATAATGTAATGCATCACACAACTACGTGTGTACGACTTAATTATATGTTTTACATGTGCATTTGTAATTGTAGGAAGCACCATTAATGATGATTATTGTGTATATTATAAAGCAAACTAAGTAAATATGTGGGGCTTTTAATATCCTTGCTTACCGATGCATTATTAAAGGAAAAAGGCACCCGCGACAATGCAACATATTTTTCAACATAATGCATCAATTGCAGTGTACTTTATATATTCACAAGGTGTAACACACATTCCACTGTGAGCCAAATGCCTTGAACGCATTGCGCAAAAAAAATTAAAATGAAAAAATAGCAAATGAAAATAAATTTTAAATTCTTATCTGCTAAAAATGTATATTAGGAGAGAACAAGCACTTTACCTATTGTCTTCCATGTTGGGGAGGCATGGTTGCCACGTAGACAATGAATACATTTATGGAACCATTTTTCAAACTTCTAAATGTACCAAATACATTAGTGAATCAAAGAGAGAGAGGAATCCAACAACTCTGCAGCACCAATAATGGGGTGATTGTACAATGATGTTAAGCACATGTGATTTTATTGTCTAAAGCACTAAAATCAAACTAAAAATGAAATTATTGCTCGGTAATTTGTTTTTATTTTACTCTTCCCAAGTGCACCCGATAGTATGGTGTATCGGTGCATTGTTAATACTAAATCACACGATGGAATCAAATTAAAAATACCTAGCTTGGTATGCAACTGGATTAGATACATCGATGTGGTTATGATAACACAACGCATCAGGATGTTTGTGGAAATTTTGAAAAATAAAAACTATCATATGTGTGTGTGAGTGTGTGTGAACAGACCTGTCACATGCCCCAATTTGCAAAACAATTTCATGTTTTTAAGGAACATTATATTATATTTTATGTTAAAGTTTGTAATTAATGACCAAGTGGGATCAAGGATAATTTAATGTATTTCAGAATATTTTATTAATAAATAAATGAAAGATAAGACAACAGCTTAGGGGAGCTGTTAAATGAATGTTTATTGGTCACTTAGTGGAGGAGGCTAGGTTGAAAGCAGATTGACATGTGGCAGCATCCTCAAACTACTTCTAGTTGTTGCGGGTGGCGATTTCCCTATATTTGTGGTCATGATTCCCCAAGAAAGTGGAACAGGAGCAGGTGGCTCGTTAACTAAAAACTGACCCAAAAGACCTAGGCATGCTAATAAAACTTCCCATTGAAGACAGCTGAGGCTGCTCATTCTGGATTTGTGATCATTCTGAGTGAATGAAGTGCACATGTGAATTCGATGGAGGGGACTAGATGAATTAGGTTTGAGGGGATAATTGATGAAGACTGAACTAGTGCAGCTATTCTAAGCTGAGTTCATACTGTTGTAAACAGAACTGAGTTACTGTTGAACACTTAGTGGAGTTGCAGAGGATTTCAATACTACATCTCTCACCCAGTACTCTACCAGGTGGACCAGGAGACAAGCTCGGCGGTCCTGAGAATTGCATTCCAGCTCTTCTCCAGAAGTAGGTTGGGAGGAACAGCTTCCTTAAGTTGTTGTCACCTCATATATACTGCAGGTTCTACGTGTTTAACTTCACTCATTAAATTATTTACTGTATCTGGAAAGTTTAAGAGTTTTTAATAATATAGTATATTTATGTTTTATTGTTGTTAGAGATAAATAGGAAAATTATTTATGTTGTGAAATTTAGTAACTAGCTAGATTAGGGTAAATTAGTAAAGAAATTTCTGAGTTAATTGATAGATAGGAAAAATTACCTAAACTGTATTTTTCCACACCTTTTGCAAGGCAGTACTCTAGTACAGTAGGTTTATTTATTTTCAAATAAGTAAATTCAATAAAATATGAATGCAGATGCAAATGATTACTATCTACGGGATTTTGTGTAAATTTATTTATAGAACTTTAACTGTATTTGTGTTATTTACTTGTGTTTAAATAAACTGAATAAAGATAGAAGAACAAGTCTAAGTAATACACACTAGTATGTGTAATATTTTATACAGTAAAACTAACAAAGTTACATACTATAAACCTAGTATGTAATCCTAAAAAAATGGGAACAATAAAGTATCTAAACTAGGTTTAACTTAGTAAAACAGTAAATTAGGTTAAATAATTACCCAGTTAGCTTACTTAGGTGAAAATGTAAACTAGGGTTACAAAAACAACATTACTTGCTCTATAACTTTAAAGAAGATTTAAGGTTTATAAAAGAACTGTTATTTTATAACCAAATAAAATCATAAATTATATTTATCAAAAATCTAGCAGTAAAATCCAAAAAGTAAAGAAGATAGGTAATTTTGTTCACTAATATCATTTCTTTGTTCTGAATTCATTTCCGCATTAATAATAATGCTTTTATCAAAGTATTCCACTGTCAATTGCCCCAATTCATAATTTATCTAGAAGAAAACAAAATTTAACTAATAAACCATCTAACCTAATTCCTCAAAGGTATTTAATAATAAACACAGCTAGCATAAAATAATATACAATATTTTGACCAAACAAAGATACTATTAATTCAGCTTTAAGCTGTAATATTTCTTATAAATATTAAAAAACGAAATTGAATAAACTAAATCTCGGCTCATAGCCTTTACATTATCAGTCAAAGTTGAAAAGCTTGCATAAAAGTATCTATACATAAATAGAGTTCACAAAAGAGAACAACCATCTATTTCGGCTACGAAATCCCTTTTCCTTAAACGAGATGTGCTATAAGAACAACCATTAAGTTTTTCTTTAAAAACCCTAAACAAATCCGCATCTAACAGCCCAGTGGCCTGAGAGTAAGAGTCACGGTTTAAAGCCAGTTCCAAACAATACTTTTATAAGTTAATCATGGTCGGAAGGGCTCAAAACTAATTCCTTAAGTCTCGGCTGAGAGAGCCTGATTTCTTCCATTACAAACAGCCACTGGGGCTTTTAAAATAGAAATTAAAAAGAACAAACAGATCAACTAATAACCACTGCCGAACCAACAACTACAACCCACAGCAATGCCATCACAATCCACCATACAACCCTTGCAGGAGTACCTCAGGTGAAACCGAGGCTTACCGGTTTTAATGCCTTCACAAAAGCTCTCTTGGTGGATTTTAACAGAAATTCGAGCCACTGTTGAGGAGCCTGCACAAAATCAAAAGAAAACGAATGTTAATATATAATCCCACAAATTAAAAAGAATTTTACTTATGCAGAACAGTAAAACCAATCTCGGTACTTACCCTGGAGAATGGCGTAGTTGTCTGGAAGCTGCGATCTAACCCTAGCTTCCTCGTGAGTTCGACGAGCTGCAATGGAGCCCTGCGGACAAGGAAATGTAGTGGCAGTGTTCAGAATTGAAGTCACGGGCCGTGACGAGGTATGAACCAAACCCTTGTTAAAGAAATGAATAGTAAACCAAGAACTCAACCCACACTGTAAACAACCCCCTTTACACTCTTTACACTCACATAGTAAAAACAAAGGCGAAGACAGCCCAAACCCCCAATATTCTTTACACAGTCAAAAGCACCTCACGATGACAATAAGCTTCTTACTCACCCTTCTACACCAACTCGTTAAGGCTCACAAAGGCCTGTGTGCGTTTTAATGGAGGTTTGACATCAATCCTAGCGGCCACGAGCTCACAGCTCGACGACTGCACAGCCCAGACCAAAACAAAACGCAATTTTAGGGTTTGAAACCAATTATATGGTGTATCAAGGTCAACAAAAACCTAATCGATGAACACCAACCACATGTCCACCCAATTATTTGCAAGTTATGGGTTTATGCTATAGTTTCGAAATCGTCCATCCTGCACAATCATTTTGTTCACAAGTCAATGCTCTATGATATCTTTGCATAGTATCATAACCTCGTTTTGATTTCTTCACTTTATAACCATAGACTTTGTATTTGGAAGATGTTCATTTACACTAGGGTTTTATGCAAAATTAAACTATAACCTTTGCCTATATAAGATCTCCTCATTTTAATCAAAGCCTACTATTGGTTTTGGTATTATACAAATAAAAGGAAGATGAACCAATTTACATGGAAATACCTAACTATAGGAATCATGGAATTTGGATTAGTATAATAATAAATTTAGCAATTTCAATATAAGCATTGTAATTGAAAACTCATATAAAACTAGGTTTTATATACAAGAAAATTAAGTATAAATGCTTGATTAAGGAGAATCTTTAATCTAGAATGATTAACGTTAGCATGAACTCAATCAAATATAAACAGTACGTTATACCAAACACTGATGATAGATATGTAGTCTTGGTCGCAAAAATGTTTAACATATATTCTCGTTTATAGACTTCTTATGCCACTATGCTCTTATTGGCAAAAGTAGAACTGTTCTTAATTTACACCATCTCAAAATGAAATATAAGTCTATAGCTGAAAATACAAGAAAGAAGATTAAGGAAACAAGTACTGTGGTGGTAAACTTAACTACACTAAACCCATGCACTAAACCCATTCTTTCACAATAGTGTTATTACAATCCTTTATGCGGTTTGATAACATTAGAAATACCAACAATACCTTTTACGGGGTCAAGCTGCAAACAAACAATTTAACTAGCATTTTATCCTATGCTAGTTGAGTATTATTCTCGATCTGGAATTTACTGGAACAAAATTGCTTACCTGTTTAGAACCTGTAAAAGAAGCATCACTTCACTGCATTAGCTGTAAGCTAAGTAAGCCCCGATCTCATATAAGGTTCTTTCCTACTTGACATAAGACAGTAATAACACACTTAGCATCAGATTCAGATGTAGTTCCTTTTCCTACCCTTATAAAGCTTAAACTACTCAGTTTAACATCCGTAACATGGTACTTCAAGATAAAGAAATAAATTATATAGAACTAAAGAATTACAATGTTCAATTCTAATTACTATTGTTTGAGGAACCACTAGCAGTTATTGTTTCATAACAGTGACATCCTTGAAACATTTTATGTTACATGAAAAATTTTAAATTTTTATGAATTTTTGGGTTATTACATGACCAATGCATTTCGAGGCACTAAATGCCTCATATAGTTTTATAATTTATTAAAATAAAGTACTTATATTATATTATTAAATATTTTATCATGCATCGATGCTCCATGGATTTAGACACAAGAGTGCATTATCTCATCACTCTTATCTCATCTCTAGTGCACTAGTTTAGCTATACAAACATTTAAATTTGGTGACTTGTGCATGAGGATGCACCAATGCATGTATATCCATTTAACACACCATTAATTTTTGAAAAAATTTAAATATAATACCCATGCTTATTAATAAGTATTTAGCAGTGGCCAGTGTGTTATTCATTGTAATGTCATTGTGTGTTATGTCATGTTAGATGCACTGATGAAAGATTTCGTAAAATATAAATAAAGTTGTTATGTCCTCCAATGGAAAGGTATTTTGACATTTGGTGTATGTGATACTTTAGTGCACTGGTATGTCCTATATGTTGATGCCCTGGTGCATTATTACAATTTATGAGGATCAGAGAAAACCAAAAAAAAAAACATCCACTTTCCTGCCTTTGGTAACAACATTTGCTATTGGGGAGGTCCTATAAAAATCTTTGCTAGAAGGTTTTTTTCTTGTGGTGGAGCCCAATATAAACATAGTTGTAGGTTACAACTATCAATACATCATATATAATGTCTATATAGCTTACCACCTTACTATTGTATATGATAAAATAAGAGGAATTGTCCAAAAACACTATGCTAAAACTAAAGAAAAGATGCATGTTGAAATTTAGAGTTCACTCCATTCTTAACCTCTAATATGAACCAGTCCTCTCAAGGGAATTGTAGGCCTTCCTTGGACAAATCATTTGACTCTTGGTTCCTTTCTATGAAAATGTAATTAAAACGTAAAACATTGAGAGAAATTGCCAGGATAATTTTTTCATTCATAAGAGGTTGTAGATGGTAGTTTCTCCTAATATATTCTTCCTTTATCCACATGATCACCAACATCGAGTCTCTAAAAACCTGTAGAGAAGTTTGTGCACATTTGGTTTCCATTGTAGGAAGTAACCTTAAAGCTCACAACTATGAGCTAGTGTTACATTCTTGACCAATCTTTGCTTTGAAACTAACATAATGAGTCTCTAAAATATGGAAAATTCCTCCGTCACTCCCAACTTGAGGTTCTTATTGAAAGGATCCATCGAAATAGGCCCATGCCCTCCTTTTGTGAATAATCTCCTCCATTATCACTCTATGAATTTTTAGAGTCCTTTGGTTATTAAAAGATATCATTATATTAATTTTTTGAATTGTTATATCCAATGGATGTACCAATTTTTCCTCTAAGATTATAGAATTATTGGCCAACCATATGCCCCATGCCATGATAAGTGGAGAAGCTTTATAATTTTTGGTGTTTGCATGAGTCACACCACTTCTTCAAACCATCTTTAATGGAATCCATATACCATATTTCGACCAACCAAATAAGACTTGATACCTCAACCCAAACACATTGTGAAAAGAGATACCTTATTACCAAATAAAAATTGATCTCGTCGTGTCTATGGCATAGATTGTACTACCCGGGTCCTGCAAAAGACCTATTTTGGAGTATGTCCCAAGTAGGTATCTTGATATTTATAAGCATCCACGTGAATATTTGAGCTTTAGAAGGACATTTAAAAAAGTCCATGTCTCCTTTAACCACCATTTAAATGGTTCCAATTCACCTTATGAGATTAAAACCTTATAACCTTCCTTTGGTGAGTAAAAACCATTTAGATGTTTTGGCTAGATGAGATAGCCATCCTCATACTTTAACCTTACTATACCGGAATGAAGCTTTTTAGTATAGTACTCCTAGAGCTCAATGTCTACAACATTGAAACCCAATTCTCTCCCAATTAGCAAATTTTATTTCCAAATAGTGGTGTTGATGTGGTTTGCCACATGTGACAATGTAATAGTTCTTCTAGCTCACAAATGAAAGATCATGTGAAAATTAAGTCTAAAGTTGTGTCCACATCCTACCCAAGGATCCAATCCCACCTAAAATTTGAATCCACTGCAATTTTCCATGCCAACCCATTACCCACCAAGGGGAAAGTAGCTACAAATGCCTTATGGAATGTATATACATCATGTGAATTTTTTTACCTCTCTTCAACCATTCCTCCATCAATTCAAATGAATGTATTTCCTATGGATCACCTTATACCAAAGACCCTATTTTAGAATCAATCTCCATATGGATTTAGCAGCCAATGATTTAGAGAAAAGAAAAATGTTCTTCAATCCCCACCCCCAATCCTTAGGAGTAACCAACATTTTTTCCGTTTTACTAAGGGTGTTCATTTTTTGTCCTTGGCTCTTCACCAAAAGAATCTAAAACATAATCTTCTAATATGTTTTAGGACCACTTTTGGAACCCAATACAAAGACATCCAATAGACTAGTATTGCTTCCAACAAAACTTTTACTAACTTTGACACTATATATTCAACTAATTAATACATTAATAATTTTATTATAATTCAATTAAAAAATATTAATTAGTAATAGTTTTGTAATAAATAATTTGCTTGATATTAATTTATAATTATTATTACACATTAAGGTTATATAATGGTTAAAGAAAACATAATGTGTCCAATTTGGTTAAAAAATCACTTCCGTATTAAAACTCTATTAAGATAATAATAATACATAAATGATATGTTAACAAAAAAACACATTAGTCTTTTACATAACATCAACACCACATGCGCATATACATAGTTTTGGTACTATTAAGTATCATCACGATGGTACCTTATTATGCAAAATTACACCAACATGTCACCACATAAAATACATTTGTGCTTCACTATGTAATTAGTGCAACATTGTTTCACGAGTGGTAGGTGCAGGAGGGGTCATGTTGGACCCTGGAGGGACTACAATGGATTCTTTCATTAGGAGGCTAGGAATTCCAACAAACAATCAGGATGAATAGTTATCCTTGTCGATGGGAGCTGACCTCCTCACTACACATAAGATGGGGAAAGTTCTTATATTTGGGATTCCCTTCTTCCCATTCATTGTGTTAGAAAAGACTTGGGTAATGAAGAAGATCTCAAGGATCAAACCCATAAGCATTCTTTTAATATTCTCAAACAATATAATCCAATACAATTGCCTTCTGACTGTTGTGGCTCCCCCTTGCAAAGGCCCCTGATGCGGGTCGTTGCTCGAGGCTGAGATAGAACAAAAGTGCTCCCAGCGCATATCTATTATTGGGGCCTTCACTCGTTACCTATCTTCATTCGAGTAGTGACCTCAATCAGCATTTCCCGACACCCCATCCCAACTTTTTTGATTCCATATTGCAAGGGTGGGGGTTCGTTCGTAGAGTTGCCTACTTAGTTATTTATATAATTTAGTTATATATATAAATTAGTTATATATTAAATAACCTGACAGCAAATTGAGGGAAGTATTTTTGGTTATACGCACTAGAGTCCTGTTGTTGAAGGATTACTTGGCAAGATGGTGCTAATGCAACACATGGAGAACTGGAGTGGCACCACACTAGCTGAGGAAGCAAACAGACTTTGTAAACCCAGAAGGAAATTAAGGACCTACACCTCTTCCATGTTCGACGATGCAACAATTCAATCATTGATACTCTATCCAATAAAGGAGTCCTCTTGGACAAGAGTGTTTGTGTCAAAAGAAACAGAATTTCTAAGCATCAATGGGTTCCCTAAGGAATTAAGAACATAATGCAATATTGGTTTATTAATCAAAAACTTTATTTTGATTTGATGTCTTTAAATCAAGTCACCTCGTGTTGGAAGGAAACAAACCAACTGTCATGTTGAAGCGTCAACGAAACTTGTTTAACCATTGGACTTCTCTATTCTCCTGAGGCAAGTGCGGGAGCGTCGTCCGATGAGAGCATCTAATGTCCCTCCCGCACTTGTCTAGGAAGAAGCGAGCACTGTGATGGTTAAATAAATTTCGCCCAATGAGAAATGACGGTCAATATTCCTACCCGGGAGGGAGTTTTATCACATGAAGATTGGAGCAATTTTTGCCCACTAGTTTTTGTCGTCGTAACTTTTTCTGTCTCAATTCCAATGCCTCCTCCTTAGCCTAGATTCACACATGGGCTAGTTCTTAGGTTATACTTTCATGCTTTATGGGTGTGCTTAATTTCCAGTCCTTTCTTATCGTGAATTGTTTGTTATAGTTGGTATTGTAGGGTGGTAGAACCTCTACACCCTCTCTATGCAAAGTATGAGTTATATGTTCAAATAATTTTGTCCACATGCATGGTTGGTGGATCCAGGGAGATTCGGGTATCCAATAAATTATGACTCAGTATGGTCGAGACGTCCCGAACCCCACCAGGGTGAGTCTCTATCCCAGGGGTCTCCTACCCTTAGAGCCTTGTCACAACGGGCCAATTAACAACCCTACCCCCCGCCGGTTTTGAACCTCTGACCTCCAAGGAGATAACACATGTTCTTAACCATTAGGACCACTCAGGTGCTCTGTTGTATTTCGAGGTGATGTTACTTCAAGGGTTTATAAATGATCTAGGGTCTATCGGATATTTGTAAGTGATTTTTAATCACCTTTTTCTTTGAAAGGGTGTGGATACGGTAAATCCTATGGTATGGTGATCCCCCATCGGAACTTGGGGTTATTTTCCCTTGGTTTTCTTTAGTCATCCATGATTAATGGATTCCAATGGTCATATACGTTGTTGGGTGGATTATCCAACGACCTATTTATGGAGCTGATTTAATTTGTAGTTATTGTACATGTTACAAGTTTCTCGATATTCTAATCAGCTAAGGCTCGAATCCTTATCACGATATGTACACAACAACCAAGGATGAATGGATCTTAGACAAGCCACTTCTAGCAACATTCCTCCTAATGAGAAGGAAAGTAGTCTTTTAGAAGTAGTGTTGAAGTATGATAAACCTTTTGCAACTGGTGGCTTCAAACAAATGTTTCACCATGAGGTGTATGATATCTTGACGAAGGGAGGATGGTCTAGCCTCACACAGTCACTTCTATGGTATGGACATCCATTGGAGATGGTATTAGATATTTTCAGACACTTGGACAACCATGCCTACCTGTTTTTCATGGGTTCAAGGAAAATACTAGCAAAAAATCGAGGAAGTGCATATGTAAAAAATCCAATCTGTTAAACTTGCCTTTAGGGGAGTATGTCGCAATGAATGAAGTGGTTCAATACTCTGAGTCGTATCTTATAGGACACTTCAATAAAAGATCTATGAACCTAGTTTCTTATAGAATATGGGTGGTGGAATGTTGGGAGGGGACACTGGGATACTCCCCCCATATATTTACTCTTGCAAAAGGGAGGCTTGGAGTGATCCTAAGATCCCTAGTGGACGTTGCGATGATATTGAATGGCTTTTGGTTGTGGGGATCAACCCCCCTAAAGATGAAACGGTGGACACCATTTTTTATGGCAAGAAAGAGAGGAAATTTAAAAATCTTGGATAGGTTAAATTACCCCAACTCCCAGTGGAGTTCAGGTCATCAGAAGTGTTCAACATAAAGATGCTTTGGGGGATTATATCAGAACTGATTTTATATTTTTAGATACATACAACATGTTGGTGGTACACATCCTGGTGGAGATGAACTTTAGGTATGGACTTCATGTAGACATATCCATCTGTTTGGGGAAGGTTACTCATGTTTAGATGCTTGATTATATAGGAGTTCCCTTTCACTACAATGGATGCCACACTCACGGTCACTTAGTGATGGACTGCTCAATGTCGCTGCTCTCTTTGAAAAAAATTGAGTATACATTCAAGAGGTCCTTGGATCATCTGGAGAGGACTGGTGCAGAAGAGCCGAAGAGAAATATTATCTCTCGCATAATGAAACCATTGATGGACACATGATCAAACTCCAAAGAGAATAGTGTGGTTTTCTATTGTGGTGGTAACTCACCAAATGGAGTGGAACTATCATTAAAAAATGGAGATCTCTTAGATAACAAATCGAAGCGAGAGGAAGTGAAAGCTCTAAATGTTCATGTTTCCTTCGAAACAAGATCCAAGGATTCCTTTGGAGAATAGCGACAGTCTATAATAGAAAAAAGGTAAGCCAATACACCCTACTTTAATTCAACTCCTAAATAGTGTAGGCCTGATGTAACATCTAGTGATATTTATGGTTCTTTCTCCATAATGGAATACATTCAAGATCTAGTTGTGGAAGGTTTAATTTTTGATGACCTTATGGGTACACTTGGTGCTAATTCTACCTCCCTATTCAACCTGCCTATCTTGGAGGGATATCTATTGTCATCCCAATATTTTTCTCTAGTAAGTGCTGTAGAGATGTTGAGCTATTGGGCGGAAAGGGATTGGTCTTGGTCCTGAAGGAATAAGATATTTTACTCTTTCATGTGAGCCTGCTAGTGCTACCAACCTTCAGAAGAGAAACTTGATCCCTTTGGGGTTCGATGGGGACTTATTTTGATTTTCTCACATCTATAACGGGGTGGCTTGCCATGGCAAAGATATTCAGTCTATGGAGGAGGTTCTTGAATCTTTGACTCCCTCGTATTTAAATGGTTGTTTGTATTTTTTACTCCTTGTTCTAAAGAGTTCAGGTCTCCTGGATTCAATACCCAGGATTCGTCAACAGGTTATCTGAAGTTCGATCAAGTTATTACTCCATGTTTTAAGGGATCATCTTCTTGCAAGGATAATGAACACCACTACTATGTGCACCCGTCCTTTCCTATGGTTGGGGGTTGGATTCCATATTTACTTCAAGAGGTTTGAAATATCAACTTCGACCCCGTAAGGAATTGAATTCTAAGGAAGGGCCCGGGTGGGAAGGGGTATCTATCAGGATCCCATATGCACTTATTCTAGATTAAGGGGGAGGTAATTAGCTATGGATTCTACTTGAGAGAAAGATGTTTGCGATTTCAAGGATGGTAGGTAGAAAACTGTTAAGGGAACTCTTAAAGCAAGGTATCCTAGAACAAAGGTTCCAATATGATTGTTATGTCATTCAAATTTTCAATATCCTAGGGATGGGGCTCCCCTAAAAAAATTGGCTTTGAAAAGAATTGTGACTCTTCATAAACCTGAGGTGCTTCTTATTCAAGAAAACCTAGATATGGGTGACTATGTCGTGAATGGACTTAAATTATTGCTATCGAGGTGGGATTTTGTCTCGCTTGAGCCCTAGACAGATCTAGTAGTATAATTACCAGATGGTATATGAGATCTTTTCAATGATCCAATTGTTAGGTTGTTGCTTCAGGTATTAGCACCGCTCTACTCTCAAGGGAGAATCGATAGGAGATCACTTTGGTTAACATTTATGGCCCATACCAACTCTTCCAATCAGGTTTGTTGAATCAGGACAAGGTGATCTAGGGCGGTGATTTGAATTTCACTTTAGGTGAAGCTGATATTTGGGGGAGCCATTCCCATATGGATAATCTTTCTGATTTCTTTATCAAAAGACATGAGGAGACTATACTTTTTGGCATACTTCCTACATGTTTAAGTCGCACCTAGAGGAATAGGAGGACAGGTCGGTACTGGATAGCGAAGAGGATTGATAGATTTACTGTCCATGAAGGGACCTTACTCTCTGCTACCAAAATCAAATAATGGGTAGGAATGGGGGGGGGTCTAACCATTTTATAGTTTTGTTGGAGCTCATTGTAAGACAAGAAAGCTCAACTATTCTTGGATGGAGGATGAGGGGTACACTCAACTGGTTAGAATATTTGGAGAACATATGACAATACCATAAGGGAATATGTTGATCTTCAATTTCTTCATAATTTAAAAAGTATAAATCATATTCAATTGTCTGGGTTACAAGAAGGAAAAAGTAGCATCAGGCAAAGTTTTTCAATATAGAGAATACCCTGGAAACTTTTTATACTAGCAATCTAGAAGGCTACATGCCAATGGAACAAAAAAGAGGGCTTGTGGAACTAGAAACTAAAAGAAGGAAGATATTGGATGAAAATGAAGCCACTTGGAGGCCTAAGAGCATAGCCATTTGGTCAAATAAGGGTGGCGATAACACAAAGTACTTTCATAATTATATAAAGCACAAGAAGAATGTCAATTCCTTTTGGCATATGGAAGATTAGGGTGGAGCAATGATTACAATATTCATAAATATTGCAAAGGTGTTAACCATATTAGCAGGTTTATTTTTGGAAGATGAGAGTGCATCAATGGCACAGATGATGAGAATTGTTGCTCATTTCCCTTCTTATGTTAATGAATATTAAAACAAAGATATAATGGAGGAGGTTACCCTAGGGGAAGTAGAATAACCTATACATTCCTCACAGAAGGATAAAAGCCCCAACCCTGATGGGTGGCCCGTGGAGTTCTTTGCAGTTTTTTGGATCTGTTTAAGGAAGACCTATTAAAAGTTATTGGAGAATATAAATAAAATAGAAGAATTCTAGCAGATTTTAACTCTACATTCATAGCACTTATTCCAAAATATGACAGTGTTGCTAATCTAGATTATTATAGACCTATTTCACCATATAATTGTATCTACAAATTGATTGCAAAAGTCATAGCTAGTATGATCTGGATTTATGCAGGAACGCAACAGAATACACAAATAACTATAAAAGCAAAGATGCAGTAGAAATAACACTTCATTTCATTAATGTCAAAGAACTTAAACTTGTTTACAGACATGATGGAAATAAACTAACTAGAGTGTTGGCAGCTTATCTCTGAGAAGAGATGTGGCGGCTACATGCCTCTGAACTCTATGTTACAACGAGGCTCGAAGGCCTATATATTATTGAGAAACAATGGAAAACCCTACACATCCAAAAACCTAACCCTAGGAGGTCAAACGCCAAAATATGGGCCCCGTTGGGTAACTTGGTACATCAATTTCCGGGGGTCATAACTTTGGCATACTATCTGTGTTTGACGCACATGATACATAATTAGAAATATCTATCAAAGGACTACATCCATTAATAACAAATATTGACTCTAGAGTGAACTCATATTTGTCTGACATTCGATGCCGAAAAAACGTCATTTAGGGCCCCAAAATGGTTCCGAAAGTTTAGGGCTCAAAAACTGCCAAAAATAGTAAATTGTGCTACAATTAAGGAAACTGAAAAACTAAAAGAAACCATGGTGGGGGTCCAAGTGGAATAGGTGGGTGGCCACCAATATCCTCATGGATCATGGTATAATTAAGGAAATATTATCCACTTTAGTCTCTCAAGAACAATTTTGATTTATGGTTGGTAGCCAGATACACGATGCAGTAGGTACTACATAGGAAGTTTTGCATATTGTCAAGACTAAGAGGTTGTATGCTTTGATTGTTAAGCTGGATTTATCAAAATTCTATGATAGAGTCAACTGGATCTATTTGAGGTTGGTGTTGTTACAAGTAGGATTTCATCTTCAGATTGTGAATTGGATAATGTCATGTGTTATTTGTGTCATCTATTGTTTTGGTTATTGACTCCGACTCTGGGTTTTTTAGGCTTGGTAGGGGTTATCACAAAAAAAAATTAAAGGCCTATAAGACCCAAGGATTTTTCAAAGTGATAAGAATCCTAATCCAAAACCCTCGAAAGTGAAGACTGGAGCTTCTCAAACCACTCAAGCGCTTAAATAAATATGCGAAGAAGAGGCACGGTGACCACGAGATAGAAACCATGTGCCAAAATGCTAAGAAACTAGGTACCTAAAAGAAAGGACAATAGGATCGAGGGAAGTGACCTAGTGCTAAAGTGACCAGAATATAAAGCCGATTGAGCAAATCTAGAGAATGCCTGGGAGATCAATGGTCGAGGGAAAAAATGCATATACGAAGTATAATAATGATAAAGAAAGTGATCGAGCTAATCAAAAGTGAGCCCTAAAGATCAATGGCCTACAACAAAAGCACATTGTGAAGTTGCAAACTATTTAAAATTACCGCGAGCAGCCATTGGCCCAAAACCATCAAGGACACGTGGAATGTTTCGATCGATAACAGCTTGATAGGGACCTTTCCAATACCACTGTGCTCCCAAATTGTTACCACCAATACAAAACCTGGGTGGTTTCTACCCAAAAAGGCTAAGTAAGGCCTCCACACATGCAAAGAAAAGACACTTTGCATCCACGTCAACCAAGTATCAACTGACACGTCTCAGGTGGGTCCACTGACTGTAATGTCCCCATTCAAATAATTGCATAGCAAGAAAATTCCATCAATCCTACTAGTTCCCTAGGTTGGGTGAAAACATTGGGAAGTTAATAAGGGAGCTAATAAATGGTGTTTATACATTAGAAGGAATAAATATTTATTGAATGGAGTTAATTAAATGAATGCAAGTGAAAAATGAAATGGCTATGGAGAATGGAGACACATGGAGACTGTGGGGCCCACTCAAGCTACAATTCATATGTTAAATTGCATCCTCCTCTTTTAATTTTGAATCTATGGGAAGCCTAATGTTTTGGGATGGATTATGAGGTTAATATACTTTTCAATATACTTCATAGATCAAATTTGGGATGAATTGTAACTTACATGGAAGAGGAAGAGCCAAATGGGAGTTTCATGGACACTTGGCTAGATTCCCCTTACATTTATGACATCTATGACACCAATGATGGAGATTCTATGACAGTTATGACCCAAGTCAGATCTGAAGGCTGACATACTAACATGTCAAGCTTGAATAAAGCATCTTGGAGGTCAAATTTTGGAGTCAGGGAAGGCCAAGAGGCTCCTACTCAAATTTGGGAGAAGAGAGAAGGTGAAGAGAGAGGCTGCATGGCATAGCATGAGCAGCCACACCAATTCGACTTGGATTTGGTTTATGGATGGATTAGGAACCTTAGAATACCAATAATGTTTATAAAATACAGGTATCAGCCATGAGAAGAATCTTTTTTATCATTTGTGAAATTTGCTATTGTGAACAAAGAGAGCTAGTGGATGACTAGTTCATGCCTCAGCCAATTTCGAGGGGGAGAGATTCTCGTTCTAGTTGGTGTTTAGAGAGGCCACTCAGGTCTTTCATGGAGCTTTAATGGAGTCTTATTTGTAGGTGTAAGCTACAATAAATCATGTGGATTCTTCTATTGCAGCACTCTCTCTCAACTATTTCCAGTTTTCACACCATATTCATGCCAACGGAGGGATTGCGCTTTGGGTGAGATATTGATCTATTTGTGGAAGATTCTAATTCCTGTTATCTTATGTTATGATGTATATCCTCTATATTTCATGTTCAGAATACTCTCAGGTCGAAATACCCAAAAGATATCATGTAAAAATGTTGAACAATGAAGAAATAGTGTCATTTCCCCACTATCTTGCTGTGAACCATTGTAATCCTGATGATTTCAAATTGGGAGAGTATTTCATTGTCCATTTATGATTGGAATCAGTTCAATATTCTCTGTTATTCATTCTCAAAAAGTTTCAAGTCGAAATTCCCAAGATTTGTATGTCAAAATGACTTTTAATGAGCAAACAATGACCATTTCCACTCTATTTTGATATATGCCATGGTAATGCTTATTATTTCGAATAGAGGAATTTATCTCTAATAAATGTATGATGGATGGACTGTAATTAATGTTTGTTTCAAGTATCATGTTCAGTACTTAAGCATTGAAATCCATTTTACTCATTTCTATTGCACTGGGAGAAGATTTGGTGCATTTTCCCCAAGAGTCGAAATTGTGACTTGGGAGTTGTTTTGGAAAGAGTCATAACAACCTATATAAAGTGAAACATGATGCATATGAGACTTTTAAAAGGTCTCTTACACATACCCAGCCTATTTTCATAAATTCAAGTGACTTTGGGATCATTTGTGAAGCCATTTTCGGCAATTACCCAGGGGAAATTGGAGCTCCAATTTGCTAGTAAAGACTCCTACTTTGAACAGAACATTAAACAAGTTTGCAGAAGTAATTGGGAGGTCACAAAACATACATGAGCATGATATTTAAGTTATATTATCATTCATTTACCTTCAGAGAAAATTTGGAAGCATTTGGGTCAATTTGGAGGTCTAGACATCAAAACTAGTTAAGGTCAAAATTGGGGAAAAAGTGAAATAATTGGTCATTTAAAAAAATTTCAAAAAGGGACATTACAAGTGGTATCAGAGCATGGTCTTGGCACCTGATGGTAGTAACAAGGAGTCAAAGCAATAAAACACCACCCTTAGATACTGAAGTTGAAGGTGTTTTTGTTGAAGGAGAAGAAGTAGTAGAAGAAGAGGTACATTTTGCTGAAACTATGACTAGCGAGGGGAAGGGACCCACTGATCATGAAAAGATTGAATATATTAAACTCATACAACCTCTATTTGATGACATAACCAAGAACATGAACCAGCGGCTTATGAAAGGATTCGAATTGTTGGTTATCCAATTTGGAAGCAAATTGGGATTAATGGGAGATAGCAGTAGTTCACACTCAGAAGAAAAGAAGACAATGGGTGAGCAAATTTTCTCAAGAACAGGACCCCTTAATAGACCCCATAAATTTCAGAGCACACCAAGGCCTACTGCACCTAAATTTATTATCCCAAAGAAGAGACTAACATTCAATTTGAAATTGATACAATAACAAAATAATGGGCTAAACTGGATGAAGAGTGTAGGAGGAGTATAACATTTGAGCAGTACTTCACCATGGAAAACAAACTCAAACACAAGGAGGAAAATAAATCTCTACATCAAAACAAAGAGTTGAATTGTGCCATAGGTAAAGTGCCACTTCCTACTTTTGATGGTTCATCTCAAAGTTCTGCTAACACTTGGGTGCAAAAATTGGATGTGTATTTTCAACTGAATCCAATGGTGGAAGAAGATGCTTTAAAAATGACTATTTTGCACTTGGATGGTGATGCCAATGAATGGTGCTTCCATGGACTGAAAACCTTGGGTCATGATCAGGTTAAAACATATGGGGAATTTATTGACAGGGTGTTAGAAAGGTTTGAGCAAAAAGATCCAGAATTGTCTTTCAAAGAACTAGCACAATTGAAGCAGGTAGGGACTCCTATTGAATATATGTTGGAATTCCAAAGACTATCACTTAAGGTGGTTGATGTATCTATGGGAAGGTTAGTATTGCTTTTCACTGAAGGTTTGGCAGAGCCCTTAAAAGGTTTGGTCAAAGCCCACAAGCCTACTAACTTAAATGATGCAATGAGCTTGACTAGAGATCTTCAAAATGTGCTTCCTAGAACAAGATTTCCTCCCAAGCCTAACTTCAAATTTGAAAGAAAGCCTTGGAAAAAGGATGCACCTGATAAGAAGTTTTGGAAAAAGGATACATTGGAAAAGAATAAGAAAGAAGGACAAAACAGGGATGAACTTCGAAGGAAAAAAATTGTGCTTCACATGCTTCCAACCATGGGCACCGGGGCATAAATGTGCTAAAGGAAAGGCTCAATACATAGAAGTATTTTCTGATAATGATGAGTATGAAGGGGGTATGGATGAAGAGGGGCACACTTCAAATCAAGAGGAGGCATATGAGACAGCAGCTGAAGAAGAAAGACAAGAATAAAATCAGCCTTCACCGGACAAAGCAAGAATGGCAGTACTTTCAGTAGTTCCTCACTATCACACAATTCGATGCAAGGGTGTGGTATTGGGACAAAGAGCTTTAGTTTTGGTAGATGGGGGAGCTACACATAATTTCATTGATGCAGAGATGGTGGAGAAAATAAGGATACCAAATGAACCATTCGATGGATTCACAGTTGTCATTCTAGGTCACAACACCATGCAATGCAAAACATGGGTTCCAAAGCTGCAAGTCACCATAGGTAACTATACTTTTGCTGATAGTTTTTATGTGGTTGATGTTGATGATACTAATGTAGTATTGGGAGTGCAATGGTTGTATTCTATAGGAGATCGTTCAGTAAATTATCAAATTCCTGAAATGAAATTTCAAGATTCACCAGGGGTACTAAGGGTTGTGAGAGGACAGCACACTTACCCAAAATAGGTATGAAATTGCAATAGTATGAGATCTATATTGAGGCATGGTGATATTTAATGGGATGTTGAATGTTATATCACCTCTCCCAAGTCAAAAATCAGAGTTGTTAAACACCCAAAGGAAATAGAGACACTTTTGCACAAATATGAAAAAAAATTCAGAGATCTTCCACATGGTAGACCACCTGATAAGGGGGTTGAGCATAACATTGTTTTGGAGGAGGGTACTTCACCCATTCAGATACCACCTTATAGAAATCCCCTGAATTTCAGAGATGAGATTGAGAATACCATTCAAGAACTCTTAGAGTTGGGACTTATTAGACCAAGCTCTAGCCCTTATGCTTCTTCAGTAGTGTTGGTAAAGAAAAAAGATGGAACTTTGAGGATGTGCATAGACTTACAGCTTTGAACAAGAAGACCATCAAGAATAGATATCATATCCCTAGGATTGATGAGCTCATGGATGAGCTATTTGGAGCTCAATACTTTTCCAAAATTGACCTTAGATCCGGCTATCACCAAATTCGGATGAAGGAGGAAGATGTGCAAAAGACTGCTTTTCGATGTCATTATGGTCACTTTGAGTTTCTTGTTATGCCATTTGGGTTGACTAATGCTCCAGCTACATTTCAAGCATGCATGAATAGAATCTTTTGCAATCAGCTTAGAAGGTTTGTTTTAGTCTTCTTCGATGATATTCTCATTTATAGTAAAACTTGGTAAGAGCACTTGCAACACCTAGAGATTGTGTTGAAAACTTTGCAAGAACAGTCTTTGTATGCTAAGATGTCTAAATGTGAATTTGGGATGAAAGAACTATTATATATTGGGCACATTATTGGGAAAGATGGAGTGAAAGTGCACATGGAAAATATCAGGGCTATCTTAGAATGGCCATCACCAAAAAACATCACAGAATTAAGAGGCTTCATTGGAATATGTACATACTACAGGAAGTTTGTGAAATGATTCTCCAAGTTGACTTATCCACTCACTAATTTGACTAAGAAGGATGCTTTCAAGTGGAATGAAGAGGCTGAAAATGCCTTCCAAAAAATGAAAGAGGTAATGAGTAGTTGTCCCATACTTGCATTACCTGATTTCTCTAAGCCTTTTATTGTTGAATGTGATGCCTCAGGTGAAGGAGTAGGGATTGTCCTAAAGCAAGGCCAACACCCTATAGCCTTTAAGAGCAGAAAGTTGCAGCCTCATGAAAAGCTTTACTCCATATATGGAAAAGAGATGTTGGCCATCATGCATGCCTTGGCCAAATTTCGACAATACTTAGTAGGCAACAAGTTTGTGGTGAAAAGCGACCATAATAATCTAAGACACTTCCTTACCCAAAAGGATCTAAATGAAAGGCAACAAAAGTGGGTAAGCAAGATCCAAGCTTATGATTTTGATATTGAATATGTGAAAGGAAAGAATAACATTGTAGCAGATGCATTATCTCGAAGACCTTCTTTTTCTCTTATGGACATTGCTAAAAATTGGAAAGACATGCTACTAGTTGAATATGCCAAAGATAAGTTTGCTTGTGATATATTAGATGGACTCATGGGAGATGATAACTACAGAATTTTGAATGGGCTAATATATTATAAGGGTGGAATTTATTTGGTTCGATATTCAAAGCTTAAGTACAAAGTTTTGCAGGAAGCACATGATTCCCCACTAGCAGGTCATCCGGGGATCTTCAAAACCTATAGGCAACTAAGGAAAAGGTTCTATTGGAAAGGACTTTTGGAAGATGTTTAGAAGTATGTGAATGAATGTAAGGTATGTCAGTGAAACAAATCAGAACTCACACACCCCGCTGGTTTATTACAACCATTGCCCATTCCGGAGCAAAAATGGGACAGTATATCAATGGATTTCATCACCAGTTTGTCAAAATATTTGGGAAAGGATTGCATATATGTGGTAGCGCATAGATTGACTAAGTTTGCTCATTTCTTTTATGTTACATCCTATTTTAGTGCTGCACAAGTGGCTGATATTTTTTTCAAAGAAATATTCAGATTGCATGGGCTCCCCAAGAGCATTGTGAGTGATAGAGATGGTAGATTCATGAGTGCTTTTTGGCAAGAACTTTTCAGATTGGTGGGAACTAAATTGAGTCCAAGTACAAGTTAACATCCACAAACTGACTGACAAACAGAGAGGGTGAATAAATGGTTGGAAGGTTACCTATGAAACTATGTGGGAGAACAACAAAAAGCTTGGACCAAATGGCTACACTTGGGTGAGTTTTGCTACAACACCACCTTTCACATGTCAACAAGGATGTCTCCTTTCAGAGCATTATATGGTTATGATGCACTTACATTTGCTGATATGATATTTGGTGATAGTAGAGCTCCAAAAGCTAAAGATTGGGTAGAAGAAAGCCAAGAAATTTTAAAGCTTTTAAAAGACAATTTGCAGGTTGCCCAAAATTAGCAAAAACAATATGCCGATAAACATAGAGAAGAAAGGACCTTTCAGGTTGATTATTTAGTGTATTTGAGGTTGCATCCATACAAACAAACATTCCTCAAAAGAAATGGAGCAGAAAAGCTAAAGCCAAGATACTATGGGCCCTACAAGGTAATCCGAAAAATTGGAGAAGTAGCATATGAGTTGGAACTTCCGGAAGGGAGTAAAATTCATAATGTATTTCATGTTTCTTGTCTCAAGAAAACTATTGGTTAGCAAATTGTCTTCTCAGATACACTCCCTCCTTTGGATGATGAAGGACAGCTCACACTTATTCCGGAAAAAGTTTTGAAGACAAGGGAGAGAATATTGAGGAGCAAAACAATCAAAGAATACTTGGTGCAAAGGAAAGATATACCAAGTGAAGATGCCACATGGGAAGAGGAGAATATTTTGCAGAATCCAAATCTGAAATTGCTTGAGGACAAGCAATATTGGGTGGGGAGAACTGTAATGTCCCCATTCAAATAATCGCATAGCAAGAAAATTCCATCAATCCTACTAGTTCCCTAGGTTGGGTGGAAACAATGGGAAGTTAATAAGGGAGCTAATAAATGGTGTTTAGACATTAGAAAGAATAAATATTTATTTAATGGAGTTAATTAAATGAATGCAAGTGAAAAATGAAATGGCTATGGAGAATGGAGACACATGGAGACTATGGGGCCCACTCAAGCTAGAATTCATATGTTAAATGGCATCCTCCTCTTGCAATTTTGAATCTATGGGAAGCCTAATGTTTTGGGATGGATTATGAGGTTAATATACTTTTCAATATATGTCATAGGTCGAATTTGGGATGAATTGTAACTTACATGGGAGAAGAAGAGCCAAATGGGAGTTTCATGGACACTTGGCTAGATTCCCCTTACATTTATGACATCTATGACACCAATGATGGAGATTCTATGACAGATATGACCCAAGTCAGATATGAAGGCTGACATACTAACATGTCAGGCTTGAATAGAGCATCTTGGAGGTCGAATTTGGGAGTTGGGGAAGGCCAAGAGGCTCCTACTCAAATTTGGGAGAAGAGGGAAGGTGAAGAGAGAGGCCACATGGCATAGCATGAGCGGCCACACCAATTCGACTTGGCTTTGGTTTATGGATGGATTTGGAACCTTAGAATACCAATAATGTTTATAAAATACAGAAATCAGACATGAGAAGAAGCTTTTTGATCATTTGTGAAATTTGCTATTATGAAGAAAAAGAGCTAGTGGATGACTAGTTCATGCCTTAGCCAATTTCGAGGGTGAGAGATTCCCATCCTAGTTGGTGTTTGGAGAGGCCACTTAGGTATTTCATGGAGCTTTAATGGATTCTTATTTGTAGGTGTAAGCTACAGGAAATCATGTGGATTATTCTATTGCAGCACTCCCTCTCAACTATTTCCAGTTTTCACACCATATTCATGCCAATGGAGGGATTGCGCTTTGGGTGAGCTATTGATCTCTTTGGGGAAGATTCTAATTCCCATTATCTTATGCTATGATGTATATCCTCTATATTTAATGTTCAGAATACTCTCAAGTCGTAATACCCAAACTAATTCATGTAAAAATGTTGTACAATGAAGAAATAGTGTCATTTCCCCACTATCTTGTTGTGAACCATTGTAATGCTGATGATTTCGAATTGGGAGAGCCTTTCATTGTCCATTTATGATTGGAATCAGTTCAATATTCTCTGTTATTCATTCTCAGAAAGTTTCAAGTCAAAATTTCCAAGAGTTGTATGTCAAAATGACTTTTAATGAGCAAACAATGACCATTTCCACTATATTTTGATATATGCCATGGTAATGCTTATTATTTTGAATGGAGGAATTTATCTCTGATAAATGTATGATGGATGGACTGTAATTAATGTTTATTTCAAGTATCATGTTCATTACTTAATCATTGGAATTCATTTTACTCATTTTTAGTGTATTGGGAGAAGATTTGGTGCATTTCCCCCAAGGGTCGAAATTGTGACTTGGGAGTTGTTTTGGAAAGAGTCATAACAGCCTGTATAAACTGAACATGATGCATATGAGACTTTTAAAAGGTCCCTTACACATACCCAGCCTCTGTTCATAAATTCAAGTGACTTTGGGATCATTTGTGAAGACATTTCTGGCAATTACCCAGGGGGGATTGAAGCTCCAATTTGCTAGTAAAGACTCCTACTTTGAACAGAACATTAAACAAGTTTGAAGAAGTAATTGGGAGGTCACAAAACATACATGAGCATGATATTTAAGTTATATTATCATTAATTTACCTTCAAAGAAAATTTGGAAGCATTTTGGTCAATTTGGAGGTCTAGACATCAAAACTAGTTAAGGTCAAAATTGGGGAAAAAGTGAAATAATTGGTCATTTAAAAAAAATCAAAAAGGGACATTACACTGACACCATCTAACATCATACTATTCTGCCAATGAAATTTCACCAAATGTTTAACTTCAAAATGGTTCAACCGTTAAAAAGGGGGAGTTTCAAATTTCAATGATATTAGATCTCTATCCGAAAGAAATACTCGAGTAGTCTGCATTCATAGTAGTGATCCAATCAACAACTGTACACAAAATAACACCGTCGGAGAGATTTTACGCTGTGGGGAAATACTATAGTAAAACCTCTCCATTATTTACCTTCAAATAAGCAATAAAAAGGAACTTTTACCCCCTGGTCGCCATGTAAACCCTGTTTTAAACCTACCAGTTTGCTAATTCACCTAAAAATGCCTTATGTGTCCAAAGTTGATCTTCTTAAGCCTATATTTTCTAGTGATGAACATATATATGACCATGCATGGAACTAATTTTTTTAACATTGTAGTCACGACCTTTCACCTAAACAACGCCATCTGAGAGGCTCGATCTCAGGCCATTATTGGCTAGGACCCTTTTTTTATCAAAAACCAAGCAAAATATAGGAAAAAAATGTTGTGCACAAACATTCATTACATAATAGATAAACTTGAGTTCCATGAAGGTCTGAAAGGAGAAGAAGGTTAAAACAACTATGCCTAAAAACAATTTCCTGAAATTCCTAGTATGCTTCCTGAAAGTAACCATAACATGGGAAGGGTAAATTTTAACAAACTACTGGTTCAACATAATACAAAAAAAAACATTCAGAGATTGACAAGGAAGAAACTCTACATATTCTTGCCTTTGTGTCCAGGTGTTGGTTGTATGACAGAGACTTCTTCAATGGGTAGAGCACCTTCTTCTGAAGAATCCTGACAATGGTTGCACTGGGTCATTTTGGACATTTTCAGTACTTCGTCCTTGATAATTTCCATTGTTCCCATAAGCTCCTTCAGGTCACACTCATGGTTGTCAATTCTAGAATCATGACAACCGATTTGGTTGGTGATGTACCGAATATCCGAATCCATCTCCTTGTTCTCCTTCACGCCTACTCTTATGACCTTATAAACCCTACGTAGGTGCACCTTTATGTCTTCCAGACCATAATGTAAACTGGCAGAGTTTGCGTCCCCAACCTTCTTATCCATTGTTCCAATAGTGTCGAATTCAGTCCAATGCAGGAGACCTTCAAACAAACCCTGCAAATGCTAAATATTGGCTTATTTTCAATCCTCGTGAGGAATTGCATACAGTGAAACCTCTTCCATACCGCTTATGCGAACAAGTTTGTTAAGGCCCCGGGGTACTGCTGAAGTGAGATGCCATTTTATGTAAGCTGAAAAGAAGTACTAACACTTGGCAGGAAGAAGGCCACGTGTCTCAAGGGGTAGTGGGGCTTCATCTAGAAGCATCGGCCATGAGGGGAACCTAAAGCCCATCAAAGGATGATTAGGGAACAAATTTAAAGATGTTAGCTTGATTAGCATAGACAATGTTCCCTTGGGTGCTTCGAGCGCCATGGTTGGATAGCTTGTCAGCTAGGTCGTTGTTCTCCCGGAGTATATGAAAGAATAAAACTTTAGGTGTAGCATTGAGGAGGCGAATCCTAACATAAAATATTTTGCAACTAGTTGAGCCCTTTTTATAGACAGTTCTGATCTTCTAGATAACCTGTCCTGAGCCCTCGAAGACCATTATATTTAAAATGGATTTCCAAACTATTAGTTATAGCCCATGGAAGAGTGAAATCCATTCTGCTTCATTGTTTGTTTGGATTCTGAGTCCCCAAGCAAAGGAATTTACTATATTTCCTCTGGGATCAAATATAATCCCCCCCCCCCAACACCTAATTATTGGCTAGGAACCTTGTCACCTATGGGAGACAAAATTAGCATGAGTTGTCTTACCACATACAATATATTTCCCTGAATTTATAACCCGGTGCTCCATTTGATATCCTCCCAGCAAACAAACAATATTTTCCTCAAATTACTCTAAAACCCCGTGCACCATAAATGCAAGCGCTATCCAAAATATGTTGTGTATACTTGATCTCTTATCCCTACAAGCTCTCCATGCACAAAACCTTGCCACATCCTACCAATCATTAAAACCATTGTTTATCTTAGCACGTGGAAAGAGGGATTCCAATCCCCACTTCTCCTTCCCCTGATAACATAATGGCCTTTTCTAAAAGTTCCAAGAAAGCCATTACCTTACTATGCACATTTTAGGGTATAACAATGATAGCAAAGTGGATGACACCATTATAGGTTTCCTACATAGTTTAACCCTTGCCTTTGGGGTTATGCCTCCAAAGTTTGATCTTTGCAGTTACTTGGCCCAAGCAATCCATGCCCATTTGGAATAACTCCCTGCAATAGAGCAATTAAAATACCCTTATTACTTTTTTTATATGTTTTGATACCAAAATTATGAACATTATAAGAGTTTGAATTTTAAGATAAGAGATGAGGTTGGAAATAGGTTGCATGTCTATGAATGGATTCACCGAATTTTGAGAAAGCAACACCAACTACACAGAGTTTGCAAACAAAGAAATGACTATCACTTACACTCTGATGCCTGACTTATCATCTCCAAGGATGTTCACAGAGAACAAAAAAACTCCTACATTTGAGTCATGATATGAGGTTAGGGGGTTGGTTTATATATGAAAATTATATTGTTTTGATGATCTATGATTTTGAAGAAGAGCCATACAAACTACCAGCTTTCCTCACACTAAGGGTGTTTGTTATGGAGTCTTCGTATATGACTAGATGCATTGCATACATTTCAAACATCAAAGAACTTTTATGTTACCCAAGGAGTTGAGACCTCTTCTAGTAAAAGTATTAAATGCCCTGCAATATGTGGAAGAGTTCCTGAAACAACTAAATTTGGAGAAAGAAAAGAAGGGATATTATTATCCTCATCAAATCATTTCCAAGTTGAGGATCTCAAATAGATATTCTCCCTGCAATTATGTTCCCAAGCATGAATGGGGAAGAATTGAAAATTTGGAAAGTTGGGAGCAACTGGTAGCAGTTCAGAGCAGTATATAAGGGTAGGATACCATAGGTTCACATATAGGGAAAAAAGAGAGGAGTTGAAGAGATCCAAACATACATGGATATTGATGGGGTTAGGAAGGGACCACAAAGTAAGAAGTCAAGGCCAAAAGAAGGTGGAGGTGTAGAATAAGCAGTGGTAGAGAAAGAGGGTTGTGATGATATTCCAAAAGAATTTATTGAGTTGATGGAGAAGCCATTAGTGAAAAAGGATGTATCACCAATCACATTCACACACTACCCATCTATTTAATTCGTGGTACCTCAAACTCTACATGCCTCACATTCGGTAGGAGCAGTACCTGTAAAATAAAATATGCATAATATGTATTTAAATACATGAGAAAAAAGTATGGATTTGGTTAAATATTTTAGAAAGTAGGTGGGAGCCTAAAAAAATTGTTTATTGTAGCAGACAACAAGAGTGATACTCTCAGAATGTCAATTTCAGAACCTTAAGTACCCATGCCTACAGCATTTAGTACCTGGAGGGCCAATGAGTATGAAGTAGATTTCAAGCAGTTTGGTAAACTAGATAAGGTTGATTTCTATAGACAAACTAGTGTCATGGTGTGTAAAGAAGTGGTATAGTTAGTTGCTACTGAGAGGAAGTTGAGATCAACACTACACCAATTTGACTAGTTGTTGAAATTTGAAAGAGTGGCCGTCAAAGCAAAACATGTCACCATTAGGGAGCTTGAAAGTAAAATTGTAGCCTTGGGGGTAAATCCAACAAAAGCCTCTCATTCTAAATCTCTATTGTTGCAAAAAGGCAATGGGATTCCACACCTCGGGAAGTAGTTGAATATGCCTAGGGCACAACCAGTTCAAACTCCTGAGTCGTTAAAGGTTCAGGAGGAAAATATCAGATGTATTAGAGCATGATAAACTACAAGAGCATGGCATAAGAGTACGAAAGAAAAATAAAAGATCTAGAGCTACAAATTTTTGCTCTAAAGCTACAAAATACAAAGATTTCGAAGAATTTGATACTTATAGTTCTTAATTTGATGAAGTCTACGAAGGTGAAGACTACGGTGATAGTTATTAACATTATACTATGCTCGATTTAAATGAAAATTATGAAGAAGATGATGAGGCAATCAACTCTCTTTCCTTCTCCAATGTCACAAAAGACAATGCTTCTTCAAATGAAGTCGCCTCTGGTTTTCCATACGCAAATCCAAAGAAACATAAGCTTAATGCATATAAAGACGGTGAGCTAGAAGCGGAATTCATGCCAAATGTCCATTGTCAATTGAAAGCAGACAAAATTGAGAAACAATTGAAGGCATTAAGTAGCATGCTAGGTTGTGAAGTTATTTTGGACAAACATTATCAATTTATTAATGCAATGTGGACAACGTAATCATCAAGAACATAACCGACATAGTCCTAAACAATGTATGCGTGCACACAAAATAAATCACCTCCAATGTCTGCGTGGACAATGTTTGTCTACCTAAACACATTATAGTTGAGAATGTATTACATCCAAACATTATACATTATGTTAAATCAACAAATATTTGAAGCTACAAGAAAAATAATGAAACAAAACACTGGATGGTCCTTCTTACAAAATCTTATCCATGACGATATGGGCTAAACGCACATCAATTAATTAGATAATGGGATACTTAATAACCACTCTCATTTATTGTATTTTATTGTTAAAATGGTCATTGAATATATAAATAAACAACACTTAATTCTACCTAACGAAGCTGGTATCAAGGTTATGATATTGACATTTAAAAACACGACTTTATATAGAGTAGACAGTAATTTCAATATGTAAAAGTGACCTTTAACTAGTAAATAGTGTAAATATGGCCTATCGGTTATCAATTATACCCCCTAGTACCCAATAATTATTAGTGTGCAAATAGGGCCTATTGGTTATCAAGTATATGCCTTATACCTGGCAATTGTTAGAGTAAAAACATGGCCTATCAATTATCAATTCTACGCCTCGGTACATGGTAATTTAGAGAGTGAAAACATGGCCTATTAAGATGGTAAGGGAGTGTGAATATATCGTAAATCTGCTCTATTGTTAAGAACATAAGCCAAGATTCACCTGTAAACTTGTCAAGCAGACTTGATTACCAAAGATTGCATTCCCTCATTAGACTATGACAAAAAAAAATTATCCATCCACAAGAAGAAGCAACTTATCTCAAATAAAATAAATAAATAAGTCTTGCTATACATAAAGAGGAACTTCAACTTCTAGTTGAAGTCTGCCTTCCCTATATTCCAACTCAATCAAAGTACCCTCATTTAATAACAGTGCTTGTTTGGATAAGTCGTTCGCATCCCTGCTAAAATCCCTGTACAAATGGGTGAAGGAGGTCCACTAAAAGGATGTCATTTCTTCTTTAATCAACTATAAAAGTGGTCGAAGACCAATAAATTCAACTTTTTCTCTTCTTATTAACCCAGCCAATGATGATCTAAGAATCCCCATCACCCATGATTTTTTATAATCTTGTTGTTGGACATTTTGAAGGAGTAGCAATAATGCACACAGTTTTGGTCGAGTGTTTACAATTAAAAAAAAACAAAAAAAAAGTTATCACATGATATGAGTTAAAAATTTTAAATCCACATACAATCTCAATTTTACTTTACTTTATTGCATTTTTTGAAGTTTTAATAAAATATCAAATATACCTTTTTTTTTAACTAAAACGGTTTTTTTTTTAATTTAAAATGGAACCGGTTGGGTCGCAGCCTAGTCAACCAAAATTACATGGAATCTTACTCACTCTTATCCCTACTACAGCTTGGCGGTTTCTTACATTTGCTAAAAAACAAAAACCCAAAACTACGGGATGGAAAACTTCTAAGGTGCCTCAGCATTTTTGCTAATTACTCCTTATGGAAAGAGACAACCCGCATTGGCCTTTGTCCTTGTTCGAACTACAACGAATGTGAAAAAAGAAGTTGGAGGTGAAATTGTGTAGAATACGCTGCGGCATCTGCATTGTCTTGTTGAGAGCCGGATTGCTGAAATGATCCTCTGAATTTAGAATCTTTATCAAAATTTCTTAATCATCGAAGACTTGGAGAGCTATGTTTCCATATTCATGGGCAATCTGACAGCATTTTAGAAGACCAAGAATTTCGGCCTCATTATTTGTATGCTATCCTAAGCCCCAGCTGAATCTGTCTCCATGAAATCCGTTGGGGGAGTGGATCATTCCACCTGCTCCTAGTTTCCCTGGATTTCCTTTGGAAGCGTCGTTGAAGAAGATCATTACATTGCCTTGTTTTCTCCACCAAACTTGAAACTCTGCATCTGGTGTTCGTCGCGTGGGGGTGAGGGAGGGACAACTGAAGGTCTTTCTTATGTCCCAAACCATAAGAGTGCCCAACCAACTTATTTCTTCTGTTAGGATAGAATTGTCTAGCTTGGAGGAGTAATTTCCCATTAATTCCAGTAAAAGTGCCTTTGCTTTGGTTCCTATTGTCAAGGGAGACTGCACGATATTGTTGAAAATCATATCATTTCTTGCCAGCCATAATTTCCAAAAGATGAACTTAGCGATGGAAAACCAAATACTGGTCCATAAAGACTTGACTTTTAGCACCTGTAGATACCTTGCCATCCAGGAGGAGAAGAGCAACACAACTGTGACCTGTGGAGCAGGAACATTGAGTCCTTGAGTGTTATCAACCAAACCAACTGGGAAAAGGAACAATCTACAAAGAGGTGATCCAAGTTTTCAAGAGCCATTCGACACAGGGTGCATCTGTGCGGTCCTAATATGCCTCTTTTTATCAAATTTTCTCCGGTCAACACTTTCATGCGCAAAAGCACCCACGTAAAGAAATTGATTTTGGGGAGTCCAAATGCATCCCAAACTAGCTTCCAAATCGAAGAATTGATGGTTGGAGAAAGGTGAGTTTGCAATGCGTTGAATCCTTGTGCTGCAGAGTAAGAACCATTCTTCCCACAGCTCCATTTATCAACAACGTGGAAGTGGACAAGTGCCAAACCCGTCAGAGCGTCAAGAAGGAGGTTCTTTTGATGGAGTAGGTGCATTGGTGATCGAGGAAAGACCCAATCCTTCCAATTCCCGTCTCAATCCCAAGAAGAGATATATGCTAGACTCTGTAACCCAAGCTAAGAAAGCCACTCACAAATCTCTGCTAATTCCATAGTGTTGTCCAGAGGTGGATTGCACATGATTCTATATTTCCATATCAAAGTCTTTTTCCCATTCCCTAAGACATGATACAACTGTTTTTTATAGAATTCTATTACTTTTCTATAGAGATTCCATATCATAGTGCCTTTGGGAATACTATATAGATGGAGGCTTCTCATAGAGGCCCCCCCTTGAGATATTTTTTTCAAAGAATTTCACCGATTGGATGGGTGTGATTAGAGTAAAGTTTCCAAAGGATTTTTCTACCTAGAGCAATATTGGCCAGTCCTGGGTCTCTAACTTGGAGTTCGCCTTCCAAAATTGGTTGTTTTATAATTTCCCAACTGACTAAATGAAATTTACGTTGATTTCCTTTGCTTCCACGCCACAGGAATTCTCTAAACAACTTCAAAATTTGCTTTGTGATTGTCTTTGGTGCCAGAAGGAAGGAAGCATGGTAGATAGGGAGAGAGGATAAAACTGATTTGATAAGAGTGAGCTTTCCAACATTGTTAATCCATTGTCCTCCCCAAGATGCTACCTTGGATTTGATTTTGCTAATCACTTCAATCCACAGCGAGGGTCGATTAGATCCCGGTGTTAAAGGTAAACCAAGGTACTTATTTTTGTCCCAATAAGCAAAACCAGAGAAGCCCAAGAAATAGGCAATTTGAATGATGGTTTGTTGGTCAATGTTCCAGCCATACACTGCACTTTTCGTTTGGTTACAAGCGCTCCCGAGACGCTGCATAAGTTTTGAAGAATCTTGTTAAACACCCTTGCAATTCTTAAGGAATATCCTCCTGGCAGAAGAGAATCATCCGCAAACAATGCATGATTGATTGGGTATATTCCTTTCATCGGCCTGATGCCTGGAATTATCCCAACATTCTTTTCAAATGTCAATTTCCTGCTCAAAGAGTCTGCCATCAGAATATACAAAAAGGGAGACAACGGGAAGCCTTGACTTATCCCCATCATGGCTTGAAAATAGTTGGCAGGTTAGCCATTTACAAGTAGAGCGATCCAAGGTTTTTCAGTGCAAGCTTTAATCAATTTTACAAAATCTAAACTAAAACCAAAAGAGAGAAGAACTTTGTAAAGAAAGGACAACAACTTTACCTGGTCGAATGCGTTGGCCATGTCCAACTTTATGAGCATCCCTTGCTCCTTTCTTTGATCACTAGAATGCATAGCTTCCTGCACAAGTATCACATTATCCAGAATATGTCTCCCTTTGAGAAAACCACTTTGAATGGGAGAGATTAGCTTACCTAGTAGAGGTTTGATTCTGTTTGCTAACAACTTAGAGAGGATTTTGTAGGAAGCATTGCATAACGAGATAGGTCTGAATCTATAAAAAGTGACTGGGTTCACTTCTTTCGGAATTAAATCCAGAAAGGTGGAGTTATTGTTGTCGACAATTTTGAATTTTTGCTGAAAAGATTTTATCATTCTTAGTAAGTCAGCCTTAATTACTATCCAAAAAGCTCTGTAGAAGTGGATAGAAAATCCATCAGGTCCTAGAGCTTTGTCAAGCTCCACGGTCCATACTATATTACTAATTTCTTCTTCTGAAAAAGGTTTCATGAGACTTGCATTATTCTCTACACTAATAAGAGAAGGATATGAGAGAGGAAATCAGAGGAGAGCTCCTCACTTCCTATCTCATCCTCTTTGTAAAGATGTTGGAAATGTGATTGGGCAGCTTCTTTGAGTTGAGCAAAACCTTTAAAGGCAATCCCATCTGCTGAAGAGATTGCAGATATATGATTTCGAGAGAGGCAGGATCTAAATTGTCAATGGAAGAAAGTTGTATTGCGGTCTATAGCTTTAAGCCACAACGTTCGAGACTTAACCCTCGAGTAGTCTTCTTCTCGATGGAAAGAACATAATGAATTAAATTGGGTAGTTTGTTCCATATCCATATCCATGATGGTAATATCCTTGCTCTCCATATCCATTTGTAAATCTATTAACTGTTGAACAACCTCCTTTCTCTAGATAAAGAGGGTATTGAGAGGATTTTTTATCCAGTTTTTTATGGCTAATTTGGTAGCCTTTAATTTATGCTCCCAAACATAACTGGGTGACCAGGTGACCGATGTGGACCAAGCCGTTGCAACAGTTTTCAAGAACCCTTCTTGCTCAATCCACTGAGGGCTGAAACGAAATGGAATAGGGCCCAAGTTTTCTTCCTCTTCCAGCTATAAACGAATGGGTTTATGGTCCGAGGTGAATTTTGGAAGGATTTTAGAGTATACTAATTTATTCTCCATCAAAATCGAGCTTCGCACTAGGAACCTATCCAGACGAGCTGATATATGTGTTGCTCCTGTTCTGTTGTTCTTCCATGTATAAAGGCCCTTCTTAGGTTTAAAATCAAGAAGGTCCCACTGCTGAATCAAGTCCTGAGAAAGTGGGAGCATTTGATCTATGTTGCTAATGCCTCCTCTTTTCTCCTTTGGATCAACGACTATGTTTAAGTCTCTAGCTACAATGATATTCATGGGAGAGTAAATTTCTATAAAATCTATTAAAGATTGCCAGCACTCTTTCTTCTCAAGGAAATGGGTAAGCACATAAAGATTGAACAGACCAATGGTGAGCTTGCTTGTAGAATGGTGAAGCTTAGTGTAAATCCAGTGTTGAGTCTCGAAAGAGCTTTCAATCTGAAACTTGTCATTCGACCATACCATAGCAATCCCTCTTGAAGAGCCCCTTGCACTCACGGCCTTTCCTGCATTTCGCTTTCATTTTAGTCTACTTAGGTCAAGAAGGGTTTCCCCTTCAATTTTTGTCTCTTGGAGCATGAGGATCTCTGGAGATTCGATTTTCAAAAGATCTTTAACAGCTTCAACTTTCAAAGGACTCCCCAAGCCTCTATAATTCCAAGAGACCAATCTAATTATTTATTGGGAATGGAGGGAGAGGGGACTCCCTTAGGATGTCGTGCTCTAGTATTTCATCCGATGGACATTTCAAGGGTGGATTGTATTCCTTGCATTTTTTGTCTCTCCACTTCTTCCTCTCTTGCTTCCTTGAGGGATTTCCTCCGTACCTTTTTCAAGGGTCTCTCGAATTCTCATCTTCCGATGATCCAGACATTTTTGGTGGTTTCTTCCTTTTCATGTCTGCATAAGAGGGAGAAGAAGAACCTCCAGTTGGTGATCCTGGTTGAGAAGGGGTTGTCCCTACATTGCCTTCCATAACTACAGAAATGGGATTATGTCGTTCCGTCTCGACTGCTTATTCAGTAGGATCTTCTGGGGTGCTAAGTAGTTCAAAGGGATTCTTGAATACATCTATCCGTAAAGAAGTTGTGTTCCCTTCCACTTTACTCTGCCCTAAAGAGGGTGCACTGGACCCTGAAGGTGCCCCTTTCGCCACTTTGTTTACTGTTTTTTTTTACGAGGCCGATTTCTACACCAGAATCCATTGCTCTCCTTTTGTTTTCCCCACATCTTCCTCAACCTTCTTTTTACATTGTCTTGCAAAGTACCCATAGCCATGGCAGTGCCTACACTTGAACAACAGCTACTCATAATCCAGTTCTTGTATATGAGACCAATCTGCCACGGTTAATTTTATCGCTTCTGGAAGCCCTATTTCCATATCAACCTCTACGCATATTTGTACACAGGAGTATTGATCCTTTCCTCCTACTCTATCGATGTATTTCCCCAAGGTATTTCCAATAGATTCTAAGGACTTTGGGTTCCAACAGTGCAAGGGCAAATGAGGGAGACACACCCAAACTGGTACAGCCGAAAGCACATCTTGAGCTGGATCAAAATCCTGCGTCCACTTATTCAAATACGGACCCAAAGGGCCCATGAAATATGGCTCGTTCCTTAATATAAGGTTTTTGTCTTCTAAATTTTCAAAAATGAAAACGAAATAGGCCTTACCAACGAAATGGATTCTTATTCCTTCTAATACCAATGGTTTCCAATTTCTCTATACCCACGAATCTATGGCTTTGGGGGAGGGACATAAGTCAGTGAACTACCCGATGAGACCCCTTTCAGCAATGTCTAGAGCTGCATGGCACGGTTCTTCGACTGTGAGAGCTACGGTTGGAATGTTGTCCATCTTCTTGACAAATTTCTATTGAGAAGAAGAAGTTGGGCGTTTGTTGCAGGTCGCTACCAGCTTCTTGAAAGCAGTGAGCTTGGGTAGGAGGGGGATGCTCAAAGCCCCCTCTTGAGGCCATGTCATCGTAGATCAACACGCAGGGGGCACACAAAGCAACGCGCACAGGTTTTGCAGAGATCCGCACATGTTTGCAAAGTGCCGACTAATCACACAAAATATCAAATATACTTTACTTTATATCATTTTTCTAATTTAAATTTTAAAAGTAAAATAAATTTTATATACCATAAAATAAAAATAAAAATAAAAGTAAATCAATCATCATAATTTTGTTGAATATAATTAAAATCCAAATTATTATCATATTAGTGAAGAATCAACTTTAATTCATGTCTAGTTAAGTATAAAGAGGGATTAAAAATGGATGAGATGCAAATATCTTGATATTTAAAATATTTCGAATTAATATGGATTTATATTGATGTGCTTATGTTTATACAATGCGTGTATTGCTCTCTCTTTTTTCAAGAAAAGATCTCTATATTTCATATTCAAGTACGAAATTTGAATGTATATATTGTTGCCTCGTCAAAGTTAAAAAATATAAGTCTAATAAATTTCCATGATTATCCTTGTTATTGGTCTGTAATTTCAATATACAATCTTCCAATGCTCCTTGAAAGTAGCCTTCACAAAAAAACCATGTATTTCAAAATACAACTCTTAGGCTACAACTCAACAGCTATATCAAAGTACATAACATGCACATTACAAAGAAAAGGTTGAGAAACCTTGTATTAGTACAAGAAATTATCAGATACAACTATCAACTCCCATCCTCTAAACTATTGAGTAATAAATTGACCTCCTTGCAAATCCAACGCTTGTTTGGACAACTGATCAACCAAGACATTGAACTCTCTATGGATATGTGTAAAAGTAAGGCCTTTGAATATTCCTTTAATCTCGAGAACTTGATTCATCAAAGATTATAATAATAAATTATTTACTCTACATTTATTATTTTCCCAATCCACCATAAAATTCTGAATTTTCGAGACTTGCAAGTTTCCTATTCCTTTCTCTGATGCCATCTTCAGTGAAACCACATTGCCATCATATTTGCTTGATTTTAAGTCTCCTCCCTAGTAGCTAACTTGAGCTTAAAATAAATATATTGATCAAGTCTAACACCACATATTTTGATTTGACAAACAAACAACATTAAGGCCTATCTTGCATTTATATGCTTATTGTCTTTCGGACTTAACTCGACAGAGAAAAATATATTTGTGGATTTATGACACTACCTATTTGTGAATGTTATGTTCTAAGTTTATCATTTATATTATAAATGATGACAATTATGTGATTTACTTCCAACACGCGGATCTAAATATAATGTTAGGGTATGTGGATGCTAGTTTATGCTATGATTAAATGAATAAATGAATGCCATATACATGGTGAATATATTACCTTGTTTACATTGATTGACAATTTATAACTTGGTAATTACTTGGAAACAATGAAAGATTATGCATGGTCTTGTGTTTTGGATGAGACTAACCCACGAGATAGAGGGGCTAAGTGACACCCAGATACTTGTGATACTAAAGTTACCCAAATGTCATTGACATCAAAAAAGAAAAGGGTAAGCTATGGAGCATTAATTTGTGGATTAATTGTTAGTTAAATGCATTGCTATGATATGTGGGATATTGTAGATTTATACAGGAAACTAGGTTGCCCGAATTGGTCATTCCATGATGCAACTCTAAGAACAATAATAGAAACATAGTGTGATTAGTGATAGGGTGTCGACCTTAATTCCATTAGGAGGGGTGGAGGTATTTCCCACTATTTATCCTCTAAAACCTGGAGTCATGCGAGGGTCGTGTTAAGCCACACTCCACAAGTTGTGTGATGGAAACTGTCGGTCGATTGTGGAGGAAGTTAGGCTGATTTAGTTGATACTTCCTCCTAGGGATTATATTAGGGGTTAGGCCAACATAGTTGACGCTCCAACATATGCTAGCAAGGAACATATAAGAAGTGGAATATTGAAGTAGGTTAGGAAGGAAGGATGATTTAGATTAGTAAGAATGTTTTCAAGGAACTAGAGATGCCACCTTATTTTTGTACTTGCCTATAAACATTTGTTTAATTCATTGAGGATAAACCAAAATATAATATTGAATTATTACTAATGTATTGTGACTTAGTAAGATTGTATAGTGTTGTGTTTATTGGATATATGTCTTGCATGTGTGGTTGTGATCATTCATGAACTATGCATTAGAGGTAGTGATAGTTGTCTTTAGTACACACAAGCTATGTGTACGTTGGCCGCGCATACATACATACATACATATGTATGTATGCATGTATGTATAAGCAATTAAACTATTATTATTAATGGTTGATGCATGATGGGTATAGCAAGGGTCATAAAAAATTATTACAATCAACATTTCATTAAATTTCATTAACTCTCATTTGGTATAGGTTACCTTTCCTTTGCATGTCATTTTATAATTTGAGTCCTTTATAATGCTTACCAAATATAAATTTGACATGATTGAGATTGGACTTGCTCCAAGAATATATAATTATATTTAGACTTATGTGAATGAATTGAATTAAATGTGAAAACCCTCCTTGCTTATTATATTTAGACTTATGTGAATGAATTGAATTAAATGTGAAAACCCTCCTTGCTTAGTAGGTTATGAGATCATTATGTTAGTAGGTAAATTATTATTTTATGTTATTTTGACCTTCATAGGTCCCTTCTCAAGAATTGAGGAAGGCAATGTCAAAAACCTTGTTAAAAAGAGATGTTGGGGGTGATAGAGTTTTTTTTTACACTAGAAAGTGAGGGAGTTGGAGAGAGAAAATATTGTATGTCAGTGACTTGGAACCTAGAATTGAAACCTTGAGGTGGATCCTTAAACTCGAATGTTTTGTCACTATTGTTATTATTGTTGTTAGAGGTGTGGGCATAAAGGGCTAGGAAACCCCACAAGTTTCCTAGAACTTGGCTGGGAGGATTAATCCCAATTTGGGTAACATTATTTCAATAGAATTGAGGACTAGAGATTTGGATTTTTTTTGTAAGGTTGTAAGTTGCTAGATTATTTTTAATATACAAAAAAATTAATATAAAAAATAACCAAAACTGTTAAAGGCGGTATGGGGGTGGTGGATCCATTATCTGCCGTCTTCAAAAATATTACAATTGGAAAAAAATAGGCATTCCCTATAGTAGGAGCAAGTAAACCAGTTCATAACAATATGCATAAACCTAATATCTATATAACTAGAAAAGACCAAAAAACTTATAAGTTGGGAATAGTTAGACTACCTGAGAACCAAGAATGCATGCTCAAGTCTGGTACTAGACATTAAAGACATCCTCTGCTGGCTCCTCCTCTATCAAGAGTCTCCAATGGATGGGTTATCCTCGCCATGCTTAAGAGGGAGGCCTTATGTTTTTTGTTGAGGTTCTTGGAGCCCACAGTCCTACCATCTCATCCTCTTCATGTAGAAACGACCTGGGCTCATAGAACTGGACTGACCAAAAGTAACAATAGGGTTGTGTGAAGGGCACTTACCAGTTTTTCCTGGGGAGTTGAGAGTTGGTTGAGCGACATGTGAGTTCCCAACTTCTGCTTGAAGGAGCTAGGAATCAATGGCTTCCATCTGCCCTTCAGGGAGAGACAAGCCCATCACATTCCATCCAAATTGTTGAGGCATTTGCCTAGCTGGTCCAAACCATGTCGCATTTCCACCAACAATTCTCTTGTTTGGAGCCAGAATTCCTGGTTGTTGTGCATTACTTGAGCAAGCAGGTTCTTGATGACGTAGTAATGGTTAATTCGACCTCTATCTGTGGATTTGCCAAATGACGCTTCACAATAGTCGCTTCCCACTCGGCAATAACACAGCTAAGAGGTTGGGAAAGGTGGTCCTCATAGTCGAATCCCACGACAGGCGGTCTGTTCCCACACCTTGCCTCACTTTTACCACCATTGTTATGTCGAAGAGTGCCTCTTTGTCACAGGGACATACTGTCTGAACCACTCACTTCCTGTGAGCCTAATAACCGAGCTCAACAAACCTCTCAGATGGGGAGCCAAGAAAACCCTGTGAACGCACAGAGGACCACACTCAGTAATGCTTAGAACCATCAGCACAAAATGCACAAACTGGAAGCCAGAATGAGTTATACAAGGGTTGTCTGCCTCAGGCCGTAGCCATAACGAGCTAGAATTTACATCCATTAGCGTTGTACGAATAGCCAAATCCCAATTGAACTGAAGAGGCATCACAGTAAAAGCCATAGAATCTTGCATGTTGACCGATTTAAGAGAGGGGTGGGTAAACATGCAATCTCGCCAGGTGGTCAGCATGGCATGCGGGCGCCACCTGCCCGTCACGTGACACCAGAAGCCCCGAAGCACTCGCATTCAAGTTGGAAATTTGGATTGTTGGAGTGCTACACAGTGTTACTAGATGGCGATAAATATCTAGCCTGCTGCAGAGCATTTAATACGCTTGTAAGAGGCATGTTGGTATGCTAATCTTTCCATTAAAACTATTACGAATCTAAGGGTTAATATACTTGCTGCAGGCTCATTAACTGCTCTGCAGCAGGCTGAGTATTTATCGCCTCCTCACTGTATTGCTAATTTGAAATGTTATTAAAGTATTCTATTAGTCCTGCTTTTATTATATTATTTCATTTTAAAATAACAAATTTGGTATAACAAGGAAAGTAGAAAAAAAATGCATAAATTGTACCTATGCCAGTGAACAGAAAAAATGCATGAAAAATCTACGTTTATAATTTATGATTAATTAAATTAGTTTATTGTTAGTCATGGTTAGTTAATTAAGGCTCATCATTAAAAAGTGTGTTGAATAGAGGAAAAGAATAACATCGACCCATACACGTTAGAATGCCCCAACAAGATCCATCGAAAAATCCCCAAGCCTAATCATAATCAAGTTCAAGAACCCTTGAATTCATGGTAGTATTATCTTTTATAGAAGTTTGAATCCCATCACATGCACTCCTTATTTTATGGACCACATGTGTGGGATTCAAAACAATGCCTAGGAATATCGTATTATTTATTGAAAACCAAATACGCATATCACAAAGTGAGGTAAATCCTAGAAGCTTTGACATATTTACCTAGAATCCAAGAATGGTAATCGTTGACTAAGGACATATGCTCTTATTTGCGGCGAGCAATACTCTGCTGCATGCGGAGTATTGTTCGCCGTAAATTATTTGCTTCTTCCTCTTGAGATAGATTATTTGCCCATATTGGTATAGTAAAAGTAACAAGAAACAAACAAGTGATCTACCATTTCCTCACTGTCACAAAGAATACATCTTCCATGCCCCTATATATTTATTTTGAGACAATTGTCTTGGGTTAGAATTTTGTTTGCTACGGTTCACCACAAAAAGATTCTGGCTTTTAACATACTATCTAAGTTTTAAACAATACTCCACCACTAGATCCTTTCTCTATCTAGGTATTCTTCCATCTTGACTCTTACATACATATATCGATCTCTATCTCTCACTCTATATACTTACATAAGATATTAATTTAATTAATATATATTAAAATGGACGAATAAAATAAATTTACAATTTCTTTCATATTGGAAAAGACAATTTCTAAAAACCCAAAACATATCTCAATCTTATTTATGTTCAAGGTTTTCATGATAATATATATACAATTTTATTATGATTACTCTTGAATTATGAACAAATTGTGTCCAAAAGTGGTTGCCATTCCAAAAGTGAGAAGTTGTTTAAAGAGAAAGATGGGTAGACATTGTAATTTAACATTCAAAGTTTTCGAGAGAATATTAGACAAACTTCTTCTTCTTTTAGAAAAGAAGAAAACTATACTCTATTAATAAAAGTATGTTTACATGAAACCAAGTAACAACGACTACTATAAGAGAAAAACAAAGGGCCCATCTCTTACACAAAAGAGAGCCATAAAACCAAACACCAAATATTAGACAACTTTCTTATAATTACTTTTATACAAAATTCTCAACAAATTCATTACAACCATGATATAAAGAAAATAGTCAAACTAGATTTGAGTCCAAAAGTGGTTGTCATTCCAAAAGTGTGAAACTTGATGAGTCAAAAAGTGATTGTCATTCCAAAAGTGTGAAGTTGTTTATAGAGAAAGATGGCTAGATAGTGTAATCTTCATATTATGGGTGGCCCAAGTTAATAATCAATAATTACTTTATATTCTCCATGTCTTAATTTCAGTTTAGATTTGTTTACACTATATATATGCTAGATTAGTTTGTTTATGATAAACATGTTAACCTATAATTTAGAATTTCAGATTAATTGTATTTATTAAAAATAACAAATTTATATATATATATATATAATTTGCATCTTGAATGGGATAGTCGGGATGACTAATGGTGTCACCTGGCACCCATGCTAAGGATAGTGTAATGTCCCTGGTTTTGACTTGGAATGTATGCGACTAAAATTATGTAATGATGTAAATATGCTAGTATGGATTCCTAGTACGAAACTCAGGACCAAGGCCCGACTAGTGAATGGTTAGGCATATATGATGAAAATGTTGTTAATTGGACTGTATGGTTGGATTGTACTGATAACTTAGAAATATATCTAAATATGATGTGCATAAATAATAATATGGTCCAAGCACATATGTGTAAGGCGCACCAAAGGGGCTATGATTTCACCAGAGGGGAAGAGGAAAGGGGGTCTATGGGAGACCAAATCGATGCTACCAAGTGTACACTTGAAAACTCACCCAAATTCTGCCACGTACCTTGAATAAGCCAACTACCTTCCTTGATTATTAACCCGATCATTGAATGCATGTGTGAAGTTGGTGGAGAAAGTCACTTCCTGTAGTTATGGAAGCATGGGACTGACTGCACTAACTGCACTAGAGAACAGTTTTGTTAGCTTCCAAGATTCCTTCTTCCACCATATTTTTATACCTCATGCAAGCTATCCTTACACTCTTCATTCACGCAAAAGTTATATGGCACGTTAGTTGTCCACCCATCCACGCGCTAAGTCTGGTATGTAGAAATGGAAGCGAGCAATTTATTCCTCGAAGCAGGCGCTAATGCATTCATGCAGGAGGCATGAAGACTAAACAACGCCCTGTATTTTTTGTGTGAGACTGTGTGTTAACCCAGAAATCGAATTGGAGACAGAGGGTTGCAGATCAATGGTTGTAAGTGTCCCAAAGAGGCTTGGTAAGCCAGGAAATATTTTCCATTGAGTTCTACTCATAAATGTTGAAAAGCCACAGTTTTAGTCTACGGGTGGTTCCCCACAACATCAGCGGGTTGGTCTTCTTCTATGCACATGCTAGAAGCACTCAATAAGATAGATTGCCCAAGAAAACCATGGATCGGTGAAGGGTGTTGTGTGGGGCAGGTATTGTGGAAGCTAAGTCTGGGAGAGTTGATTGAGATCCCTACATATATTTGTATGAGAAATTGGGTTGTGGGTTGAGAGAGAAGCATGTAGATGTTTCATTTTCCTTAGTGGACTCATAGTTCGACTTGGGGGTGGCCTCTAAGAGTTAAAATAATATAGCATGGACAGAGTGCCTACGATTGGGTCAAAAATCGCCCTTACACAGTCAATTGCTTAGATTTGTGTTGTTTCAGATAAGCATTCCTGTGTATTTGATTGGAATTGTTGTTAATGGATGTCAGTGTTAGATTATGTTTGTATATCATGAATTATGTGTATGGAATAGTTGTATTTCCATTGTGCATGTTTAATTTGCATCTGCACACATTCTGTAAGTTCTGGGAAGGCGTAATATGGATATCAGACCTTGTATTTGTGCCTTAGTCATGTTCTTGAAATGGCTAAATGTTAAATGTTTGAATCGGGAAAATATCTCTCATTTTCACGACCAAAGGACCAAAGTCGATGTCCAAGGCCAGAAGGGCAACCTCGATTGAGTATGTTGTTAAGCAACAAGTTCGTTGTCGAGTTGTCGAAGTGTTGAGGTGCCAATGCCGAAGTTCACGTTGGGATAGACATGTAGTTGGTTGATGAATCATCGTATCGGTGTCGGTGTCGAAGTGCAAACACCGAGGTACCGATCTCAAAAATCGAGATTCAGGATGCCTTGCTAGAGCTGTGGTGTTGCTCTGACTTTTGACTTTTGAGTTAGGGGTGATATTCCAATGGACAGGAGGATCGTCATAGTTCCAATGCAAAGGTGGTGACGTCGATGTTGGCATTAGGGAGGTTGTTGGACCATTTTTGTTAGTTGGTGCTAAGTCCTTAGGGCCAGCATGCCGATGTCAAAATTGGTGTGACTGTTGCAAATGGAGTTCAGCCAGTACCAACTCCCGAAGTTCGATGTGTTGACATTGGGTAACTCAAAATGCTGACGTCAAAATCGTCAAGTCGGGGTTGTCTCGTTAAGGTCCCATTTTGCGGTTCTGACTTCTGACTCTCAATGTACGAAAGACAGTAGTCTGAGTCATCATGTTGGGACTGTTTTGTTAAGGACTTGTTGTGTAGTGTCGATTCCTAACTCCCGATGTCAGAATAGTCAGGAAAACTTGGAAAAGTCAAGGCGAAAAATAACCATTAGGACTGCTTATAAGGCCAAGTTAATGATCGATTAACCAAATTTAATGATTAATTAGGTATTCTAGCCTATGGTTAGCTTCATTTTCACACTGTTGGTATCGGTTAATTGGAGGTTGGGCGATTTGGAAGCCCAAATTTGGTTCATGTCCTGCTATCTTAGCTGGATTAATGGGAGGGGGCGTGACTGATGGTATCAGATCTACTGGTTGCAACACAGGAGTTGTTTAGGCTAGAATCCACACTTGCAAGAAGATAATAATAGTTATCGGTTGCAACACTTGGGTTATTTGGGCCATAATCCACACTTCCAAGTAGAAAATCAGAGCTACCAATTGCAACATCAAAGTTGCATGTGTTATAAATCCATATTTACAGGCATAAATCATAGATGGTTCTAGGAAAGTAGTTATGTTAAGTGACAGGCATGAAGAATCTATGTAGGCAAATGGTATAATGTGGACCGACCGCATCATATCCACGTGAAGGTGATTGCATGTGGCGGACTGTGAAGGCATATGAGATCCAACTGTTAGAATGTGGTAGAGATCGACGACCAACGGTGCTTCAGGCTCGTGAAGGTGCGCGAGATTGAATTTTATAAACTCTCATGATGGGAGATGGGTGGTAACAAGAACAAGACATTCTAGTATGTGCACTATCATATGGCTCATGATAGTGACGTATCGACCATGCAAAAGACTGCTAGTCAAGGAATGAGGCATTCCCATGTGTGAATCAATTGTGTGGTTCATAATTGTGGCAAAAAAATCCATTGGAAAGGAAAGGAAGTCCCATAACTGAGTGAGGAACAAAGGCGTACAATGGACTTGAAAGGACTCCATATGGAGTTGGGATTGAATAAATTGCAGCGCTAATAAGTGCTAGGAAGTCCAAGAAAGGTCAAGTGGACGTCGCCATATTTGCTCAAAGCAATTGGAGCAACAAGGCAATATGAACATAGTGCAATGGAAGCTATTGTAATGACCAAGGAAAGCTACATGAGGCTAACATGGTAGTTGCAACATTAACTTGGGAATGGTCTCCATAAAGCAACATTAACAAAAAGGGAAATTTCTCACCTTAAACTTCTTGCTTATAACATAAGAATTGTATGCTTGGAAAGTATCAAGTATAATTGTTATACATGAGTATGTGTATTAAATTGTTGCTTGGTGAGAAAATCATAGCTAATTAATCCTTGTGTGTTTTCTAGAGAGTCCATGAATTGGATTGGCTAGGGTATGGAAGAGAAATTCCATGCTATGATGGGGAATTGGAAAGGGATAATTCCTTAACTCTTCTCTTTCTATTATATATATAATCTATGAGTTATGTACATCAAATTATGGCATAGGAATGTTGGAAATGCAAGAGATTAGATAGCTGAAACGAATATGCATTAGTGGGCATATGACTTGATATTGCATAATACATGTGAATGTGTTTGTGCATGTATATGATATTGCATAGTGGTAAAAATAGTGAGGCTTTACATATGCAATGAGCCACCAATGACAATTATTGTGGTCGATGATGATTGTATGACCAGAGGTGGTGTTGATGCCTAGAAAAATCCCAAGTATCGACTGTAGGGATTCTCCCCAATAATCGTTCCCAAATAGATCGTTTATCGTTTGGTATGGGGAATCTGTCCAGTTTTATAGTCCGACTATCGTAGAGTTAAAGTAAGGTTTAAATCTCTTTTTCGGTTGTGGCCCGGCCCACCATTTATGTATTTTTTATATTAGGGATGATATGCAAGTGCCTAGGTTAAATGCAAGTAAAATAAAGCACAACTAATCTAAATCTATTTTAAAAAAAAACTAACTATCCCCAGGGAGCAAGATTAATACTAAAAAAAATGAATGATGTACTGCATTGTTTGGATATAGAATTTTACAGATAGCTGATAAATTCAGAAGACATAAATACAGTAGAAAAATTAACACAGAGATAGCTCACTGAAGATTAAAGCATTCATCATTCATTATTCCATAAGATTCATCACATAACATAAAATCATTCATAACACAAAAATAGTTCAGTAGGTTAAGAACGATCTCACTGACTGTCGAGCATGCTAAAACATAAATAGTTCCTCATTCATCGATCTACACAATATGTTTTGAGACTCATGCAATCCTCTCTCCAACAAAATCCAGTCTTCTTTATTATAAAAGGAAATATTTCTTCTTACAACAAGCCTCAGTATCTATGCTAGCAAAAAGTCCTTTTCTAATCTACTTTACCCCTACTTATACAAATTACAAGTGACCTTTCAGTTACTATAGCCTCTTGGGCTTCCCTGACTCTTCATTTACAAAATTTTGTCCTCTAGTGTGTCCTCTAGAAAAAAAGAATAATTACAAAATATTACGTAAAAATCCTCCACTTTATGAATAAGACAAAATTCTAAGTGGGCCCATTTGGTATCTTAATGAAAACATCACATGATTTAGCCTCTTCATGAATGATTTGATATACAGCTGGCTCCAGCACACGTATTACCACTTCATGTTTTGACAATTGAGACTCAATCTCCTTTACTTTGGGTGCGTTCTGACTTAGCAACTCCCCCAGCAGGTGCTTGTGGACCAAAACATGTACAATCTAGACTCCAATAGCCTCTTCACTGACGCATTCGATTTTAGATATGCTCTCTTCCCCTTTCTGCAGCCTTTCCTGTAGGTTCTCTAAATGTTCCTCTCTGGTTGGGAAGTCTTGATCCTGAGTACCTGCTAACACCTACCATTGATTGTGAAAGGAACACATTCCTTTGTAGAAATCGGTGCACTTTTCCACAATTTTATCGATAGCTGCCTTTAACCTGACTACTAATTTACAGCCGAAATTTAATATGGCCACTTCCATTTATAGACTTCCTGCAGTTTTTTGCGGCATGTTTGTTGGGAAGGTTGTATTGCCTCCTATCCAAGTCAGCTGGTTTCACACCAGTTCTGTTACATCTCATAACTTATTCCTAAACTCTGACGAGCCAAGAGCTATCTCTTTCAATCTAGCCTCAATCTGCTTAATTCTGCACACCTCTCTTGCTAACCTCAACAAAATTTGATTTACTTCTTTCTGCAGCAAAGATGCTTGATTGCGGAAAGGGACAATATCAAGTTGTCTTTCATTTGACACCTTGAGTTGTTCAACTAGCAAACTGTTCTGAATTTCTAATTCGTCTTTTGGCAGCCATAGCTTTCCAGTTCCTTATTTCTGCAACCTTATCTTCCATATCCCTTTTCTCTCCTTCACTGATATTAGCTGACAATACTGAGGCATCTTTGTCCAATTGCAAAATTTGATATGGCTCTTTAAGTCTTTCCAATTCTATGAGAGTGTCATCGTACTTTCTTTTTAAGCTTTGCCCTTCTCCCCTTTCTTTCCTTGGGGTTTCTTTTACCTGGGATATTTTCTCCTCATATTGTTCAATATCATTGACCATTTGGATAACATTATCAGCATTGGCAAGAGTTGATGCTACCCCTGCCATCGCAAGGAGGTTAGGATCTTGATTAGTCCCATGGAGAACTGTTTTCTCTGTTACCATAACTTCCACAAGATGATCTCTAGAGTCCATCCTTTTCTCAGTCCTTATCACAATCCTCTTCTTATTTTTATCATAGAAAATCGTATTAAGGTCAGCTACTACATGTTCCCGGGATGGGATGAAAGGTATTAGTCCAAGGTCTAACGAGGGAGCTTTATCTCCTACTGTCGTGCTACTTGATGGAACAGATGACTCCAAGGGATTATCGTGGGCTTATGCATGTTAAATATTTTCATGATCCTATTCATCTTGCTCCTCTTTCCACTTAAGTTCCTCAGCTGTATTTTTTGCTGCTGCTCTTGCTCAGTCAGTCGCTACCTGCTTTATTCTTTCAGTTTCCTCACACATTTTTTGCTCTTCTTCTTCTTGTTTCTTTTGCTGTGTTTCTTCTTCTAAACACTGCTATGCTTCCTGCGACAATCTACTATCGGTTCCCCTGCCTCCCACAGTTGTTATATTCTACTTGAATCTTCTTCTTAAAGCTGTCTTGTTGAAGGAGTTGTGGAATATTTTTTCATCCTTGTCCCAGTAATTCATGTATTCAAAATGCACTCCTGTTATTGCACAATAATTTGCAACCTTGCCCTGTGAATCATTCTTGTGAAATTTTTTTTCTCCAAAGTGAAAGTATTCTAATTCCTTCACAAAATCTAGCGCACTCTTCACCTTGGTGAACTTGCAACTACTTATATAGAACGAGAGTGGGGGTACACAGCCTTTTTCTGATCAAATAGGAAATTCCCAATCCCATCTATGTATAACTGCCTCAGTACTTCTTTGTGAACAATGTAGTCAGTGGCATATATTGGCAACAAAGATGGGGCCCTAGTTCCCCCAAACATCCTTAGGTACAGACCTTCTTCTGAAAGGTAATACTGCCCATTATCTTCTACTATCTCCAATGTCTTTTCATACATGCAATTGCATTCTATGAGGAAGATTAACTTGTAAAGCGGCATTATGAAGTCTTCACATATGCTCTACTAGTGGCTATAGCTTTTGTGTGCCCAGAAAATTTCGTATGCGGGATAAACAGGGGTGTTCATCTTATCCCATTGGCAATTCAATGCTAGGAACTGATGGATGTACAAAATGTAATTAATTAGGAAAGAGCTCATATAGAACTCTGACTTCTTCTATTATACACCTCCAAGTGTTGCGCTTATGCATGAAGACAAACTGTTTGATATTATGTCAGCCTTGTTGAAGATGGTACCCTATGTGGTTATAAAATAAATCATTGGTACCTAGCTTATTTTGTAAAACTTTCCATTCGCTCGACCAAAAATCCTGTTCAACATCAAAGCTAGAAGCCTATATGAAGTATGTAAGTTTGCAGTTTCATATTCTCCAGTAGGCTTCGTTCGAAACTGATTCCTATGGACCATCATTCTTCGTACGCAATCGAAAACATCCAGGTCTAGATCCTTCAACCACTTCTCTGTCAAATAAGTCTAAGGGGTGGGTAGCTTACAGGCTTGCGCTACATACGCCAGACTGTAGGCGTCAAAACCTTGTCTATTAACATCTGACAGAATCATCTTAGTTATATCTGCATTTGGGAGGATCCAACCGATTACTTCGGAACATGGAAAAAGTTCTGGACGTGTGGACGCCTTCATGATAGCTGAATTTTTTATGTTTGCATATATTGGCGGATCCTCTAACCCTGCATCTGGGACGTTCCGGTCTTTGATAATTTGTTAGATTTTACCCCATATGAACTCGGGCTCAACGACAGTGGGAGCTTTGGTATCTTCCTATATGATTTATACTCTCGTTATGACTTCTACTTCTGGATCGTCCTCCATAGCTTAGGCCTTGTTCTTCCCTTTGTGAAGCATGGTACTATGTAAGAACTGGGGTTGTCAAACAAAAACATGAAACGGTGTCTTAGATTCATCTCAACATGCATGCATGGTAAGCTAATAAATCTGTGATTCACAAATAACCAAGAAACAACCTAAAATCATATTTAAGCAAAACTTCGCCTTGTCATTATGAAACATCTCAATGCTACAGCAAGAATAAATCAACAAGTTTCTTTATAAAAATCCTGCAGAGCTCGTAGGAAAGTAAACTTCAATTCAAGGGTTGTAAGGGCTTCCGTATGCAAAACACAACCCTGGGTAGAGTGACTCCCAACACAAACGGTCGAACAAGAGAGAGAGACATGAATACTATCAGACAAAAGAAAACCATACTAAACTCTCAACCGGATAGTCAACGCTTTCATACTCAGAAAGGAAACATCCTCCCGCAAAACATAATCGAACACGGCGGTACTTAAAAACATTTCTACGGGAAAAACCTCTACCTCGGCCATTGATGCAAACCCACCACTGCTCACTCATTGATGAAGAGGAAAAGGAGTGGTGCAGACGGTGAAACACTCGTCTACCCACGGTCCTCCTACCGTAACATACTGACTGTGAAACCCTCATGGCGAGGGCAGAGGTGACAAATGGCTTGAGGCAGGCAGAAAAACTCAACAACCCTAGTCAACCAGGAGCGAGGTGACCAAGTTTTTACCATTCGTGCAAGCTAAACATTGAGACTTAGAACCAAAAGATGAAACTCTCTAACCTCAAGGTATAAATACTCACTAAGGACAAGAAAACCTAACCCTACCAAGCTAGAACAATCTCCCTCAAAATGCCAAAAATGACTGCATATAAGGTAAAGATCCTACCTAGCGAACGTAGACAAGCTAGAGTAGGTGTAGACCTCGTGCAGATGACTAGATCCACAAAGTAATCAACAACTCTGCACAGCAAAACAAAACAGCTCGAACGGACAAATAATGACCGTAACACACCCCTCCAATGGCTTAAATAGGTAAAACGTGGAGAGATAATTAATGGCCCATGGGTGGAAACACCATTGGCGCCAAAAAAAAATTGATGCATCGAAAATGATTTGAAGATAACAATCGATGGCCTCGGGTGAAAGTTATAGATGGATCCGACGTTAATCGGGCGTGTTCAGGCCTTTTTTACTGGATAAATGTTAGGAACCGCAACCTAAGAGTCAAATTGATGAACACGGGTGGAAACTCAGGACCAATCGACCATGCATCGGAAGGCTAAAGAACTGCTTATCAAGACGTAGGCAAGGGCTTAAGAATTTTATCTGCGGCACATGACTCTACCTACCCGCAACGACATCGGGTGACTCCCCGGGAAGGATATTGGTTTCACACCAATGTGCGCACCTAGAGCATCGACAACATCCTTTGAAACGAACCCCGAGGAAGACTTAGGAACAAACATCTGCAACAGTGGGAGGGTAAGAACATAATACTATTCCTCTAGTATCGTAAAAATCTTCGACAAGACGATCCGATGCGTCAGAAAATCTATTGACAACCATCCATAAAGAAATTGGAAGCTCCCTCCGATACCATCAACACTAAAGACTGGAGTTCAATCGACGAATCGACAAACTCGCGTGAGTTTTCCAGAAAGAAAAAGAAAAGCTAAGGTTTGGTAAGTTTAAAATATAACTCCTCCGTTACGTCAGATAAACTCAATGAGTTCATCCGATACGTCGATTGGAAAGAATGAGTTTTACCTTTAATAAAATTTCAGTTAAAAGAAAAACTAAGTTAGGAAAAGATTCTTGGAGGGTAAAGCTAAACTTCATGTCTTGAAAACTAGAAATTCAAAGGGGGGGGGAACATAAAAAAAAAATTGGGGTGGTGGTTGTAGAGTCAACAATTGGCAACTGGCTGGTGAACATAGACCTTTGAACAAACTAACTTCTGAAACACAAAAACTGCTTTATGACACCTTGTTTAGATCAACTTGCCTCAATTATTTTCAATATTTTATTTAAAAATCCAGACCTTTCAAGGAATACAAGATTCAGAACTTATCATTGATTTCTGTCCAATGGGATAAGGTAACCAGGCTTTCAAATTCTTGATAACTCTTTCGAGGCCAAAGTATGAGATTCATTTACCTCTACATTTGGTTGCTTTTGGCTGAGACACCACAGGATTGTAACAGGATTTGGACATATATATTCGTTTGTTCCTCATTCCCATGCCTTTTGCATTCTTATGATGCTTTCAGACTTTTGTCTTCCCGAATTGTTCCTTTTGCATTTGAGATTTGATTTTGGTTCTTCCATCCATGGTGTCCTTTTGTGTGAGTGATATTTTGTTTCATCTCACGAACAGAGAAGAACCTTTGAGCAATCCAATTATTTTACTAACATTATATCTTTTGGATATATATTTCTTTTGGGATATTCTGACTCTTAAGCCTTTTGGCTTTAATTTGTGGCATGGGATTATTTTGAATACCATACGCATGTCTATCCTGCTTCCTTTTCGTGGGTATTTGGCTGCAAGCTTCCTATGACATATATTAATGTGAAGTGGATGGAGCCTCAAAATAGTATTCTAGACTTCTCCTACCTTAGTTATTTAACAGGGTTTAAAACAGGACTTCAATGTGTAATGAGAATGACTTCCCTTCCATAGTCTATCAAATTAAAGAATCTTTGTAATAATAAATTCCAACATTATTAAAATCTACTAAGGAGTTCTTGGCTTAAAATATTAGTAGTTTGTCCAAATTACAATGTACTCCAAACACCAAAAGTTGAGCTGGTTTATTTGAAAAATACTAAAGTAAAGCAAAGGAAAACTGTAAATGAACCAAAAGCAAATAAAGAAAATCAACAGAAAGCAAACAAAACTAACTAAAGCAATCAAATAAAAGAAGCTTATTTATGTACAAAAGGTTCCCTCAAGGTACTAAGTAAAATAAGGTTTGAGAACCAAGCCGTTGACGGGCATATTCTCTTCCCAACCCTACAAATCCTAGAGCTTATACGTTGAGGAGCCTAACTTTGCAGCAATTAGAAACGGGCCAACCCAAAGATGTTGAAACTTAGTATGCTTACCCTTTTCATCATGCGGATGATCCCATTTGAGGACTAAATCCTACACTTCGAAACCCTTATGTCCATACTTACGTTTATCAAACCACCTCTTTACAATCTCCTGCTGGTGCTTAAATCTTTCTTTAGCTTTGAGCCTAGACTCTTCTAACTCTAGCAAGGTATTGATTATGGCTTGTAAAACCTCATTACTGGATCCTCTTGAGGCTTGGGCTAATTGAGAAGATAGAAGTAAGATGTTTGGTCGCAGAATAGCTTCCTTTCCATCAACCAGAGTGTAAGGTGGCACACCTAAAAAGTTATTGGGTGTAACCCTATCATCCCAGAGTGCATTCGGAAGATAAATATGCCAACTTCTTTGGTTTTCTATGACAGTTTTCTTCAGAATTCTAATGAGATTTTTATCAATCGACTCAGCTAACTCGCTACCTTGTGGATAGTAGTTAACAGAGTAATGTAATTTCATTCCTTTCTCATTAGCGAACTCGGTAAGTTTAATTGATGAAAAGTAAGATGCATTGTCAAAAACTAGGGAAATTGGAACCCCAAACCTGGTCATAATATGTTCTTGTAAGAAATCTATGACTGCATCTTCAATTATTTTCTGTAGTGGAATTGCTTCCAGCCATCTGGTGAAGCATCTGGTGGATATAAGGATGTACTTGTGTTGCAATGAAGAATTAGGATTGATTTCTCCAATAACATCGATTCCCCATTGCTCAAATGGTTCTGAAACAATGATTGGTTGTAATGGTCCAACCTCTTTCGCAAGTCTTCCTCCACTTCGCTGGCATGTATCACATTTCCTTACATATCCATGTGAGTCCTTAAACAAGGTTGGCCAATAGCATCCTGCTCCCAAGATATTGTGAGCAGTTGTGTCTCCTGAATAGTGTCCTCCAACACGACCATCATGCAATTCCTTGACCATTTTAATTGCATCTTCATGTTCTAAGCATCTCAGAAAAACTTTGGCGTAGTTCTTTCTAAAAATAACTCCATCAATTACTTGATACGATGTTGATTTCAGACGTGGTGTTCTTCTTTGTTTGGAACTCCAATGTTCTGGTAAATAACCTTGCTGGAGATAATGTATCAAGTCTCTATACCATGATTCTGGAGCGGTAAAAATGGGACACAAGTCAATCATATGAACTTCGGCCTCATTTTCCCAATCACCTTCTTCACTATTTTGACTTTCAGCCATTAGTTTGCAAAGTCCTTGCCCTTTAGTAATGGTTGCTGGCTTAAATTTTAAATCATATTCTTGTAGAGTTGTAACCCAATTTCCTCTTCTCTCGCCCAACTCCTTTTGCAAGAAGAGGCTTCGGACTATTGGGTGAGGGACAATCACTTTAGTCTGATTCTTAAGGATATATGGTCTGAATTGCTTTATCGCTTTAAATATTGTGTAAGCTTGCTTTTCAATGGTGGGGTAGTTCAATTCAGCACTTTGCAAACTAGTGCTCATAAATGATATAGGGAATTCATCTCCCCTTTCTTCTCTTTGTGTCAGCACTATCGTGAGCGAATTATCAGAAGCAGAAGTGTATATGATAAAATATTTATCAAAATTAGGACTTTGAAGTGAAGGTGCATGTGCTATTGCTGTTTTGATATGAGTAAATGCATTCTTCTCTATGTCAGTCCATTTAAACTGCACACTTTGCTTAACCATCTACTACAATGGTTTGATATTTGTGCAAAATCAGGCACAAACCTTCACACAAAATTAATAGTCCCCATGAGAGATTGCATGCCTTTCTTATTGTGGGGTAAGGGGATCTGTGCTATCGCTTCAATCCTTTCTGGGTCTATGGAGATTCCCCTTTTGGAAATGATATGACCCAATAGATTTCCTTCTAACACTGCAAAAACACATTTCTTAGGATTTAAAGAAATACCGTATTTTCGACGGCGTTCAAAATTTTGTTTTAAGTGGGACGGATGTTCTTCTCTTTTCTTGGAAAACACTGTTACGTCATCCAGATAGACCACCACACTATGTCCTATTAGTCCCCAAAAAGCTACATCCATGGCCCTTTGGAAAGTGGCTCCAACATTAATTAATCCAAAAGGCATTCTTCCATAGGCAAAGGTTCCCCACTTTGTATGGAACATAGTTTCCAGTCTATCTTGTTCTGCTACCAATACCTAGTAGTAGCCTGAAAACCCATCCAACAAGGAGAACATCTCAGAGCCTGAAACCATCTGCAAAATTTGCTCCATCGGAGGGATTGGATAATTGTCTTTCTCTGAAGCACGCTTCAGATTTCTGAAATCCACACATAAACTTATTTCCCCGGATTTTTTACTCACTAGTACCAAATTTGCCACCCATTCTAAGTGTCTGACTTTGAAAATAATCTTCGTATCAAGTAATTTTTTCACTTCACTTTGAATTAAGGGCTCCATCTTGGGGTGCATCTTCCGAAGTTGTTGCTGGAAAGGTTTCACACCCACTTTAATAGGAATAATATGTTGGATGATGCAAGTGTCATACGTCTTCAGATCATCATAAGTCCAAAGAAAGACATCTTTATATTGTTGAAATAAACTGATGAACTTGCTTCTTTCACGTGGTGAACAACATTTTCCCAAGTTTACATACTTGGGTTCAGCATATGTCCCCAGATTGATCAGCTCATACTGCATTGATGAACTGTGTGTTTTAGCATTGGCTCGCCTCCCGAATTTTTTGTTCAAATCAAATATTCCCTCCATCATTCTAACCCCTTTTGGTATGAAATTACCATTTTGAATATTTGCTTGGTGTTCTTCATCATCAATAACTGCATCCTTGAAAGTCTCTTCATTTGTTAAGAATTCCAAAATCTGTTGGTCATCATCGAATACTCTCAAGTTGGTGACATTATCAGGTACAGATGGCCTGAAAATCAATTCAATTGAGCATTTGTTATTTGTAGGTACCAATCTAGCCCTTGAAATAGCTAATAAATCTGCTTTTGCATTTTTCAGTCTAGGAATAAAATTAATATTAAAAGCATCAAAATTTGTTATGAATTCCCAAACTTCATTTTGGTAACCTTTTAAATGAGGAGATAGACAATGAATTGTATTGCGAACCTGCTTTACAATTATTTCAGAGTCTCCAAAAACTTTTATATTTTTTACTTTAAACTCAGTTTCCTTTTTCAGTCCTTGGATCAATTCTTCATATTCGGTCGTATTATTAGTACATTCAAATTCTAATCTACAAGATTTTTTATTTTTTGGGGGGGGATCAATAAGGACGCAACCAGCCCCTGATCCTTCTGGATTTTTAGAGCCATCAAAATACAATAACCAAAACTGATCTACTAACTCTATAGCACTAGTTCTACTTTCCGAAATGGAAACTAGATGAACTATGTTACAATCAATGTTGTTAGTACGCAAAAACTGAAGGAGATCGAACTGTTCATATGACTCATTGTTGGCCTCTTCCGCTTGATAATTTCCTGGTTCAAGCTCTAAAAAATAATTGCCCAAAACTGACTGTGAGAAATTTACTGGCTCATTTTTCCCTTCCAGCTGTGTCACATTATATTTCATATGTGGTTCCCTTAGCACTTTTATCTAATTTTGACCTCCTTTATAGGGTAACCACAAGTGTGACCAATCTGTTGCGAAATACCCATTAAGCTTTTCAAACCAATCCCTACTCAGTATCAAGCCATAAGCTTCCGGGATGTCTACAACCATTATGTCTATGTACTGACAAACTCTTTCATCAACTGCTAATCGAATCAGTACATTTTTCATATCACCTGCTACGTTGACTATTGTTCTATCTAACTAGATGATTTTACTGGAAGACGGAGTAGGTTGCCTGTCACATACCCCAATTTTGCAAAAATAATATTATCATATTTGATTTTATTTCAAGACAATATGTTAAATTTTATGCTAAGTTGTAATTGATGACTCAGCAGAGTCAAGGATGTTGAATGTAATTCTGAATAGTTTAATTATAAATAAATAAAAGTGGAGACAACAGCTTGGGAGAGCTGTTAAAAGAGTATTTATTGGTCAAGTTGGTGGACGAGACTGGGTGGAGAGCAAATAGACAAGTGGCAGCATCCTCAAACACTTCCAATGTTACTGGTGGCAACCTCCCTACATTTGGGGTCATGATCCCCCAAGAAAGTGGGATCAGAGTAGGTGGCTCAATTAATGACAACTAACCCAAAAAGACCTAGGCAATCTTAATAAAAATGCCCATTGAAGAGAGCTGAGGCTGCTCATTCCAAGAAGAGAATCATTCAGGTGAATGTACTTCAAAGGATTTCAATGGGAAGGGAATTTTTGGAAGGTGTTTGAGGGGTAAACTGCAGATAGTGATCTAGTGCAACTTTTCAGCTAAAGGATCTTATTGCTGAGTGCAGAGTTATTATTGAGTCATTGGACTAGTATTTTGTTGCTGCTCCACTAGTTCTCAGCCAAGGAGACCAGGAACAGGCTCGGGGGTCCTGAGGAGACGCTGTTTGAACACTCTCCAGGAGTTGGTAAGGAGGAACGGCCTCCCAACGTTGTTGTTGTCCGGCTTAAACAGGTTCTACAGTCTTTTATATTGTTGTGTTTAAAGTTTATATGTGAAATTGAATGATCAATGGATGTTTAAATGTTTAGTAGTGAACTGATAGAGATTGTAATCCTGAAGTTATTTGAAATGTTGAATCTGTAGTTGATGAAAAACAATCCTACCTGTGTTTTTCCACGTCTGGAATGGACCAGACCGTACTCTAGCATAGGTAGTATATTTTAAAATAGATGAAGGATAAGAAAGAAATATGATACAAATAGAGTTATTATGTATTTCAGAATCATTTATATTCTGTAGATAGTTGTTTTCATAAAAGAATATTAATATTCCTAGTTAAGTTTATTGTTTAAACCAGACTGTTATAATAAGAATGCTAGAAAAGAAATAGCCATAATATTTTCACTGATAGTAGAGATTGTAATCCTTAAGTTATTTGAAATGTTGAATCTGTAGTTGATGAAAAACAATCCTACCTATGTTTTTCCACGTCTGGAATGGACCAGATCGTACTCTAGCACAAGCAGTATATTTTAAAATAGATGAAGGATAAGAAAGAAATCTGATACGAATAGAGTTATTATGTATTTCAGAGTATTGGAATCATTTATATTCTATAGATAGTTGTGTTCAGAAAAGAATATTAATCTGCCTAGTTAAGTTTATTGTTTAAACCAGACCGTTATAATAAGAATGCTAGAAATGAAATAGCCATAATATTTTTATTGATAGCAATGTATTATATTCGCGAGTTGTTCAAGTAGGTAAGTTATTTCTTTTACACAATACTTTCTTTTGCAAACTGTACTATTAACCTAAAACAAAGGAATTAGAAACAACTTAGATATAATGCTCATCTTATTATGTTAAGCAAGGAATTAAGTGTGGTTCTTTTAGTTTATTTCTTTACTGATAATAATAATGAACTTATCCAGCAACTATTCGAACCCTAGGTAGGGTTTAGTAACATAAATAAATTCTAAAGACAAATTAATCTAAAGATAAAGAATATCTTAACAAAGAATTATTTAGCTCCAACATCATTTTTTATATAATCAAAACAACTAAGATACAATAGTAACTTATGTTAAATTAAATAAGTATTTTAACGAGGAATTGTCCTGTAACTTTTACAAACAGATTATACTTGTGAAGGAGTAATGACAGGGTCGAAACCCTTATTTCAATTCCTAGTAATTTAAAAGAAAATAGTTAAGCTAATAAAATATAATACTACTGAACGAATTAAACTAATACAGACTGGTCACAGTCTTTATTAACAAACTGTATGTACAATTACAAGTTTAAGAAATTATAGTACTTACAGATAATAGGAATAACTCAACATTTTTGTTTACAAATTAAGAACTTGTTTAAAACAAACTGAAGGAATCTTTAAAAAGAAACAGAGATTACTTTCATAAAAACCCTAACTTAGGAAATCCTTGAGTCACTGGAATAGTTTTAAATACTGTTAACAGTAACCTAAAATAATTAAAAACAATAAAGAAATTATTATCCTACAAGTTAAATAGGGTAAAAACCCTAGCTCAAAATTATGAGCCAAAGTTGCCCAGTATTATTTAATATGCAAAAACCATTACAGTTGTAACCTAGGATAAGTAATTAACTTAAATTCTTTTTATATAAGTATTAATAGGAGGAATTTAACTCATTTACACAGAGATAAAATAAAAGTACATAAATGAAAACGAATGAAAGTTGAAGACAGACTGTCTTAAAAAGATATTCACATTATATCAACGAGCCCGAAGGCCAAATGTAAGTCAAAACATTAACCGAGTACAAAGAATCAGCTAAGAGCCGAGCACCCATATCTTGTTTTAGAGTATGAACAAGTATTAACAAAATATTACAAAATTGTAAGTGCAACCCTTGAACTAGAGGAGAGCTTTACTAGTTACAGCTTCAAGTTGAAGTCACATTGGGAAAAGCAAGGGTTATAAACCAAAATAAAAACTATAAAAACGAAGAACAACAACCCAATACTGGGTGCAACATGGTCGAGACTTCTTCCAACTGCAAAAGTCTGTACAAGCAGGGAGAACCATGTTCGAAACCAGAGCTTACCGTGGACTATTCCTGGAGCCATATGTGCAACACGACTGTCAACTTTGGAGACGAGCCAACCTGCATTGTAAAAGAACCAAAGTTATTTAAAATTCAAAAACCCTTATGCAGAATGGAACCGTAAATAGAAATAGCTCTTAATTATTTTACTTACCTCAGCTAGAAGTCAAAACGATGGAACCTCGTAGGAATAACAATGCCACAACCAATGCTAAGAAGATCCAAACCCTCATTCTCGCCAAGGATGGAGACGACGGGACTCTTGTGCATTTCACACTAATAGCAAGGGTGTAGGTAAGCCTGAGAAATGGCTGCGAAGGAGTCAACAAGCATGGAGTCGGACTGTCACCAACATACAAGCAGGAAAACTAAACTCCAAAACCCTATGATGAAGGAGCTTCACAATCACACACAATAAGCTCAAGCTTTCACCAATGACAGACCACGATAGAAGGGCATAAAAAGAAGTTACAGGTGGGCCGTAAAGCCATGTGCAAGGAGGGCAGTGAACCCTGACCAAATAAATAAATTACAGTGGAGCCGAGCAACATAACCCAGCTCAAGGGAGTAAGACACGACAAACATATGCATTAGAGCCTTTGCAACTAATTTCCACTCACGGCCGCCATGGAAGCTTGCAGAACAGCCCAAAGGGCCAACGCAAATGTCGGAGCTCGAATAAGCCAAGGGTTAGGGTTGACAAGTATATATATAACCAATGCATGGCCAAGGAATTTCCATGTGGCCGCAATAATATATGCATGCAGTGGGTCGACTTTCCATAGTCACCTGCGTTCAATAATCACCAATTATTTCTTTTAAATGATTTTATCAAACAACATTAAAACACTATAGCTTGCATGGGTTTTATATCATACGATAATTGTTTTTACGTTGGTGTATAGCTCATCATTAGAGCGGGTATGCAATGTTATAATAACATTAACATAGCACATATTATAATCATATAACCTCGTAATCCAAAAAGAAACCTTGCATAATTTATTGGTAAACAATGATACTAGATTTTGTTAATAAATCTCGTGAGAATTGTATTTCTCTAGAGTAAGTTTATACTAATAATTAACATGGGAGATGTTAAAAGATTACATAAACATTATCGTTATAATATGCACAATATCTATATAAGTATTAACCCCATTTTAAATGGTTATAACTCATCAAAGCTTGCATAGTAATATCATTATAGTGTGATGGGTGGTGTCATGACTAAGTTGTTATCAATAGTATTTTAAGATAATTATGAAATCATTGTCTTATAAACAGTCTAGTTAATGGTGTAAGAATAACTATCTATTAGTTCCAGTTCTTTTCATGGTGGTATAAATTATTACACAACATTCAACTTGAGTACTTTGCATAGCATCGTTTTGAGTAGGATCATAAGTATTATGCAAATGCAACATTAATAAAACCTTTTATGTCGATAAACAAATAGTTTATGCATATTTATAAATCTTAGAAACTAGCAAAGTTTTGTTAGAAAACTCTGTAATGGCAAAGTGAAATGTAAGAACATTTTCCTATGAACTCTTTTACTTAATGCAGATCCATGAGATCTTATCTTAGAAGTTGTGGCAGTTTCTCATTACTTGGAATATAGTTTTACGTTTTTACCAAATTACTGAGGTTAACATAAGATGAAAAGATTGCCTCTATAAAAAAAACCACCAACCCTGGAAGTTGTTCTTAGATAGAACTTAATACAATAAATGTAATATAGAATTGCTAGGGTATGCATATTGAAATAAAGATTATCAAGCAGATAAATTAAATTGTTCAGAACCAAAGGAGGTAGTACTGTCGCTACATACTCTACAGGAAGAAATACAATCATCTGAACTCCGTTTACAATAGCAACAGAAGAAAACAAACTGTGTTACCTTACGGAAGTAGGTTGGATTACAACAGCTTATAATCTAAGCTTATTAATTGCAAATAGAAATATTGCAGGATGGTTTATGAATTTAAAGACGATACTCGGTCATTCATACCTATAAACCTGTAAGAACAAGTAATCCATCTGTGTTAGCATAAATGCTAAGTAAGCCCCGAAATTCAAAGTCAGATTCCACCTACTGTCATAAATAGAACTCATCAGTAAACCAAATGTAGAATTAATGCGCAAGTCAAACTTAAGATTGTGTTAATAAGAAAACTGCTGAGTTAACATAATTGATTTTATGCAAACTAATCTATTAACTGTTTCTTTTATTGCTAACCGTTAGCTGTTAATAAACTGCAGTCTCAACATTTTATGTTATTTCACATTTTAAATTTTTGTGAAAATTTAGGGTTTTGACATTGCCCATTTATCTTTTTACAAACCGACAAAGGCATGACATTTGAGGATGCTCCAAAATCTACCAGATAATTGTGTATGTTCAAATCAAAGATTTCAAAAGTCAGTAGAAATGGCTTAGTTCGAGATTTTAAATTTCCTCCGATATTGGCTTCATTTATCTCTTTATCTAATGGGACATTGCCTTTAGTTCTACTGGGTTGAGGATCCAAGGCTTCCAAGATTTTTTCTTCTTTGTTGCGGTAAATTGCACATCTCAAAAAAAAAAAATTCCTTAGTTTTCTTAATATCTTCTATTATGTTATATCCCATATCTGGTTCTAACGAATTTTTCTGATTATTTTCCAATTTATTTTCCACAACCTTTGTTGATTTACTCACTGCTGAAGCTTTCTGCTTTGTTATGACTACATCAGGTGTAGGTGGGATTTGAGCGTTCTTGGTATATCTCTTCATATTTTCTTGAAATTTATTAATCTTGGGAAATAATGAACTCTTATATGTCACTGGTCCCTGACTTCTTGTTGTGACATTTACTGCTGAAAGTTGTATATCTTCAGTGGATTCCTCTTCTTCCAATCCTAATGTAGCCATACAATCCCACAGAACCATGGTAGTTTCTTCCGGAGTTTCTTCTATTTTAATTTCTTTTTCTTCCTTAACTTCAGGTTCTGTTAATTGAGCGTCTAAAAGTTGATTCACAAATAGATTCATCGAATTAATCCACTAAGGGCAGCTCTTCTCAGAATGGGGTTGTTGATGAAAAGTACAAAAATTATCCATGCCAATTTCAGTGAGATTCAACATATAAGAGTTGTGTGTGGGTGGTTCGGGTGGACTACTTTCATCTCTTTTCTTAAAGAATGGTTTAAATGGATTTCTAGATGAACTTGCTTCTTTATCTTTTTCTAAATGGACAATCTTGTTTCATAGTTTTTGTACCATTTTAACCACATTTTCTAATTCATTTGATCGTTCCTCTTTGGGTTTAGTTAGCAACAAAGGCTTCTTATTAAAAGTTCTTGTATCTGAGTCTGTGGTCTGCTTATTTATACTTTCGAGTTCCTCTTCTACCTTCTTAGCTTCTTCATAATTTTCTAACAATGAAGGCTTTACTGACCGCTTTACAAACATTGTTATATCTAGTGAAAGTGTCGAAGAATAATATTCCATTAATGTCTCTTCGGCAGGAATTATGGCAGCGCTGAAGTTATTCAAATGAGCTGCAAACCTCTAATTGAAATCCTGCACTTTCTCTTTTTTCTCCATCCTTAGGGAAAGTAATTCTTTCATCAGAGTGGTTGTGGTTCTTTGGCGACCAAACTTGTTTTAAAACAATCTTTCAAAAGTATTCCAGTTTGTGATTGAATTCGCCTGTAAGTCAAAATACCATGATGTTGATTTTCCCTTAAGAGTATGCAGAAACAGTCTGCATACTACATCCTCATGCTATGCCGTTGTTAGAACCTCTAGGGCAAAGAAAAAACTTTGTAAATGATCATCTACATCAATACCTTCTGTCGGGTCAAACTTAGGTAATGACTTCTCAGGATGGGCAGGTAAAGCATGCAGCGGAGCAACAAGGTTAAGGGGAGTTCTATCCCTCCAAGCTTGTGGTGGAGGAGGCTCATTAGCATTTGTATTTACAGGTTGATTTGCAGTCATGATTCGAGGTGGAGATTGAGGTGGAGAATGAACAGGGGTTTGTAAAGGCAAACAAAAGGGAGATTTTGGTCCCAACTGATTAATTGGTTGAACAATTTCTTGTAATGATAAATCTACCAATTCTTCGAAATTTCTTACCAAAATCGAATTCTCTGTGTAAACGGGAACTCTTCTACGAGCTTGTCTTCTTGGTAAGTCAAGAATACTTGACAGTCCTCTAAGCCTTTTCGCATACGACGTTGTGATTCTTCTTAAATCATTAACTACTTCAAAAGAAACGGGATAAAGGTGCTCTAGAACTTCTAACTCAGGGTTAACTCTTCCTTCAGGAATGGAGTCCTTAGGAAAGCTAGTTTCAGAATTGTCACCGGTGGAATGATCTCGAGAAAACAGGTTTCCTCGGTCAGCCATGCACTAGCGGCCCTCCTTCTAGCGCCAAAAACTGTTGATGCCTGGAAAAATCCCAGGCATTGACAGTAGGGATTCTCCCCAATAACCATTCCCAAATAGATCGTTTATCATTTGGTATGGGAACTCTTCTACGAGGTGGAGAATGAACAGGGGTTTGTAAAGGCAAACAAAAGGGAGATTCTGGTCCCAACTGATTAATTGGTTGAACAATTTCTTGTAATGATAAATCTACCAATTCTTCAAAATTTCTTACCAAAACCGAATTCTCTGTGTAAACGGGAACTCTTCTACGAGCTTGTCTTCTTGGTAAGTCAGGAATACTCGACAGTACTCCAAGCCTTTTCGCATACAACCATGTGATTTTTCTTAAATCATTAACTACTTCAAAAGAAATAGGATAAAGGTTCTCTATAACTTCTAACTTAGGGTTAACTCTTCCTTTAGGAATGGAGTCCTTAGGAAAGCTAGTTTCAGAACTGTCACTAGTGGAATGATCTCGAGAAAATAGGTTTCCTCGTTCAGCCATGCACTAGAGGCCCTCCTCTAGCACCAAAAACTGTTGATTCCTGGAAAAATCCCAGGCATCGACAGTAGGGATTCTCCCCAATAACCATTCCCAAATAGATCATTTATCGTTTGGTATGGGGAATCCGCCTAATTTTACGGTCCGGCTGCCATAGAGATAAAGTAAGGCTTAAATCTCTTTTACTAGTTGCGGCTCAGCCCACCGTGTTGCAGCGGCAACAATTTCCAAAATTTCTAAAAATTTTGGGACCCTCCTTTTCATCTTGTTTTGCTTAGCTTATTTGGGTTTGCTTGATTTTGCTGATGATTGTTCAAGGAATATCCTTATGCCAATGTTGTTAATGTTGTTTTGCGGTATACATTGATTTCTTACCCTGCCGTTGAAAGTTGTTGAGACTATGAATCGAAAATGAAGTTAACTACGTGCCCGCCTTTGCGGAGATGCAGTTGGATGACGATCCGATCCAAGGTGTACTTGCTTTCAAAACACTTTATTTATTTTCTTGTTATCGGCAGCCTTATTGGAATACTGTCGAAACTCTTTGTCTCTATGGCTTCCGCCATTGCGGATGATATATTGCGAACACCGTGATGGTTGTGTTGACCTTTTCCAATTCCCGCCAGTTTGATTCGCAAGTCCTTAGTTGTTTTTACTTTCGCTGTTGCGGATTTAGAAGGGACTATTCTTCCGATTTGGTTTGATTTATGTCTACTGTTTTTTGTTTAAGTCATGTTGTTTTACCTCTGATTTTGACGGGTCTACGGATCTTATAATCATTTCATCATCCACCGTTGCGACACGCCAACCATCTTATGGTCCAAGGTCTTAGTCTGGTGAACTCCGATGCGAAATGTTTTATTTATTTCTCTTGCCGATGTTTCGTTTGACACTGCGGATCTTATATTCGTTTCATCATCCGCCACTGCGGAGATGCAGCTGACATGATCGTCGATCCCATAGTCATTTTGTCGCCCGATGGTCATGTTTTTCCGCCGATTGTTTGACCGGGATGTATATATCGGGGATTGGGGCTTTTTTTTTTATCCCTGCGAACCCGTGCCTGCGCTGTCATTGTCGTGTCGAACATGATGTTGTACTCGCTGTCGGTAGCTCTTTCCTAGGTGGCACCACCGTGGAAGTTTGTGGTTTCTTCTTTCCAGTCGCACAGCGCCTTGCCAGGTAGGCCATTATTCTCGTTTCACCTCTTCCTTTCGAATTGTTGAACTAGGGTTTGTTGTCCTTGGTTGGTTTCCCACCTCCACGGTTAATGAACAACTATGTTTACGGTCTTCTTGAGCATATATCTAGTTCATCCCGGCACTAGGGTCGTTCGGTGGGGGGGGGGGGGTTTGTTTTCTGAATGATTAATTTCGGTGCCGTTATGAGTTTGCGAACCTCGCCTGGCTGTTTGGGAAACTGGTGCAGACAAGTGTTACGTTGTTTGCACCAGTTCCCCCCAGTCTGTGTATGGCTGTCCGAGGAGGGTAGTTCCCTGTTTGTTTGGAGAGGAAGGCATTTTCTTGTTTTTTTTCGAGGTACCGAGGTTCTGGTTTTCCATTTTTTGGGTCGCTCATGTTTCTTTTGGACTAGGGTCGTGGTTTTGAAGTGCACCTCGTTTCGAACGAGATTGGGAATAGGACGATTTATTTCATAGCACCGAGGGTGTAGTTTTGAGATTGTTTTCCTTGACGGGGGGGGGATCTTCTTCATTTTAGCGAGGCCATGATGTTATGAGTCGATTACGCCAATTTTTAGTCATAGGCAGGATTTAGTTCTTTTTGCAGATTTGTTTTTGTGCAAGAACACTCGGTAGTTAAATTTGTTTCTGTATTTTTCATAAGCTTCAATCATGACTAGCATGACCAAGGTAAATGCTCATGAAGTTTGTCTCTATTCTTTGAATATTATTTGGAAATGGCTCAACAGGACCTAAAATATTTTGTGTATGACAGGGAAATCTTTCTGAATACGAGATGTCTAAAAGGCAGAAAAAGAAAGCCCCTATAGTGGAGGAGGAACCCGATGTTGAAATTGTCACCAAGTTTGAATATACTTACGAAGACACTAGATGCATCATGGGTGTGGAACCTGAATATAAGTGGGGGGGAGTCTACAGACTGATAACACATTGGGAGGTACTTGACATCGGTTTTGAGGAAGAAACTATATATGCAAATATAGAGAGATCTGCTTTAATGAGGGTTGCTATAAGACCTGAGCTTTTCCCATGCTCAGAGGTGATTGGATGGATTCTGCCCAGGGTAGACATAACTACCATGATTTTGGCCAACGTTGACAAACAGGGTTATGCTGCTTATAGCCCTAGTCACGTATCACTAGCCTACCACTTACCAGAAGCCCAGGTTTACTTGATTGAAGACTGGATAAAGAAAATTAACCTGGACCTAGTTGAGACATTGAAAAGAATGCTAGTACTTGGCAAGAGTTTCAGAACTAGGCCATTAGGGGAATATGACACAGCCACCTTAAGGACCCCTTATAGGTTCATTACCTTAATGCTGAACAGGATTTTCGGAACAGCCCACAGTAAAAGTTTTTAAGTTGGGTTGGGTTCCTATCATCTTCTATGTTGCAACCCAAGGGACTGTGTTCAACTGGGCGAACATTGTATCGAACAGTCTCTCGGCGTGCATTGCTTCGGCCTTGGGAGGAGTGTCCCAGAAAAAATCGAAGTTCTACATGAGCTCCATACTAATTGATTTCATACTGTGCAACTAGCCATTCCCAAACCTGAAGTGTATTTGGGACCGAAATAGAACACCAGTCTACTCAGCCTATAAGCCACTGTGGGCACATAAGTACTACAGTCACTATAGAGAAGTGTGTGAACACTTCATTATGCCATTATATACATTGATTTTCTTAAAAGAATGCAATTGCATGTCCGAAGAAGCGTTGCAGGTCATTGAAGAATATGTCGATTACTATTTAACGGAGGATGGACTGTATATTAGAATGTATGGCTGCTCCAGAGCACCTTCACTGCTTCCAAAATATGCCACTAATTATGTGGTACACAAGGAGGCAGTTAGGCAGGTCTTCTTGGATGTCATATGGAGTTTTCTATTTGAACATAGGAAGGCAACTTATCCTCCCTTACCATTCAACTTGGGAAGCTATAAGTTCTCAAGAGTTAAGAAAGCTGATGAATTTGTAGAAGAATTGGAGAAATTCCATTTTGGGGAAATAAATTTTCATAGGAATGATTCCCGGAATAAAGTGGTAGAACACTGCAGGGAAGCAAATGTACATTTTGAGTATACAAGCCACTGGGATAAAGATGAATCAATTTTCTGAAATGCAGAAAACATAACTGCATTAAAAAGAAGATTTTAAAAAAAAATCACTACTAAAGGCGGGAAAGGACAAGATGAACAGAAAAAAGCAGAGGAAGAGGAGGCTAGGAAAAGAGATGAAAATGCAAGGAGACTAGCACAAGAGGTAGAAAGCTGGCTTAAAAGTGAGGAGGAAGAAAAGAGAAAAGTTGAACAAGAAGCAACTAGAAATGCAGAAGAAGCTGCCAGGAGTGAAGAAGAAGAAAGGAAAAGGAAAATGGATGAGGAACTTAGGAAGCAGGAAGCAAAGAGATTCAAATTGACAGGGTCCATGACAGAACAACAAGCTTCCAATCCTGTAGACATACAGGTTCAGGATCTGGGTAATCTTGATTCTCAAGACCCTGAGGCAGCTGCTAGCAGCACATTAGGATAGGTTGTTGTTTCTGGCCTAAGACTTATCCCTTTCGAACAAAAGAAAGGGGAAGAGGTTCCAGAATTCAACACTATTTTTTACGATAGGGAAACGAAAAGAATTGTGAAGAGGACCGAGAGGAAAGTCGAGACTAGGGGGCAGCCAGGGAGAATGATAAATGATACAACCATGGTGTATGGGACATACAAGGACCCAAGATTCACTATCCGAGCTGGAGCAGCATTGATCCATGCTTCTAAGGACAATGTGGATCGGATAATCACTGAACTTGAACAGTCAAAGAAATCTGCTGCCCAACTAAAAGATACTCTAAGAAGGGAGAGAGAGGAAAGTAATAAATTGAAAAGGAAGTTTGAAGACATGCAACATGAAATAAAGTCTTCAAAAGCAGAGCTCCAGTTCCTCCAAATAGAGAAGAGATCTCTGGAGGTTGCCCAGGAAAGTCTAGAAAAATTGCAGCAGGAATGTCAGGAGCTAAGGACAGAAAAGGATGGGTTGAAAACGGTATGTGAAAGTCTTCATACAGAAAAGGATCAGCTACTAAGTAAGATAGGGGAGTTGGAGTTACAGAAAGCTACCTTGGAGGAGTCAGAGAGGCAATCTCAGGTGCAGACAACAGAGCTTAAAGAACAAGTTACTTCATTAGTAGTAGCTCTAGAAGAAGCCAGGGAACAGCAAGCCAGCCTTCAGCCTTTCAAAGAGCATGTTTTAGCACATAGGAGCAAGATGCACAAGCTGCAAGTATCCATAGAAGAAGAGAGGTGCAAGGTTTTGCAGGTAGACAATAGACTAGAATAAATTTTAGAAACTTCTTCATATTTTGTGGACAGATTGCAGGACATTTTAGAAGTCCTGATGGGAAGAATAGCAAGACTAGAGGCAAATGAGGAAATCCTTGCAGACCTGCCAGCAAAAGATCAACAAGGCCTGAAACAAGACTATGACTTATTGGAGTTTGCTATAAACACGGCTGAAGAATTTAAGAAGGCTGTAAAGAAGACTAAGGGAGCTTGTACAGAGTTCTATAGGAGACTTTTGATCACCTACAACCATTGCCAGGTTGCTGCTGAACAGAGAATGGACACCTTTCCAGACCACAACCTGTTTTTGGAGATGTTGCAGAGTAGATATCAGGAAGATGAACAAAGAATTCAGCACATCAAGGCCCTAGACGAGCAGACCCTGAGAAATGAGGTAGCCCATTCAGTGGTCAGTGTACAGTTGCTAGAGGATCAACTACGCCTGAGCTCAGCCAGGATCGAAGTAATAAGAAATCAGGTCGCTAAATTTGAACTCAATATTTGTTTTCTAGAACCTTTTGAGTTCGAAAACATTGCCTCAAAAGATTTAGCATGGAAGAAGTTCTTGAACAATCAAGCGGGGCCCTCCACATAAGTGCTTTATTTGTTTGTTTTTATAAATTATATAAGCACTTAATGTAAGAAAATTGCGGGAGGTGAAGCGTTGGGGAAGCCCAAGAGTCATTTGTGGGTAGCCCAACAGTTTTTGCTTTTGTATAAATATAGAAGAATTAGATAGGAGCAAGGGCTTTTTCCCAGTAAAACTTGTGAACTACTTGTTGTAAGAGGAACTACTTCGTTTTGCAATAATAAAATTACATTTTTTTGCCTGTTGGAGAAAGTGTTGTGTGGAATGTTCAAATGTGCTTAAATGAACAATGTTGAAGGGGAACTATTTCGTTTTCAGCTGTGTTTCATTAACTGTGAGATTGTTCTAACTTTCTGAACCTATGTTCTTATATGAATTTTCTCTGGTTTGTTTTGTGATAATTTCCACTATGAGTAATGAATGTTTTAACAGACGACGAGCTATCTTGTTGTGCACATCTTTATTCATGTTTATGTGTTTTGATTTTAAGAACAACTATCTGTGATTTATCTTAACATATGAACAGTATTACATTACTCATTAATTGATAATCTCACTCCCTAGGGACATCTTAGTTAATATTGTTTCTAGTTGTGTGTGATTTAGATGCGAGAGAGTCTAAGACGAGGTAAGAACCTGCGCATCACATTGTGACCACTCCTCGCATTCTCTATCAATCTGCATCTTTGATAGGCACTTGCATATCATACTTAAAGTCAAAAATACAAAATATACACGGTGGACTGAACCGCAACCGGTAAAACCCTTTGTTTTTGTTACTTGACCTACGGTAGCCAGACGGATTCCCTACACCAAACATTCACGGGCTAGTTGCGAACGTTGACTAGGGAGAATCCCTTGGTGTTGTTGCCTGTAAATTTCCAGGTCTCAACACACCGTTTATGTATTTTTTATTTTAGGGATGATATGCAAGTGGCTAGGTTAAATGCAAGTAAAATAAAGCACAACTAATCTAAGTCTATTTAAAAAAAACTAACTATCCCCTTGGAATGAGATTAATACTAAAAAAAGTGAACGGCATACTGCATTGTTTGCATATAGAATTTTACAGATAGCTGATAAATTCAGAATACATAAATACAACAGAAACATTAACACAGAGATAGCTCAGTGAAGATTAAAGCATTCATCATTCATTATTGCATAAGATTAATCACATAACATAAAATCATTCATAACACAGAAATAGTTCAGTAGGTTAAGAACGATCTCACTGATTGTCCAGCATGCTAAAACATAAATAGTTCCTAATTTTTCGATCTGCACAATATGTTTTGAGATTCATGCAATCCTCTCTCCAGCAAAATTCAGTCTTCTTTATTATAAAAGGAAATAGTTCTTCTTACAACAAGCTTCAATATCTATTCTAGCAAAAAGTCCTTCTCTAATCTACTTTACTCCTACTTATACAAATTACAAGTGACCTTTCAGTTATTCTATCCTCTTGGGCTTCCCTAACTCTTCGTTTACAAAATTTCGTCCTCTAGTGTGTCCTCTAGGAAAAAAGAATAATTACAAAATATTACATAAAAATCCTCCACTTTGTGAATAAGACAAAAGTCTAAGTGGGTCCAGTTGGTGTCTTAATGAAAACATCCCATGCTTTAGCCTCTTCATTAATGATTCAATATTCAACTGGCTCTAGCACACGTGATGCTACTTCATGTTTTGACAACTGAGACTTGATCTCCTTTACTTTGGGTGCGTTATGACTTAGTAACTCCCCCAGCATGTGCTTATGGACCGAAACCTGTACAATCCAGACTCCAATATCCTCTTCACTGACGCAATCAATTTTAGATATGCTCTCTTCTCCTTTCTGCAACCTTTCTTATAGGTTCTTTAAAAGTTCCTCCCTGGTTGGGAAGTCTTGATCCTGAGTACCTGCTAACACCTGGCATTGATTGTGAATGGAACACATTCCTTTGTAGAAGTCAGTGCACTTTTCCACTGTTTTATCAATAGCTGTGTTTAACTTGAGTGTTGATTCACAACCGAAATTTAATATGGCCACTTCCATGTTTAGACTTCTTGCAGTTTTCTGAGGCATGCTTGCTGGGAAGGTTGGATTCGCTTCTATCCAAGCTAGCTGGTTTCGCACCAATTCTATTACATCTGATAACTTCTTCCTAAACTCTAATGAGTCAAGAGCTATATCTTTCAATCCTTCCTCAATATACTTAATTATGTACACCACTCCTGCTAACCTAAACAAAATATGATTTACTTCTTTCTGCAGCAAAGATGCCTGATTGCGGAAAGGGACAATATCCAGTTGTCTTTCATTCGCCACCTTGATTTGTTCAACTAGCAAACTATTCTGAATTTCTATTTCATCAATTCTTTTGGCAGCCATAGCTTTCTAGTTCCCTATTTCTGCAACCTTATCTTCCATATCCTTTTTCTCTCCTTCAGTGATATTAGCTGACAATGCTAAGGCATCTTTGTCCGATTGCAAAATTTGATATGGTTCTTTAAGTCTTTCCAATTCTGTGAGAGTGTCATCGTACTTTCTTTTTAACCTTTGCCCTTCTCCCCTTTCTTTCCTTAGGGTTTCTTTTACCTAGGATATTTTCTCCTTATATTGTTCGATATCATCGACCATTTGGATAACATTGTTGGCATTGGCGAGAGCTGATGCTACCCTTGCCATCGTAAGGAGTTTAGGATCTTGATTAATCCCATGGAGAACGGTTTTCTTTGTTACCATAACTTCCACAGGCTGATCTCCAGAGTCCTTATCACAATCCTCTTCTTGTTTTTATCATATAAAATTGTATTAAGGTCAGCTACTGCATGTTCCCGGGATGGGATGAAAGGCATTAGTCCAAGCTCTAACCAGGGAGTTGGATCTCCTGTTGTCGTGCTACTTGATGGAACAGATGACTCCAAGGGATTATCGTGGGCTTGTGCCTGTTCAAGATTTTCATGATCATGTTCATCTTACTCCTCTTTCCTCTTAAGTTCCTTAGCTGCTTTTCATGCTGCTTCTCTTGCTCAGTCATCCGCTACCTGTTTTATTCTTTCAGTTTCCTCCCATATTTTTTGTTCTTCTTCTTCTTGTTTATTTTGCTGTGTTTCTTCTTATAAACGTTGCTCTACTTCCTCCGACAATCTGCGGGCTTCCTCCTCCCTCTTCTTTGCAACTTCTTCTTCTTTCTTTTGTTGTTTAGCGGCCTTACTACTGCTTCCCTTGCCACCCAAAATAGTTATCTTCTCCTTGAATATTCTTCTTAAAGTCCTCATGCTGCAGGCATTGCGGAATATTTCTTCATCCTTGTCCCAGTAATTCATGTATTCAAAATGCACTCCTGCTGCTGCACAATAATTTGCAATCTTTCCCTTGGCGAACTTGTAACTACCTATATAGAACGGGAGTGGTGGGTACACAACCTTTTTTCTAATCAAATAGGAAATTCCCAATCCCATCTATGTATAACTGCCTCGCCACTTCTTTGTGAACAAACTTAGTTAGTGGCATATCTCGGCAACAAAGATGGGGTCCTAGTTCCCCCAAACATCCTTAGGTACAGACCTTCTTCCGAAAGGTAATAATTCCCATTATCTTCTACTATCTCTAATGTATTTTCAGACATGCAATTGCATTATGTGAGGAAGATTAACTTGTAAAGCGGCATTATGAAGGAAACTAGGGATTGCTTACTCAGAAAGGAAACATCCTTCCACAAAACGTAATCGAACACGGTGGTACTTAAAAACATTTCTACACCGGGAAAAACCTCTACCCCGGTCAATGATACAAGCCCCCCTGCTCACACACTGATTAAGAGGAAAAGGAGTGGTGCATACGCCGAAACGCTCATCTTCCCACGGTCCTGCTACTGCAACATACTGACTATGAAACCCCCATGGCGAGGGAAGAGGTGAGAAATGGCTTGAGTCAAGAAGAAAAACTCAACGACCCTAGTCAACCAGGAGCCAGGTGACCAAGTTTCTACCATTCGTACAAGCTAAACATTGAGACTTAGAACTAACAGATGAAACCCTCTGACCTCGAGGTATAAATACCCACTGAGGGTAAGAAAACCTAACCATACCAAGCTAGAACAATCTCCTGCAACACGCCAAAAATGACTGCGTATAAGGTAAAGATCCTACCTGGAGAACGTAGACGTGTTGGAGTAGGTGTAGACCTCGTGCGGATGACTAGATCCACACAATAATCGATAACTCCGCACAACAAAACAAACCAACTCAAACTGACAAATAATGACCATAACACACCCCTCCAATGGCTTAAATAGGTAAAACGTGGAGAGATAATTAATGGCCCACGGGTGGAAACACCATTGGAGCACAAAAAAAATGATGCATCGGAAATGATATGAAGATAACAATCGATGGCCTCGGGTGAAAGTTAGAGATGGATCCGACGTTAATCGGGCGGGCTCGGGCCTTTTTTACTAGGTAAATGTTAGGACCCACATCGAAAATGCTCCTAAGAGTCAAATAAATGAACTCAGGTGGAAACTCAAGACCAATCGACCGGGCATCAAAAGGCTAGAGAACTACTTACCTAGACGTAGGCAAGGGCTTAAGAATTTTATTGAAAGCACATGACTCTACCGACCAGCAACGACATCAGGTGAATCCTCGGAAAGGATATCGATTGCACACCAACGTGCGCAACCGGAGCATCGGCAACATCCTTTGAAACGAACCCCGCGGAAGACTCAGGAACAAACATTCGCAATGGCGGGTGGGTAAGAACATAATACTCTTCCGCTATTATTGGAAAAATCTTCGACAAGATGATCCGATGCATCGAAAAAGCTATTGACAACCATCCAAAAAGATATCAGAAGCTCTCTCCGATACCATCGACACCAAAGACCGGAGTTCAACCAACGAATTGGCAAACTCGCGTGAGTTTTCTGGAAAGCAAAAGAAAAGGTAAGGTTTGGTAAGTTTAAAAGATAACTCCTCCGCTACGTCGGATAAACTCAATGAGTTCATCCGATAGGTCGGGTGGAAAGAATGAGTTTTGCCTTTAATAACATTTAAGTTTGCAAAAGAAAAATTAAGTTAGGAAAAGATTCTTGGAGGGTAAAGGTAAACTTCAAGGCTTGAAAACTAGAAATTCAAAGGGGGGGGGGTGCAAAACATAACAAAATTTTGTGTGGTGGTTGCAGCAACAATAGGTGGTTGAAGCATGGTTGAAGATGTTGATGATACTATTGCATGTGACCAACAACATTGTCAAGAGAAGATGGAACAATAAATCCATGATCAAGGGGTTGGTGTAACGACTATGTAGTCCTTGGTAAGAATCCAACTGATCAAGTAACATGATAAATGTTGATGGAAACCATGCATATAATCATTTGTTTATGTTGTCTGCATAAATGTTGAAAGGGGATTGGGTAAGAATGTGGTAAGAATTCCTTCAACAATATTTCAAACATCATGACTTGTTTGAAGTGATATTGGATTCATTTATGTGAATGATATCCTACAATGTATGGTGAGGTATGGGGTAGTAAGGGAAATGAGCCTTATGTCATCTAACTGCTTATAAATTTAAAAGCATTCATATGAATTAATATCATGCCATGTATGTATGAGTTCAATAACCAGAGCAAGTGAGGACTTATGGTCCTTTTGTGGTGGTGCATGCCATATGAGATAGTCATGGGTAAGGCCATAATGTGGTTTGATATGGTATTGCTATTAAACTACACAAGTATCTTGTGAACTCCCTCTTGGTGTTGATCTGGGTTAAACCACTTTTCCAACAAGCAGGGAGTGAGTGAACTCCTGATGTTGTGTTTTGGTGAAGAAGGAAGGCACCGAGACATTAAACAAAGTGATTAGGGAATGGATGGGTATTGTGTTAAGGCATTAGATAGATATTCCAAAACATCATGGTAATGCATGACACCATGGTATCCATGAATCAATGCAAGGTTGGATTGAGTGAATGTGCATTAAAGGATTTTCTTATTCCTTGTTTATGTATACATATGTGTGGATACATGTGTTAAAATGCATTGTGAGAATGCATGGTTGTGAAATACATTTCATTGCAATTTGTCAATAGTTGGAATGATATAATCATTGTCAATTATGAGATCATTTCATGAGTTCTTATGAATGTAGGGAAAGGAATTGCATGAAGAAGGTAGCCATGTTTGATGGCCTACTGGAATGCTCTGTTTGGAGGAAAGAGTTGAATAAAATGAGTATGATTGTGTAATCATGAGTATTGAAAGTTCTAATTGATTGCATTGTTAATGTCCCTTTATCATGTAATTTCAATGTGTTAATGATGCATACAAAGTAAATTTATTTCATTTCCTTTGAAATATTAACAACTTATAGTGATTGAATCATTGTGCATTATAATTTTGAGAGCACTTAAGTGACTGTTGTAAATGCAGCAATGAAAATATTATATGCATGGATACTCACACTTGTTTGTGTGATTGGAAATTCATATCGCAGGTAGAAGTGACCTGGGTATGGCAACGCCTGTAAGTCCATAGTAAAGACTGGAAACTATCATGCGCAAAAGCCAAACATTATGAGGAAGACCTCGTGGCTAAATAAATTTAATTTTTGTAAGAGACAAAATTACAAATTCAACTTCAAATTTAATTATTAATGTTATTGAAGGTCTGACAGTTTGTGGATTGTGTCAAGAGGGAACATATTAGGAACACCATGTGCTATTGCCTGCAAGATCCAAACACCATGAGAAGAATCTCATGTTTTGGTTTTTTTTTTGTGGGACCGATTTGAAAAATTATGATTGAAATAGTTATGATAAATATCTCATGGAAATGAGATGAAACATGTAATGCTTCAGCTATAAATTTCTGTTTAACATTTTTAATGCGCTCTCATGTGAAATGCATGCTCATGCATAATGCAAGTGAGATGATAAAATTATGCATGCCGGGCATGTGTTGGATGCTGAAGCTGAAAATGAAAAAAGAAAGCCAAGAGTGGATTGGGTTGAAAACCATACAAAATTACTTGCATGTGATTGGCTCTCCACAATGTTGTTAGACCCAGTAAGAGCATGTATACTCAGGAGGCTCACATGGGTACTGGCAACCTTTCTACGCTCACACTGAAGACCACTGGAAGGAATGGGTACGCCTGAGTGATTGTGTAGCATAAAAGGGTACCATCCTTGTGTTGTGTGAGTGGGTACTGTGGGGTTGTGCTGGCCTGCAGTCAAGTGAGTTACATATGGAGTTCCTTGATGGAACCGCTAGATTGCATAGGAGAATATGCCATTCAGATGTATCCCTTTTATTGCTTGATAAACCCAACAGAGGTGTTGGCTTGGAAATGGTCATTGAATGCATGATAAACCCAACCAATGCATTGGATTGGAATTGGACATGGAATGTTGTGGCGCATCCAACGTGCTGGCCAAAAATTTGTTGTGCATGTATGCCCAGGTGATTTGAGTCTTGCGGAAACATGGTTACCTTTCGATGCAAATCCTGAAGAGCACTAAAAGGGGTGGGTATGCTCAAGGGATTGTATAACAGAGAAAAGGTACCATCCTTATGTTGGGTGGGGCAGGTCTTGTGGGTGCCATAGTTGTCTAAAGTCAAGTGGGATGACTATGGGGTTGCATGATGTACTCCCTTTTATTGCCTGATTAACAGAGGTGCTAGCTTGGAAATGGTTGTTGTATGCTTGATAAACCCATTCGAGGAGTTGGCTTAGCATATTGAATGTTTGATAAAACTAGTCAACGTACTGGTTTGGCATTGGTTATTGGATGTTGAGGCGCATCCAACGTGTTGGCCTAACATTTGTTATATATATAGGTGATCTGATGCTTGCATAAACTTGGTTAGATTTCCATGCACACCTTGAAGAGCACTGGAAGGGGTGGGTACGCTCGAAGAACTGTACAATAGAGAAGAGGTACCATCCTTGTGTTGGGTGGGGTGAATCTTGTGGGTGCTAGAGTTGTCTGAAGTAAAAGCGGGATACTTGTGGAATTGAATGAAGATGCTTATACAAATAAGCATTTGGTTATTTTGCATCTTCTTGTTGATTTAATGTGAATTCACATGTGCATATGCTTCGGTTATTGGTTTGAAAATCCTATAAGGGATCAGTTCTGTGAGAACAAATTTGACATGTGAATTAGCTCATGGTTTCGCCATAGGTATTGTTGGATGCAATGACCTTGAAGGAATCTTAAGGATGCAATTGGACATGTGGTTGTTATGAAAAGCTCAGTATGAGTAGATAAAGATTGGAAAGAAATCCAATGGTTGTTGATGCAAAGAAAGAAAGGCATCATGTGAACAACTGAAAGCTAAAGAAAAGCAATGGAAATGCAACTGGAAACAAGGGCATGTACCTTGCTAAAAAGAAAGAGAACACTAAGGACGATGTTATTCCAAGGGGGAGCAATCTAGGAGGATATGAATATACTTTAAGATTAAAGTCTTCAATTGCAAAAAATGACAGCACCATGTCGAAGAGCTCGTCGAGACGAATCCAAGGGCATGAACGATGTGTAAAACATAGTTCATATGCAAAAGTTATGTAGTTATGAAGTTTTTCCTCAACATGCAAAAATATAGGCATAAGTGCCACGTGGCACTCCCCAAATTACCACATGGTAGTACAGGCAATACGACTAAATTATTTGGCAACAACATACATTGACACATGGCAGGTGATGTGGCACTTGGCTTAGTTGGAATTTTATGTGGCATCAGAAGGGTCGCAACGCGACACCCCAATAGGCATATGGACTTGTTTGTTGGACCAAAAGAGTAATGAAGGCAATAGGAATTGAACCCACGACCTCCCATGGGCGAGTTGAACACCTTTATCAACCAACCTACAATTTTTCCTTTTAAGCAATATCAGAGTTAAATTATTTAACCTTGGTCTTTGTTTTGAATGGGCAAAAAAAGGGGCGAGCGCTAAG
>LPNX011135993.1:434815-471233 GCA_001517045.1 Pseudotsuga menziesii | reverse complement strand
GCAACAAACTTTGGTTAATTGTGGCCTGTAATTGGGTTTAATCGTTATGCCAAAGTTTGCAATGAACTTCATGCCATGAATTAAGCCTCCATGAACGGTGAGGAGTCACCATATTATAGTTTTATGTCAACTAACCTACAATTCTTCCTTGTAAGCAATATGGGAGTTGAACACCTTTACCAACCAACCTACAATTATTCCTTGTAAGTAATATGGGAATTATATTATTTAACCTTGGTCTTTGTTTTGAATGGGTGAAAAAAAGGGCGAGGGCTAAGCCCCGATCCCTTTTGGATGTTGTGTGGATCACGTGTGGTGCCAACCCACATGGCGGACACCCAAACTAGACCAAGGTTGTTATTATATATATATATATATATATATATATATATATATATATATATGATGTGCAACAAACTTTGGTTAATGGTAACCTATATTTGGGTTTAATCGTTATGCCAAATTTTGCAATGAACTTCATGCCACACATTAAGCTTCCATGAATGGTGAGGAGTTACCATATTAAGGTTTTATGCCAACTAACCTAAATATGATATGAGGAAACGAATTCCTAAGTTGGCGGTTTGTTATTAAGTGCCATGTGGTATATTATATGCCAACAAAGTTAAGTATTGTCACATGGGTTCAAGTTATATGGCATGTTTAACATGGTTGCAACCAAATGAAGTGTACTGGCATGTAAAAGAAGGGGTGGTTTCAACTATATGGACAACCCACGTATAGTTATGGATTGGTTTATATGTATGCGGATACATAGTTATAACTAATGGGTTAAAACAAAACATATGGTTGCATCCAATAACAAACACATGGTATTTAGAAGGGTGGTAGGAGGCGGAGGGGCCTTTTTTTTACCTTGAAGACAATCTGGAATTCTCAGTTTCATGGGGAATAGGAGTTGAGGCCAACAATATTGTTGAAGCTTTGGATCTCTGGCAAGGTTTATATCAAACTATAGCTTATGGCATATCAAAAGTTAACGTATTTGGAGATTCTATGGTGGTTATTCAGGCTCTAGTTACTCATAGACTCCTTGAGCAGCTGCAGCTTCGTCAAATTATCAGAAAAATCTAGAAGTTGGTCACTTCCTTTAGTCAAATTCAGTTCTTCCATATACTTCAAAGTTTTAATGTGAAAGCAGATCAGGCAGCAAATGCTACAGTCCCCCTAAGCAAAGGAACTCTCATTTTGAATGGAGCACCTCTCTCATTTCCCATCCCATAAGACCCTGGCACTCAGTCCAAGGGGCCTCCTGCATGTCTATACGATGACGTGGAGGGAACTAAGCGATTTGGTTTTGAATAAGGCACACTGCAACATGCACGAAGTGGTTATAACTTAGATCATTCGTTTGAATGATTGTATGATGGTGCTAGTTCAGAAGCTCCTAGCAAGTGGTGACCTCAACATGGGTAGTTCATTCCCCTGTTGTAGTACTTGCAGTCATTAGGCAACATGAGGCAAGTGTGCGAAGGTTTATGTTTGGATCTGGGATGCAATGGCCGATTTAGGTGAAATTAAGAGGCTTTGGAAGGTTAATTGTGATCCTTGGGCTTCAGACATTTGTTGTTATGTGTTTTAGCTCTTGTGGGACAAATAGAACTCAGTAATCTGGATTTGTCTGTGCTCTACTTCAGATTCTCCCATGGCCTCAAGCTCCGAATCAATTGCTCCTGGTCAGGACCCGTACCATCAGCTTGAATTGAAAATTCGGGAGCTTTGCAGGAAGGTTCACGATAGAAACGGTTTTTGCAACGCTTAGACAACGAAGGTGTTCGTCGGTTTGCGATGGTAGAAGAAGACATGCTGCGGATTTGCGAGGATTTCTATGCCTCCTTTACTCGGACTGAACAGGCCCTGTTTTCCCAGTATGCTAAATTGGAATTGAGGTTTGACATATTGGAATTACAAGTTAGTGTGCTTTCTATGGAGAGGAGGAATGCTCACGCAAACCAGCCGGCTACATCAGCTCTTGTTCTAGGCTCACCAGACATCCGCGATCATTAATTCTAGGTTCATGTTGTTTTTTAAAGTCTTTGAAATTTGTAAACATTTTGTCTCCGCTGCTATGATAGTTGGAAACAACTATGTTTTAAGTTTAGGGTTGAAATTCAGTATAGTTAGGGAAACCTTAAGGATTTGGATAAGTAGACTTCAATGCCAATTTGCTACTGTTTTATGGCACATGAATTGGAACTCTTGCTGTAATTGTGCCAGTGGTTTCACCACTATTTCTATAATATAAATAATACACATTTATGTTAAAAAAAAACACATTGTATTTAGGAAGTGGTAGTAACAGCATGTGAATCCGCATTGTTTTAATTTATGCCATGTTTGATTTTATGTGGCAATAAATTGTAAATGCCATTTATAAGTTTGGCTCATGGTTGTGAAAGCCAACAAAATGAAATTTGTAACAAACCAACAAATGACCTAACTTAGGCATCATGTGTTACATGCCACCAAGGGACATTTCAACTATTTAAACCCCTATTTGCATTATTGAGAGAGGGGGACTTGTGAGAGACTCTTTGGAGTGCTCTTGGAGGGTGAGCTTCATGACTCTTTTTGGAGTCTTTGTCCTTGGAGGATTGTTGTGAGAACTTCATTTAAGGCCATGTTTGAGGCCATCATGTTTTGAGATGATGCTTGGAGAATGTAATCTTAGCTCGAGGCTTGAAGCTTTGTAATATTTTTGAGAGAGCTATGTAAAACTTGTAAATGCAAATAAAGCTATCATCTTGATTTCTGGAGTAGGGTCACTTGTGTAAGATAACTTATTGAATCCTTGATAGGGAGAAGATACATTTGTATGCAATCACTGGTGATAAGGTCCCAACATCTTTTAGAGGAAGAGAATGAAGTGGTTTGATGTTTGATTGAGCCCAGAGACATAGCCAGGGGGTCTAGCGAACTTCGTTATCAATGCGTCTCTCAAATGTGTAATGTTGTCTTGCTTTTCCTTCGTGCATGATTATTTTTCCGCATTATGTTTATTATATGTATTATATCGCTATGATAAAGACTAATGTGGCATTATAAAGACTAACATGCACACATGGATTCAATCCTTTTTGTAAGCAATTTATTCAATAAAATGATCCTTCTATATTGATCCCTTTTGTTTAAGTGAGTTTCGAATTGTTTTAAAGCTCACCCCAGGATCATATTAGGGAGGATAAGTAATGTTCATGGTTTTGACTTGGGATGTATGCATGTAAATGATGTAAATATGCTAGTATGAATTCCTAGTGCGAAGCTCAAGGCTAAGGCACGTCTAGTGAATGGCTAGGCATATATGATGAAAATGTTGTTACTTGGACCGTATGGTTGGCTTGTATTGCTAACCCCAAAATGTATGTAAATATGTTATGCATAAATAATAAAATCGTCCAAGCATGATTGTGTAAGGAGCACCAAAGGGGCTACGATTTCACCATATGGAAAGAGGAAATGTCTCTATGGGAGACCAAATCCATGCTTCCAAGTGTCCACTTGAGAACTCACCCAAATTATACCATGTGCCTTGAATAAGCTAACTACCTTCATTGACTATTAACCCAATCATTGAATGCATGTGTGAAGTTGGTGGAGAAGTCGCTTCCTGTAGTTATGGAAGCACCGGGATGACTACACTAAAGGACAGTTCTGTTAGCTGCCACGATTCCTTCTTCCACCATAGTTCTCATACCTCGTGCAAGCTATCCTTACGCTCTTAATTCACGTAGACGTTTTATGGCATGCTAGTCATCCACCCATCCATGCACTTATTCATGTGTTGAGTTTGGTATGCAGAAAGGGAAGTGAGTAATTTGTTCCTAGATGCAGGCGCTAATGCGTTCATGCAGGAGGCATGAAGACTACGCATTGCCCTGTATTTGTTATGCATGACTATGTGTTAACCTATAAATCAAATTAGAGACAGAGAGTCTCAAATCGATGGCTGTAAGTGTCCTAGAGAGGATGGGAAAGCCGAGAAATATTTTCCATTGACTTATACTGCTCATAGATGCTTGAGAAGCCATGGGTTTAGTCTATAGGTGGTTCCCCACAACATCAACAGGTTGGTCTTCTTCTATGCACATGCTGGAAGCACTCGACAAGATGGATCGCCCAAGAAAACCGTAGATTTGTGAAGGGGATGCATGAGACAATAAGAATGTTTTGTGGGGCAGGTATTGTGGAAGCCAAGGCTGGGAGAGTTGAATGATATCCTTGTGGAGCTCTGTATGAGCAATTGGATAAGCATGGAGAGCATAATGGGTTGTGGGCTGAGAGAGAAGCATGTAGTTGTTTCCTTCATCCCGGTGGAGTCCTAGCCCGACTTGGGGGTGGACTCTGAGAGCTAAAATAATATAGGCTAGATAAAGTGCCTACAATTGGGTGGAAAATCGCCCTTAAATAGTCAGTTTCTTGGACCTATGTTGTTTAAGAAAAGCATTATTGTGTATTTGATTGAAATTGTTGTTAGTGGATGCATGCGTTCGATTATGCCTGTATATGCATGAATTATGTGTATGGACAAATTGTATTTCCACTGTGCATGTTTAATTTTCATTTGCACACGTTATATAAGTTATGTGAAGGTGTAATATGGATATCACAGCTTGTATTTGTGCCTTAGTTGTGTTATTGAAACAACTAAGTGTTAAATGTTTGAATCGGGAGAATATCTCTGAGTTTCCATAGCCGAAGGCTAGAGCTGATGTCTAAGGAGGGAAGGGAAACCTCGACCGAGTATGTTGTTAAGCGGTAGGTTCATTATCGAGTTGCCGAAGTGCCGAGGTGTCGATATCAAAGTGCCGACGTCGAGATCAACATGTGACTGGAGGATGAATCATCATGCTAGTGCCGAGATCGAGGTATTGATGTCAAAAATATGGATTCGGGATAGCTTGGTAGAGCTGTGGTGGTGTTCCCACTTCCAAATTCCGAGTTGGGAGTGATATCCTAATGGAAAAAGGATCATCGAAGTTTTGATGTAGAGGTGGCGCCATTGATGTCTGTGTCGAGGAGGTCGTTGGACCATTGTTGTTAGCTGATACCAATTCCCAAGGGTCGCCATGCCGAATCCCGAGGGTCGCCATGCCGACTCCCCAGGGTCAATATGTTGACTCCCCAGGGTCGATATGCCGACTCCCGAGGGTCGACATGCCGATTCCTGAGGGTCGACATTGAGGTCGTTGGATCATTGTTGTAAGGCGTGGCCGTTTCGAATGGAGTTCAACTAGTATTAACCCCCAAGGTCCGACATGTCGACTTTGGGTAACCCAGAATGTCAACGTTGGATTCGACAAGACGAGGTTGTCTCGTTAAGGTCCCATTTTGCGGTTTCGACTTTTGACTCCCGATGTACAAAACATAGCAATCGAAGTCTGCATGTTGAGACTGTTTTGTTGAGGACCCATTGTGCAATGTCGATTCCCGACTCTCGATGTCAGAATAGTTGGGAAAGCTTGGAAAATTCGGGAGGTGGAAAATAACTGTCGGCATTGCTTATAAGGTCAAGTTAATGATCGATTAACCAAAGCTAATGATTAATTAGGCATTATAGCCTATGGTTAGCTTCATTTCCGTAATGTTGGTATCGATTAATTGGAGGTTGGACAATTTGGAATCTTGGATTTGGTTCATCTCTTGCTATCTTGGCCAAACTGATGGGCGGGGACGTGACATACATGATGTGGCATGTATTCCTTTGCATGCTACAGTTGGAAGGTATGCGTTCGAGCACATACAAGAGAAAGAAAAAGGGAACTCATGGTTTGACAAGGCTCGACACCACTTGGACCATAGTAATCCCCCCTCATTGTGACAAGAGATGGTTCACACCAATCTCTGATAAGTTATCTCCTCCTTTGATGTCTTTTCTCATGATGTTTATATAAAGAGGGTTATTGTAGGTTATGGGAGGCAACATTGTTGTGAACAACACACAACTAGGAAGTTCCAGCCTGTGAATTAGATATATCCGCAAAAAAGTATGGAATTGTTCCTCAATGTGAATGAGTTTATTTGGAGCTTTTAAGTTCGATCAATCCACTTATGGCTTGTTAATACCACGGGGAAAGGGTCTAAGTTAGTCTTAGATTTAAGAGAAAGCTTGATGCATATTTGTTGGTTGTGATTCCTTATTGCAAACAAGTTTGGTGCAAAACTCTGAGCCATTTCGAACCATATATCTTTGTGTTGTTAGCCCCTCTCGATTAGTTACAGTGATGGCAAGCAAAGTGTGCAACCATTGGGGTTATAGGGGGACTACGATCAAACCAAAAACTAAGGTAATGAGAGAAGTGATTGAGGTAGAAGCAATTTATAGCAAGAACACCCTAACTGTTATCAGATAGGTCATCGAAAGAAACGAGGCCTAGGTAAAAACATAAGTGGAGTGCACATGTAATGAGGATATTGAGAACAAAATGCGCCTTTGGGTTCAAGTTACCAGTACCACTAGGTCTAGAGAAACAAAATACTTCAAACTGGTTTCCTTATATTGACAAATAAAAGCTCTCGTAGGGAAAGCTTTGATGGAAATCAAAACTTAGCACCATGAACTACTGCTGCACTTGGACGAGGCTTAAGATGAGATCAGATGTCTGGACACCAAGCTCAACCTCATTCTTAAGGGCACTATTGGATTGGAATTCACCGAAAGGGATCCCAAGCCTACCCCTAATAAAGAGGTGCCCATAATCTCACTTTCAAATGAAGACATTTTTATCTAGTTTGGCTCTCTACAACTTTTTGTCTTACTATTATTATAGTTCTAGTGTAATTTTCTCTTGAATATTTAAGGTTGGTCTATGTTTTAGCATGTTGAAGGTTAATCTCTACTTAATTTTTTTCGGTTAATCTCTTCAAAAATCAGAGTTAAACTTTTTGTTAATTAACAATATTTTTATCTAGTTTGGCTCTCTACAACTTTTTGTCTTACTATTATTATAGTTATGGTGTAATTTTGTCTTGAATATTTAAGATTGGTCTATGTAGCATGTTTAAGGTTAATCTCTTCAAAAATTAGAGTTAAACTTTTTGTCAATTAACAATATTTTATTTTGCTGCCAACTAACCATTTAGTTTTGTAAAGATAGTTCGTTGTTAAACAAAAGCTAAATTATATAATTTTATATCCATTATTCATACATACCAAATTGTTAATTAATATAAGCACAAAACAAATAATATTTAATAAACAAAAACAAATTGTTACCCGTTTCTTTAACTGAAGCTTATTTAAATCTTAATCAAGATGCATTTAAACTTAACAAAACACGACTACCATGAAATGAATCCCATGTTATACACTGCAAGTCCAAAATCTGATATATTATCTAAATGCCTATCAACATAAAAATAAATAATTTATAATTTTACTTACAAATTACTACATAAAACATCAAATTTCATTCCATAATGAAGTAGGAAGATTTGCTAATTTAAAACTAAGAACGCATTGTATGGTGACAAGAATTTTAACGACGCTCCATTTTGCATTGACCTTTCCATACTATAAATTATTCCATCATCGACGTACCATGACAAGACGAGGAGAGATTCTACATTCCCAAAATGCTTACATAAAAAAAGACCTATAAATACTAACGAATGCTTTGCGTCGAAGTGGGTCTGTTCCATATTTGTTTCAGTTGAAGGTGGTTGTTCAAATAGTCGTTGCTCCATTGAAGGTGGAAGACCACTGCACTGCCAAGTGAATTTAACATTCGTATGAGAAATTAAAAAAAAAAGAATTGGAAAGTACCAACAAAACCGCCGCTGAAACTGCTATGTAATCTGTTTCTTTCTATGTTGTTCTTGCGAGGTGGATAGGTGGCGGAAGCGCCATCTTGATTCTGTGCATTCGTCTGGTGGTCTGGGGTTCGAATCATGGGTAGCGCTGACCGCGACAGACGACCTCAGAAACGCCCTCGAATCGATAACGGCGAGGGAATTTGTGTTCTCTATCGATGGAAAAGATAAAAAAAGTAAATGGAGGAAAGTTTGAATTGTAGATAGATATTATAATTTTGGTTGGACTCGAGGAGATAAGGAAGGGGCGAATGGTGTGTGTAGGCAGAGCCTGCATCTAATAATCTTGGGAAGAAAAAGGAAAAGGAAAAGGAGCTTATTCCTGTGGACGATGATAACAAGGGATCGAATGTTGGTGTTGCTGTTTACTCTTCTGCTTCCACACGCTTTGCTTCCCCTCCACGGCGTCCAGATGATAAAGATGGGCACTACGTGTTTGAACTTGGAGAAAATTTATCATCTCGCTGTAATCAATTATCACACTTAAATTTCACCCTAGTTTTTATATATTTTTTAATTTACTCCATTTATTCTTCGGGAAAAACCAATATAGCCCTAACTCTGTTCATCGTTCCAACATAATCCTTGCCCTGTTTCCCTCCAGCCGTTATTTCCTCGTCTTCCGTGAGATCTTGATGGGTTTTTTTTTGTTTTTCGTAATATTGGGTTTACGTTCGGGTTTTTTCTAGAATTTTGATTCGAGATGTTTAAATAAGGTTATTGCTTAATCTTAACTTTGCAAGATTGGGTTGCCATTAGGTTTTCTAAATTTTATTTTTTAATGATAGGTTTGCCATTGGGCATTTGCAAATTTTTAATTTTTTAAGATTGGTCGGTCATTTTCATATATTTTGCAGTTTCTACGTTGCCTTATAGGTTTTGTATTTTGTAAATTTATTCACCATAAAAATCTTTTTATTGGATTTGGGATTTTGAACTATACAGGTCGCTGTAGAATCCTATGGAATTTCACTTGAGAAGGCCTTTTTAGTGCTGCGTTAGTCCTTATCAATAAACACAGTTCTCATATCAGAAACTTACGTTTAATAAGATGGTTTATTGATTTTGTTATCATTTTGCCAAACCACGAGGAAGGAACTGACTTTGAGCTTCGTTGTTTGTATTTGAACCATGCAGATAAGATCATGAGCAAAATGGGTGAAGGTACTCTAATCTGTTTACACTAGCCTTTATTTCTTTCGCTCTATTTCTTAATTTGAATAATAAAACATTGCTTAGGCTGCTGGTTTTAAGTTGGTATTGATTACTGTTTTGAAGGTCCCAATACTCTGTTAAATAGCAAGTCTAGTGGATCAGAAGCTATGGCACCTCTGAATTTCATTGTACCGTGATTTCCTTTAATATCTAGCTATTCCTCCAGTGACAGCCTCCTCTAGAATTTTGTTGCTTCAATAGAAAGTATTCTAAATGTCTCCATGCGATTGGTGTATGAATCTAATATAGGGATTTGGAAGTCACTCACAAAAAAGTTTTACTTCCGGCAGTTCTCTGTGATGCGTCAGTACTGTTGCTATTTTAAAGCAACCGAAACAATTTTTGTCGATGTGCTTCCTGTTGCTCTTTTGCATTTGTCAAATTTAGTGGATGCATTTCCTTTACAATCAGACAAAATTAAAGAGTAGACAGGCTCTATCTTTCAGTGAAATTGCATCAAAGATTCAAAACTGCATTCAGTTCCTTGTAGAAAGGGTTGCAGCAAGTGCATTAATAAGTGTGTTACATGTGGCAGTGATACCTTATTTTATTTATTCTTATCCCAATTTGGATACTGCATAGGAATGGAAAAAACATGATTTTGGGTGATAGACTAGGTTCTTATAGATATTCTTAGAAGAATGAACAGCGAGTTTATTAAGAAACCGGGAAAGGAAATCACTACCGAGGATGGCAATGTTGAAGCCCCAAGGGTTAGGACAATTGGAGTCCATAGGTCACATAGGTCACATATTAAAATCCGGTAGAGTCCCTAGGGGTTACCGGTCGCTATTTTGGTTGGTGGTTGAGCCACCCATCTTCCAAATATTTCGAGGACGAAGAGGGGATCTTGCAAGGTTTTCCTTAAAAAACGATGATGGCAAATTTTCATAAAGGCATGTATAAGAATGAGGAATATAGTTAGGGGCGATAGGTGCAGGGGGGATCATCATTGACCCCAGAGGAATAAAAAAAATTCATTTTGAATGGGGTCTTGGTATAGCTTCTAATAAATGGGTGAAAGCTCTAGCACTTGGACTAATTATAACACACTTTTTAAGAGTGCCCTTACTATAGTTGAGGATTTGACCTTAATCATCAGGCTTGTCCACTCAACAAAAGCATAATTGGATTGCTTTCTTGCTCATTTATTAGCTAGAATTTGACATGAGTGAGATAAATTTAGGATATATGATTTCTCATCTTCTATGGAACAACAACAAAGAAGCAGACTCTATAACAGGACACATCCCCCAGCCTACTCGTGTCCATATCCCACATGTTAGACACAAATTCATGGGAATATGTGTTCGATACGTGTCCTTTGATAGGACACGTACCAAAACATGTGCTCTAGTGTGCCCCATCTTCCCAACACATGTGGGAAACCACAACCCTCTTAAAGTGACATTTCTCATTCATTTCTCTCCTTGTTTGTTGAGAGAGAGAGCTTCAACAAGTTTGAACTTTGCTGCTAACAGGTTTGAAGGTGCATTTGAAGGATTTGCAGGACACAACATCTAGGACATGATTCATTTTGGATGTGTGTTTTCTTTCCATATTCATGTGGCAATGTGTTTATTTGACGTTCTTGTTGCTTTTAGATGTTTAGAAAATTGAAAAAATGAATATTTTTGTATTTTTTAAGTGTGTTGATATATTGCCGATGTTTGCTGACATTTTCATTGATAAATCCGATAATTTCTTATTGGACCCTCGGCGATATATTTGTAACACTAGTTTAAAGTCTCATTTTCTCTTGCATCATTGACTATCTATTATAGATCTGCAATGTATTGTCATTGTCAACCTAACTAATATAACAAATTATATCATGTCGATGGTGAAAACAAGTAACTAGTTGATCAATATTTAACATTTTGTTGCCTGTCCTTTCTAGCCCAATTTATATGTTCTTTCAAGCACTTTAAGGCCTGGAATTATCTACTATTAAGTACATTTGTTGCTGATTGAAATCTGCTTTCTATAACAACAATCTCATCTCATTATAATTATGGAATTTAGGGTAACAATTCACAGCCAAGGACTAGGTATTAAAACCCTAAATTAACACTTCAATAACTATATTCTAGATCCAAAATTATTCCAACTTGATTTCATAGTAAAACATCATCCTTCAAAATTTAGTTGTGTTTAGGGAATCCTCACAGTGCTAGGTCCTTATCCTATGCACTGAAGTGTAGAGAAGCTGTTGTCGAGGTGACAATGGAAACAATTCTAATAGTTTCCCTCGACTAAACCTTTGTGAGAACCTTGCACTTTAGGGGTGTTAATTTGTGTGGTAACATTTTGGCACCATTTCTCAACCTTTTGTCCAACACTTTTTTTCTCTTAAAAAGGTTTTCCGAAGAAGGATCAAAGGACTAAATCCATCCTCAACCATCATTGTCAAATCATGGCTTAATGATGCGTTTAGGACTCTATATATGTTTAGGATCTAAGGGTTCTCTCATGCCATGCGTTAAAAGCATAAGTGCCCTCCAATCTTCGTAGGAAACATAATCCCAACCGAAGATCATCAGAAATTTCTATGATAGTACTGGCCACGATGTTACTCAAGATGAGAATATAGTCATGAAATTCTTTTCCATATCTTTGCAAGAATATGTTAGTCCCTTCTTGATGATAGCATAAAGACATGGATAACTTTTCATGATGCATTCATGTAAAGCTGCGCTATTAGGAAAGATGGAAGGATGTTACTAAACCAACTCCATGAGATTAAAAGGAGGGTAAATGAAACTATCCTAGAGTTTGATAATAGATTCACAAAGCTATTAAGTGCAATTCTTGATAAGTTCAAGCCCTAAAATTGATGCCCTCCTTCTCCATTACACAAATGCATTTGAAGGTCAATTTGGCTTCCAGTTAAGAGACAAGTTCCCATCAACCTCAAAGCAAGCACATGAGTGGGCTAGTAAAATCGAATGCAATATGCTTTGGCTAAGGTTGATATGGGCTCTATTAGAGCATCCACCTCCAAAGTTGAAGCCAAGCCTAGAGTGATAAACAATGCTGATACAACCATAGATCTAGTTGCTTTGACTCATAAATTTGAAAAGACTACCTCTGAATTGATTCAGTCCCAAATGATTCTTTTAAACAAAGTAATAGTTATAGAGAAGGATAGGGAACGTCAAGGTAAGTTTTCTTGAAGATATCAATAGAATAATCAGCCTAGAGGAAACCAGGGATGGAATAGCAATAGGTCTCCTTAAGATCTAAGAGTCCCAAATACGCTTGTGTCAACTAATGTAGTCAATCAAGATGAATTCATATGGTGCCTACCTTTCAATGATTATCACCATGAATGGGACTATCCTTAAAATCATGGGTTAGAAAACAATGAAGATCCTATCGGTCCTTGGCTTGATAGCTTAAATTTGGTTGAAGATATTGATTCCAATTATAATGTTCAACCAAAAACTGATATAGTCACTAGTGAACAAATGAGACAAATTAAGCAAGCAAGTATTGATACTGCTAGGTTGGTTAGAATTGACATGCTAAATTCTATGGATGGGGAATCAAAGCTAAGATTAGGAAAAAGAAGTACATACAATTCATGAAGAGAAATAAAGCTTTTGAACCTAACGCTTTCGTATTGCGTAGAAAGCCATGGAGAAGACCACCTCTTCCCTTGAACACAAACCTAGGGAACTCATCTACATCATGTAAAAATATTATGAATGATGATGTACAACTGAATTTTGATGTAATCACTGCTTTGTTCAATCTCACAGTTCTTCTACCCATACTAGAACTTGTCAAGATTCCCTCGCAGATGGAGAAGGTGAAGAAACTCTTCAACATTGAGGAAACTATAGAGGACCCTCTTGTAGATTTGCAATTTATGCATCAAAATAGAAAAAATGAGAGTCATTCACCCTTCTTCATCACCCTAGTTGTAAATGAGCCACTCCTACATAACTGTATGTTGGAAATTGGAGCATCCACTAATGTAATGCCATTGAAGGTCATGAATCAATTAGGCTTGAAGATGACAAGATCATATAGGAACGTTTGTGGTATGGATTCAAGAGAAATAAAGATTTGGGGTCTCATTAAGGATCTTAAGATCTTGGCTGTACATCTTAATATCTTTGTATTGATGGATGTTGTAGTCATAGATGTTCTTGATCCCGGGGAATGCTATTGTCTAGGAAATGGGCTGCAAGTTTGGGAGGTAGTCTTCAAATGGATTTATCCCATGCCACCATCCCAACTTGTGAAGAAACCTTTCTCACACTTCACAGGGAACCATTATGAGATACCGAGTTGAAGATCCTAATGACCCTATGAATGAGGTGCTTTGCGTAGACAATGAGTTTGGCAACCTTTTTGATTTCATAAATTCCTTAATGATGGGAAGGGTAGAAACTCAACATAAAGAATCTGAAGGGATTTGGTTCATGCACTTTGATGGTGCAATGTCTAAAACATTAGCCACAGTTGGAATTGTTTTTATTTCTACTATGGGAGATTTCAAGGCTTTCTACTATAGGTTTGAGTGTGATTGTACAAGTAACATTTTAGAACATGAAACCTTAATTCTAGGATTGGCACTGGCCCATGATGTGAAAATCAAATGTTTAAAGGTGATTGGTGATTTTGATCTCATCGTATCACAAATTAAAAAGGTCTTTGTTGCTGAGAATGAGAGGCTCAAATGATATAGAAACATAGTATGGGACATTGTTACATTGTACTTGTACCCAGCGCACCTTTAGATATGCCCTAGGGAGAGAGACGCCATATTTTTGACTAGGAGAGGAGTTATTCAACAATGGTGGTCATGGTTGGTCCCATTGGTCCTTTATTTAGGAGTACTATGGCTTAATGGCATTGTAGACTCTCCTTTGTTAGGGTTTTTAATCTTGGGGTTGGTGTCCAGGGCTCCTAGGGGTTGATCATTGGGTCACATGACCCCACACTTGTTCCCTTGCACCAGTGACCTTTCTTTCGGCTGTGAGACCTTGGTCTCTCTTCATAGTCACCTCAAACGCCCTCTTGGTCCCTCTGCACATTGGCGCCCCCTCTCCTTAGGTTGTTTTCATGATGACGTCATCCTCCATGCCAGGCTGTTCTGCTAGTTTGTGGAGTGTGTTGAGGGATTTTCAGCATTCTTGGGGTTGGATGGGGCATGACACCCTCCCTCCAGCTCATTCTAGCTTTTCGTTCAGAGTGATTTGCTTATTTCTAGCTATTTTTGACAATTGGGTAATCTTTGGGGGAAAATGCCCCAAATTACCTATAGATTGGATTATTTTATATTGTTTTTCTTAAAATTTTAAGTTGACATTTTATAATTTGAAATTGACATTTTAAAGGTATGTCGGCCTGGTTATTTTTGAACATAAGACAAATGGGATGAAACAGTGTGTTACTTTTTTACCCTTATTAGGGCTCTTGTAAGTGATGCGCACCTCTTGAGGAGACTTATCTTTTTCATGTTTGAAGGCAAATTTGTTGAAGTTTCTTTGGTTCTTTCTCTTTGCTAAGGTGATGCTAGAATCGTCTGCTTAACACATGCACAAGGAGGTATCTAAGTTATTTTTCTTGATTTCTCTTTGTTAAATGTTGATGAATGACGCTTGTTTATTGATTGAATGGTAGCCATTAATGCTGCATTGTCTAAATTAGGTCACTTATCAGCCTTTCGTCACCTTGGTATTGTGAAGGGCGTCCTCTAGAAGGGGTCCTTTGAAGCTTGGGCTTTAGATCTCTGAGTTTTGCTTTAGCTAGTCTTTCTCTAACCAGCTCATGAGGCTGTTAGGGGAAGCCCTAGTTTGCCAAACTTTGAAAGGATCTCTCAAGGGGAAGGCTTGTCACCTTCCTTGATGCCCTAGGGTTAGGGTAAAACCTTAAAAGTTAAAACCCCTAGGCTTTACTTTCATCTACAATTTCATTGCATTGACATATGTAAATTTGCATTTTCATGGTAGAATTAGGGCATTAATTTAGGTCTGCAATTTTGTGTCAAAAACCCTAAAATAACAAAAAATATTTTTTTTCAAAATTTTGGCCTTACTAAAATTTCGGTCCTCCTCCCTGTAAATTCGGTCTGCCTTCCTTGTCCCTAGAAAACCTAGGGCAAAATTTTAGGAGCCCTAAAAAACCTAAAAATATAAAAAGCCCTAAAAACCTAAAAATATTAGACTTAAACCTAAAACAGTCCCTAGAACCGAACCCTCTATCCTATTCCTACCCTTGGCTTCTCATCTAGGGTCTCAACCCTCCCTTTTCTTGTGCACAATAAGGCTGTAGCAGCCCCTTTCCACTGCTCATTAGGTCTGCAATAAATTGCAGGCTGTCATAACTTGGACAGTCACCTAAAAGACCTGTAGCAGCCCTTTAATAGCCCACATATGGTCTGCAATTTATTGCAGAAGACTGTCCATCTTTGGGATGCCTCTAACAGTCCACTTCAGGACTGTCAACTTGTGACAGCCTATACTAATACACACTCATAAAGTAAGTAAATAAAAGGTTCTCAATTGTGGATTTCAAATATAATTTTTACCTATTTGCAAGTAAAGGCCATTCTTTTAGACTGTATATAAATGCTTGTACTGCTGGTGTTGTCATCTATATTATGCTCTACGTTGATTTGAAAGTTGAATTGTTATTGTTGGCATACTGTGATTAAATGGGTGATCTAAAGTAGTTGGAGCATTGAATTGAGGTGTTAAGAACTTAAGATACTTGTAACTGTATACTTTACTATTGCTGTACTTTTTGCAGACTGTCCAATATAGTCAACTATTGGTGCACACACAATACTACATTATTTGTCAACTCAAGAGCTGTATGAATGATTGGCAACTTGAACTAGTTGGAAATTGGTTATGTTTTCACTTCTATCTAATGCATGTCTTGCTACTGCTTGTTGTTCACTTATTATAGCCATTTAAAGAGAATTATATGTTTGTAAGGCACTGGTCACTAGCATTTTACATAGAAGACATAGTCTGGCTCTCCTTCATGTCTTGCAGAAGGGCTCTCCCCTTGGAGGTTCAGACTCTCCAAAGAAGTTTTGGAAGAGTGGCTAAGGTTACAATGTTCACTCTCTTCATACATTGTCTATCGATGACTAGCCCTGGTAGTTCATCTGGTAACAGGACACCATAGAACTTTTCGACACTTCCTTAATTGAAGCAGTTCTTAGGGAAGAAAACATTATTGTTGATACATTGGCAGTAGCAGGGGCTACCTTACAACTTTGTGAGGAACTTGTCTCAAGAGAATGTAAAATGGAGATAATTTTTAGGCCAGTTGTCCCTAACAATTTTGAGTATTGGCAAGTTTTTCACGATGTTGCTCAAATTGTTTGTTTTTCTGAGTAACTTCCAAGAATTCTCAAAGAATCAAATAAATTGGCAAGACAAAACAAAGAACAATGATATACCTATAGAAGATTTGCCAACTAATAAAATTCCACCAGCAATGGCCCCTCTAGAGATGTTTGAAAGATAAACCAACCATTGGTCAATCTGAGGAGTATTTTGAGATTATCTTTGGATTAGAATCAAGCCCTAAGATGATCAAATTAGGGAAGAACACTGCTCTAGAAGAAAGGAGGGACATTGAAAATTTGTTCCATGAATACATTGATGTCTTTTCATGGCCCTATAATGATTTGAAGGCCTATAAATGAGACATTATCCAATACACAATCCCATTAAAGGGAAGGGCTCAACCTTTTTGGCTAAAACAAAGAAACATGAATACTAAGTTAGCTCCTTTAATCCTAAAAGAATTCCAGAAAATGTTGAATGCTTAGATTATAGCTCTCATTAGGCATTCCCCTTAGGTGCCTAACCTTGTTGTAGTTTGAAATAAGAGTGTGGAGATTTGTTTGTGTTCTTTAGGAATTTGAACCAGCTCTCCTTGAGGGATGATTACCCTCTACCTAACATGGAGAATTTATTACAAAGGGTAACCAGGGTTGGGATGATGTCTATGTTGAATGGGTTCTTAGGGTACAATTGGGTTGTAGTCAAAGAAGAAAATCAACTTAAGACCATGCTCACAATCCCATTAGGAAATTTCAAATATATAAGAATGCCCTTCGGAGTTTTAAACATAGAATATACCTTTCAGAGGGGCTATGGACTTTGCTTTGCCTTTAGGGATTTGATGGGTGAAATAATGGAAATTTATCAAGATGATTAGACTGCAGTTTCAAAAGACAAAAGTGAGGATGCATGCCACTTGAGGAAGGTGTTTGAGAGACGTAAATATGGAATCTCCTTGAATCTTAAGAAGTCAATATTTGGTGTATAGATCAAGGCAAGCTGTTATATCATACTGTGTCTGAGGATGGTATTTGCATTGACCCAACTAGGATAGCTTCCCTTCTCAGTAAATCGTAAAGTATTATAATCATTCTTCGGTAAAGTCAACTTTGTTTGAAGATTCACCCATAATTTCGTTCGGATTGTCAAGCCAATGGCCAATTTGTTGAAAAAAGATTGCTTGTTTGCATGGAATGATGATAGCAAGAGAGCATTTAATGATATTGAACAAGCTATTACATTAGCGCTTGTTTTGGTGAGCTCGAATGATAACAAAGATTTCAACATTTTCTCCTAGTTGTTGGTGTGATGTTGCAAAAGAACAAAGTAAGATGGAGCAAGTTAGCAATCCATTACATTTATGAGGAAGAACCTTGAACTAAAGTACAATATAATTGGAAAACAACCATATGTCCTTGTGCAATCATTGAAACACTTTAAGACTTATGTCAGGGATTCAAAGATTATAGCCTATGCCCCTAACCCAATTATAAAGGATGTCTTAGCACAACAGTATTGCTTAGGTGTTAGGGGTAAATGGGTATTGAAAATACAAGAGTATGACCTAGACATTAAGCCAACAAAGGTCATTAAAGGGAAGGGATTGGCTAAATTGTTGGGAGAGGGAAATGAGAAAGCCTTGGGATTGGATGATAATGAACAAATCAATTTGATTCTAGAAGAACTGGAGAATCATGAGTGGTATGCAAACATTATCTACTACTTGAAATTTTGTCCATGTCTTGTCTACTAACTACTTACATGATCATCAAAGAAGGACACTAAGGTTGAGAGCTGCAAAATTTGTTGAGTTCAAGGGGGCCTTGGTTGGAAGAATCCTGTTGGAAAAATTCTTAGATGTGTAAGTAAAGATGAACCCAACAAATTGTTAGAAGAATTTCATGTTGGGTATTGCGTTGGCTACTTTGCGGCTCGTACCTTTTCCCATAAGGTTTTAAGTGTTGGATACTATTGGCCTACATTACTCATTGATTTTTATTTGTTGTTAGGTCTTGTAGCCCATGCCAATTGTTTGCAGGGAAACAACAACTGTCTGTTTAACCCTTAAAATCTATTGTTGTAGAGGATAATTCTATTATCCTTTTCAACAACGAGGTTTAGATTTTACTGGTGAATTTAAACATAATCTCAGCAGTGGATACTGATGGATTTTAACTGCCATTGATTCCTTCACTAGGTGTGTAGAAGCAATTCCTACAAAAATGCAACTAAAGAAGTTGTCATTGTTAGATTTTCATAAGATTATAACAGTATATATTAATTGTATTTATCAATAGGATCACTAGAAGATAGACAAAGCACAGAACAATAACACGATTATTTTTATCTTGGGAAACGCAAATGGGAGAAAACCCAACAACCTCAGTCTAGAGATGATAATTCTGAGATCAGTGTACAATGAAGAAGAAAGAGAAAATATGGAAATGCTTTCAAAAGATAGCAACCCTGAAAACAATCTTCTTCTGTAGTATATGCGAACTTCTCTCTCCCAGAAAACTGCGAACTTTTCTTGTGCTGCTACTATGCTGTTGTGTGGAATAATGAGGAGGGGCGCCTCCTATTTATACATATTTTCCACTAATATTTTAACTGAGGCCAACTTCTCTTGGGGGAGCAACATAATTTATATTTTGTCTTTTCTTTTGCTTGCTTTTCTCCCCAAGGTCTACATTGTTCTTCTAGGGTTTGTATGATTGATTATATTAAGTTCATCTCCTGTAGGGGGTAAAATATAAGAACAATAAGAATAGCTTCTAAAGTTGCACAAACGCCAACACCCCCTCTCAACAAGGAAGGTATTCTTTGGTCTTCATCGACATCACAATCCTCTGGGTTTCATCTGTACAACTATACTGTCTCTATCATCTCTAAACGTACTGAAGGTTGTCTTTATGAATTTGTTGTATCCAGATGTCTGAGAGAAAATCTCTTGCTACCTATCCGTCTCTATTGTCGATGGAATACTTCCATGCCTGTCTAGAGATCCTGGATGAGCAAATGTGACGATCATCTACTGCCTGTTCGTCTTATCTGTTGACGGGGTACTCCCATACCTGGCTGAGAACCAGAATGAGTAAATGTGCACGACCATCTACTGCCTGTTCGTCTCGTCTGTCGATGGGTTACTCCCATACCTGGCTGAGAACCTTAACGAGTAGAGGTGTTTGTGTAATCACATGACCATCTGCTACCTCTTCGACTCATCTGTCGATGGGATTTCTCCCATATCTGGCGGAGCACCTAGACGAGCAGAGGCACCTGTGTGAACCCGACCATCTACTACCTGTCCGTCTCATCTGCCAATGGGATTTCTTCCATACCTGGCTGAGAACCTGGACGAGCAGAGGTTACTGGGAAAAAGTACGGTAAATGTCTTTCAGTCATCTTTCCCTCAAGGAGGGATACGTTCTCTTCTACTCCAAGTCTTTCGCGAAAGTATTCAAGATTCATCTTGGGAAGAGGCTTGGTGTGAACATCCGCAGTCTGGTCGTCTGTCGGAATATACTGGAGCTCGACCGCACCTTTCTGCACCATATGATGTATGAAGTGATATCGAATCTCTATGTGCTTCGACTTGTCGTGAAATACAAGATTCACTGACATTTGCACATAACTCTGGTTATCATGGTGAATCATGGTTGGCTCTGGAATCTAGCCAAACAATCTTGCAAGAAGTTTACGAAGCCAAATTGCTTCTTGGGCTGCTGAACTTGCAGCCATATACTCGACCTTTGTAGTACTGAGAGCTACTGAGTTCTACTTCCTAAGAGCTACTGAGTTCTACTTCCTATTGTACTAGGAATTTACTGCAGAACTCAAATTAAAACAACATCTTGAAGTGCTCTTCCTATCTGTAGTGCATCTAGACCAATCTGAGTCTGTAAATCCTTGCAATCTCAAGTCACAATTTGAATCATATCGTAGATCATATCCCACAGTGCCATGTAAGTATCTGAGCACATGTTTTGCAGCAATCCAGTGAATTTGCCTCTGTTCGCACATGAATTGATTGAGGGCATTGACAGCAAAACAAATATCTGGTCTGGTGTTCGCCAGATATATCAAGGACCTAATCAACTGGCGATACATAATGGGATCGATCAAATTTGAATTTGAAGCATAATCTCTGAGCTTCTTCAAATTTGCATCCATCGGAGTATCTATGGATTTGCAGACCAACATTCCGAATCTCTTCAGCATATTCATGGTGTATTTTCCTTGATCTAGGTAAATCTTCTTCTGCCTTTATCATACTTCTAATCCCAAGAAGTAATGCATCAACAATGTCATTGAGAAAGGCTGTCTTTACATCCATTTGATACAACTTCCATCCCATAGCTGAAATAATAGCAATAATTGATCTGATTGAAGTGTGTTAAGCCATAGGAGCAAATGTCTCATCATAATCGATTCCCTCTTTTTGAGAGAACCCTTTGGCAACAATCTGGCCTTGTATTAGCCAATGCTCCCATTTGCTCCATGCGAAGTTTCTGCAAAATCTGTCGTGCCCATCTCGGTCTTTTTTGGCTTACTGCCATATCTGTGGGAGCATCCTCAAGCTCAACTGGATCAATGGGCATTGGGACTGATTAGTTTATTCATTTTTTCAGACTCACTCTTAATGTTTGGAGGGGGGGATGATCTCATCTCTTCATCGTCATCGATCTCCATATCTGATCCTCTTCCTTTTTGGATAGCCATTTCTTGTTCAAAGGTTGCATCCTGCCTGACTTTGATTTGAATCGATCTTGGGATGTATATTCGGTAATCCTTTGAAGACTTGCGATATCCCACGAATGTTTCCTTCTTGCCTGAAGGTTCTAACTTGGGCATGTGAATGTAGACTGGAAAGTAATTATCCATCCTCGTGACGACCAAGTTCATCAAGGATCCTTCAATTGTCTTGTTTGAGTCACGACAACAGTGTCGTAAGGTTTCCATCGTATGTAATAGACTAGAATCCTTGTCTTTTAGGGATAAATCCCTCTTTCTCTTAGAAGTTGGTTGAGTAAATCTTGTTGAAGCAGCAGATTGACCGACATTTGTAGAAGCTTTTTGCTTCTGATCACCAAATCTATGCATGCGATTATTCTGGGTTTGAGAGTCATAATACATGCTTCTAGAGGCTTTCTGCTTTCTTTCCATCCGTATATCAATGGGATCACTTGTCCTTGTAGATCATGGCATTCCCTGCAAGTCAAATCCTTTTAGATGGTTAGCGATATTTCATAATCAATGTATTAACAAAATAATGTAGGCAACCTTTTAGTCAAAGCTTCGACACAACACACGTAAGGCCATTATTCGGATGCTTATGGTCTGCATTATAGTATACCATTAAGAGTGTGTACTACTTTAGTATGTTATAAAGGAGTCGTCATCCTAGATGGGTTGTGTAGCATGACTGGCTATTTATCTACCTGAATTTAGAACTCTAGATCTGTGTAAAACATATTAAAAAACAATATCTTTTGTAGTTTTGTGGGTGGGCTCCCACTGTCAGAGTCCACTGATCTTCATATGCTTGCTTGACGATCATCACAGTCTGGATCTTCATATCATTTCTTAAAAGAAGAACTCTGAATGATCATCCTTCCTTGGCTCCTTGTGAGGAGGGTCTTCTTTTACATCAACAGTTGAAGCTTCATGCTTCTTTTTGATTGAACTTTGACAACTACTGGCATAATGACCGTATCTCTTGCACCTGTAGTATCTGAGATAAATCCTTATTCTCTTGTTTCTTTTGATTTGGGGGAGGACTTGATCTCTTATCTTGGTGCTTGTGATTGAAGGACTTCCTTCCCCTTCCCTTGCCTTTCTTGGCATGAGATATGAGCGCTTGATTCTCCTCAGGTTGGGCGCCATGAAGTCTTTGGCATGATGTGTTTCTTGTTTCTTCCTGAGTGCATCATGCCCATAGCTTATAAAATTTGGGCAACTTGGTCTGACCACTTATAGTTTGGATGGAAGACTGCCAAGATGGTGGGAGACCATTTAAGGTAGTCATAACGAGATCCTTTTCTTCAAGATTGTCTCCACTGGACTTTAGCTTGTCCCGGAGTTCGGTGATTCTCATGAAATATGAGGCAACATTCTCGGACTTTGTCATCTTCATATTCGATAGTTTATTCCTCAATGTGAGAGTCACATTGATATTACTGTGTTTAAATAGCTTCTTTAAGGTTTTGAACATGTTCCTTGCTGTCGTCTTTTCTGAGATCTGAGGAACGAAGTGGTCTCTAACTGAGTCCACCAAAATCCTTCTTGCTTTGGCATCATTCTTCCCCTAGCGAGGTTTGTCTTCTCCGGCTTCTGGTTCTGGAACCTTTTCATTTACACACTGCAATATGTAATTTTCTTCTAGTAGTAGAAGAACCCTAGACTTCCAAGGGACGAAGTTGGAAGCTCCTTCAGATGATCTTCAACTTTCATGTTGATTATCTTGATTGTAGATCTGGATCTGAAACCCTAGCAGAGATTAGGTCAAAATTGAAGGTTGGAGTTTTGGGAAACTGACTGCACAGATAAATGCGCCCTAGAGAGGCGAGTTGAGAAGAGGTAGAGTCGAGCCAAAACTGTGGAGGGAGTAGGTAAAAAACTGAAACCCTAATTTCTGTTGCAGCTGTAGAATTAGGTCAAAAATTGAAAATTCTCAGAATTGAATTCTGTCTTCACCAAAAGATGCGCCCTCTTTAGAGAAAAGTTCCCAAGGCTCGTTTTCTGCCAAAAGGTTGAGTGAAGACCTTGAAAGATGAAACCCTAGTTTCGACAAGTTTCCGATAGAGTTCCAACAATGGCTTCTTCTAGCACTGCTCTGAAACCATGTTAGATTTTCATAAGATTATAGCAGTATATCTTAATTGTATTTATCAATAGGATCACTAGAAGATAGACAAAGCACAGAACTATAACATGATTATTTTTATCCTAAGAAACCCAAATGGGAGAAAACCTAGCAACCTTCGTCTAGAGATGATAATTCTGAGATCAATGTATAATGAAGAAGAAAGAGAAAATATGGAAATGCTTTCCAAAGATAGCAACCCTGAAAATAGTCTTCTTCTATAGTATATGCGAATTTCTCTCTCCCAAAAAACTGCGAACTTTTCTTGTGTTGCTGCTATGCTGCTGTGTGGAATAATGAGGAGGGGCACCTCCTATTTATACAGATTTTCCACTAATATTTTAACTGGGGCCGACTAATATTTTGTCTTTTCTTTTGCTTGCTTTTCTCCCCAAGGTCTACATTGTTCTTCTAGGGTTTGTATGATTGATTACAATAAGTTCATCTCTAGTAGGAGGTACAATACAAGAACAATAAAAATAGCTTCTGAAGTTGCACAAAATCCAACAGTCATGAGTTTTCTTGAAGACAAAATAGTCACTAGATTTGATGCTTCAACAAAAATCACCACTAACTATGCAAAACCATTTAGTTCATCGGCCTTATCTAACTTTTTCTTTGAATATGGCATTATTTTATCACATTCATCAAATTACTACCCTTAGGGAAATGGATTAGCTGAATCAAGTAATAAAAATTTGATGAATATCTGTACCAAAACAATGTATGATAAAAAGAAGTGTTGGGACAGTAAAATCAAGTATGCATTGTGGACAGATAGGATTACAACCAAGAGAGCCACGGGTAACAACCCTTTTGAATTAGTTTATGGGATGGATGTAAAATTGCCTATCAGTTTGAAACTCCTAGTGTATCAATGTTTACAACAATTTACAACTCATCAAGAGGTGGTACAAGCAAGGATTAGTAAATTGGTTGAATTGGATGAAGCTAGGCAAATAACTTTGATCAAATGGTAAAGTATCAAGGAAGAATTAAGGAAATAATTGATTGAAAAGCTCATTAGAGATCATTTGTTGAAGGAGATCTTGTGCTCCTGTGGGATAAGAGAAAGGAGAAGCTTGGTATGCACAAAAAGTTTGATATTTTATGGCTTGGTCCTTATAAGATTGAAGAGATTTTTGGAACAAGTTTAGTCTATGTTATGAGCCTTGATGGAGAGAAGCAACCCTTGTAGGTCAATGGGCAACTTCTAAAGCTATATTTTTTGGACAATAGGTAGTCCTATAGTGTTGTGTTATAATAGGAAAAATAAGCTTTTTAGCATGAGCATCAGGATTGATTTTCTGTATGCACACTAGTTGCTATCTTTGCTTAGTATTTTGATTTTATTGCATTTCATTTGACGTGTTTCATGAAAGTTATGCACACTAGAAACTAAGTAGTAAAAAAGTTAGCTTCAGGAAAGTTTCATGAATTTCGGTTTTATTGCTTTCATATACGGGGGTGATCACGTCACCTTGTCTTGCAAATTTATTTATTTGCTTCGAGTATTAGCAGATACAGGTGATGCATGAGCTCGATTAGGATCGCATGTTGGTTGTGTAGAGCATGGAATACCAAAATATTTTGAGGTTTTCATGCACTCTACCAATGAATACATGTTACCCCTTGACATGTAGGGGTGACTTGATGATTGTTGCCTTTGTGATTTTGATCACATTTATCAGTTCCACATACGAGATCCATGGTTCACCCATGGATATTTGCTAGACATTTCCAGCTTGCCAGATCACCACTCTTGTGCCGACAATTCTTGAGGCCTTTTCTAGTTGATGCTAGTGTTGTGACGCATGCCATACACATTGACACATGGGGATTGCCTTCTTGCATATGGGATATAACCATGAGGGGTCAAATGGTGTTACTCTATAGTGGCTCATGTACTTTTAATTGTTGTTTCATAGCTAAGGATGTATCATGGTGTGGTCGTACCCTTAGATAAGCGTGTCGCCTTGTGGATCAAGTGTATCCCTAAAGATTTAAGTAGGTGTAACATTCGCTTCATATCATTTCACAACTTTTACCTAACCATTTTTCATCTCATATCATTCCACAAGCGATTTCATTCATTTTTATGATGTCCCCTTTTCATAGTTGACTTATCATATGGCCTAAGGTCTCCATACTGTTCTCATTTATGAATGCCTAAATCAAATTAAAAGAGTTGGAGTTATCTAAGGTTAATGGGCTAAATTGTAAATGTTATATATGTGAGCAATGCCCCCTTCCAGAAATCCAGGTTCCATTGTCCTAGGTTATCAAAAGCTAAATCTAAAGCAAAGGGACTAAGCCAATGAAAAGGCTAATAAATGAAAAAGAAAAAGAAACAAAAGGATCGCAAAAAAGAGGTGCAAGGAAAGGGTAATTCAAGAAAAACACTCCCTTCTAAGGCACGCATGTGGAAGAAAATTCTATAACCCTTAGCTCTTGAAAGCTAAGGGGCAGAACTAACTCCTATGCACGGTTTTATGATTTTCTATTCACGAACACACTCTCCCTAGTAATGCTAAAGGGTAGATATAACTCCTATAGACAATCTTATGATTGTCAAATCATGAACACGTTCTCCCTAGTATCACAACCCATTACCCTTGCCTTAGAAACTTAGGAATTACATCTTGTCTTAGGGGTCTAACGTGTAATTGGGTTTTAGTTATGGTCACACCATAGTGAATCTAGGGTTGATGGAATAATTAATTAAAGGAACATTGAGTTATTAGAAAAGTGCACTTGCTAACCTTTTCATGTATTATTTCTTATGTATTTGATGGTATTTCTCCTAGGTCACCATTTGGACTTCCTAGAGCTAACATCCTAGACATACTACATGGTCTAACACTTGGATTGAGTTGTTTTGATGATGACTAGGCCACGCTTGAGGATTGCCCTCCTTCACATATTTGGAGGCATTTTTGGATCGTCATGGCACTTTTTTATGGGACACCCCTCTTTTTCCTCACACGTGCCTCATTTAATGAAGCTTTGTGGCATTATGGTTGAGCGATCTAGGGTTTTTGTACCCTTGGACCTTTAAAGGACACTTGGCACTTAATTTAAGTGGGATTCTCCACTTTGGAGTCTCCTTGCTTCATGGTTTTTTTTTGCTGAATACATCTAACATGGAAGAGCCTTCTATGCCACATGTGCTAATCTTTTGGAGGAGCGTTCACTTCATTTGGGCACTATAGTTGGAAAGTGACCCATTGGTGATGTAAATTTGTTTGGTTTATGGTTGAATAGGTGGTGTATTTTCAGCTCTTGACAATATGCCCTGGGATTCCATGCTTGACGAATTTTATGCCCAAGGTAGTTTTAAGATATACCACTTAGGTTATTCCCTTGTAGATCCTAAGATAGATCAGACCTTTCTTGGATTTGGTATGTATTGGCACTCAAACCCTAGCTATCCTTGAATATTAGTAAGTTCTTCTTCACTAGCCTTGATTGATCCCATATGCTCAACTTAGAATCTAGGTACTAGTCTGTTTTGCTAGCCTGATAGTATGAATTTAAGCCTCCTTTTCCTTTTTGTTTTGCAATTTGGAATATAATTCATCATAGATAATAAAAGATTTCTGCAAAACCCTAAAAAATGCATCATTAGAAGTCTCCATTAGGACTGCATTTAATTGCTGCCTAGGCCGTACCTTTAGGGCTATAGCATTCTCTTTCAAATCTGATTTCTAGGGCAGTTTAGGATCTGTTTTGCTTACTGTTTATAAACAGAAAATTAAGGTGAATTTAATTTTAGGATTGCATCTGAAATTTAGCCAGCCTTGTCTTTTCATTTATTAAGAGCTAGGTTAAATTTTTAGACTGCTAAATAGTGTTTTGAAGCAAAATACATCATAAAATTACTTTTATAACACTATCTTAGGTAGATTCAGATCTGGTATAATAATCTGGGCTAATTGCAAGCTGTTCGAAGTGTTTACACTCCCACTTTGTATTGTTCCTTGGTACAGAGTCCTATTGACCTATTATTGTGGTCATTTGTTGGACATCAATACAATTATTTTATTTTATCTTATCTTGCACCATTGACTGTCCATTTTAGATCTGCAATCTATTGTGACTGTCAACCTAGTTAATATCCAAATTATATCATGTTAATGGTGAAAACATGTAACTAATTGATAATTCAAATCTTAAGATTTAACGTCTGCTTGCTTGGCCTTTCTAGCCCAATTTACACGTTCTTTCAAACACTTTTGGGGCTGGAATTCTCTGCTGTTAAATACATTCATTGTTGGTTGAAATCTGCATTGTATAAATCTATAACAGCAATCTAATCCCATTATAATTATGGAAATTTAGGGTAATAATTGACAACCAAGGACTAAGTATTAAAACCTTAAAACCATGGGCTAAGTATTAAAACCTTTAATCAACATTTCAATAACTATAATCCAGATCTGAAATTATTCCTACTTGGTTTCACAGTAAAAGATCATCCTTCGAAACTTAGTTGTGTTTAGAGTCTCGACCAGCATAGATCCATCTTAAATCTGGATCTACCAAGCATTGAGAGGGATCAAATTGCTTTAGGTGTAAATTTTGTAGATCCAGACTGAAGATGGATCTATGCTAGTTTTAATTTTTTATAGCTTTTGTAAAATTTAAATTTAAGATGGATAATCGGGCCGACATATTATTCTTTTGTGATGCGGGTTATAGTTGCCGCATGAGAAACTATAACCTATGTTAATTTTTAGTTTTTTTAAGCTGAGATCAATTAAATATTTTAAGCTGGCATCTATTTTTATTTTATTTCTCGTAACGTTACATAATGTTATGTTACAATATCTCCCCCATACCGGGTTGTAGAGGACATTGCTACTCTTGGTGCAAGAATCCCCCCTAGGGCTAGGTCCTTATCTTATGCATTGTAGTGAAGAAAAGATGTTGTCGAGGTCACAATGGCAACACTTCTAAGAGTTGTCCTTGGCTAAACCCTTGTGAGAACTTTGCACTTTATGGGTGTTTTTTTTGTGGTAATGAAGCCAAATTTGGAGAAAACATAAAAGAGAAAAGAATGGTAGCCTTTATCAAATGCATTAGCTAGCTTGATAATCATACCTCTTTCTCCCTTTTGTCGACTTGCATGCACTGCTTCTTGGACTAGTATTATATTGCCAATAATTTACTTCTCCATAAATCCACCCTGGTTTTAAAAAATGAGATTAGGAAGAATTTTCTTTTCTAATTCTGTTTGCAAAGATATTGGTGAGGATTTTATACCCAGAGTTGCAGAGAGAGAGATTTGAACCTGGAGAACTATCCCAGTGTGGATTCCTTGAGACTCAAAACTATGAAAGAGGAGTTTGTGCCTCCTACGATCTTTGGGTTTATTCTTGGTCCATTTAACATTTTAGAAAGATCCCACTTGATTATTGCCAAGCTCTAAAAAATGAATGGAGAAACTATATGGACCCGGTGCCTTATCTAGATCCAGATTCCATATCACTATTACTATTTCTTCCTTCCATATTTCTTTGCCCATTATCTGATTCTCTGTCGCACTGAATTTACTGGGTATATCCTGAAGCATCTTCTCAATATCCGCAGGGTCCACTTTCTCCTCATCCGTATATAGATTTTTAAAGTGGGCGTATAATTCTTTTATCATCACTTCAAAATTGGCTTTCTGGAGCCATCATTTTTGTCTATTTCCTTAACATGGTTCGTTATTTTCTTGCCTTATGTAATATCCCAAATATTGATATTCCACTGATGCTGTGTATAATGCTAACTCATACACTCAATCTTGTGCAAAAATACAGAATAACTGTGCATGCAAACTTGCCAAGCAAAAATACCCCAAAATATAGTAGAATTAGGGCTAGGGTTTGCAGAAAGGAATTTAACACTTACCACTGATAACTCGGCTGATAATACTCCTGAGATAGGATGCATGCATAAAGTGTCGAATAGGTGAAGTAATAGTGCTACCTTCCTCCAGATGACACCCAACTGCACACGTGTGCCCTCCCCAGAGTGAAGGTGACGTTTTTGGGGAAGGGATGGTCTAATGTTGCTAAAACTTTGTGGACTTGTTGGTCTTTTGCTATCAGAGAGATGGATTGTTACATGCAGAGGTTTGGTTGCCTCTAAGTGCCCTAGCGAATTGGTTTGCTATTCTGCTGCTCACGCCCCCAACCTCTCTATTTTCTTGATAATTGCTCCAGATGAGCAAACTGATGACTGATAGTCACTCTATGCCGTGGGATGAGCCTACCGAGAAAGAGGAAGTTGACATGCAGAGGAAAGAGTGGGTTTTATGGTCCCAACGAATCCTTTTGAGGTTCCTCAGCTATTTCTAGCTGCAAAACGTGGACATGCAAATAATCCTTCTGAGTGTGCTGGATCCCTAGATACTGATGTATATGATGAATGTCGTTGATAAACTTGGATGGTCTATCCTAAAAGAGACTAGGGCTGATATTTCACTGTCGAACCCTCGTTAGTTGAAGACACTGTCTTCAACCCCAACTGCCGTGGCTGCATGGTGTGCTGCTGCTCAAAAGCTCCAAATCAATCAACAATAATAATAGATATTCTCCTTAGTCCAATAACCCTCTTAAATAGAGTCTCATGCGCTTTTAGGGTTTGCATGTCAATTTTAGGGTTTATGCTTCACTTTTGCATGCATGCAATTCTAATTTGATGTTGACTTTTAAGCCTAAAGAAATAAGGTTTCTTTTATCCGATTGATGACTTTAACATTGAATGAATGTCCTGATCTGTTCTAAGTATCAAATGCCCTTAGTCAATTCCCTCTCATGCAGTAACCGCTCTAACCTATGGGAATTAAGTAGGTTAGCGGGTGTTTTGGGTGCTTAATTAGAGGGGGACATTACAGTCCTCCCCGCTTGAAATTGCTTGTTCTCAAGCAACTGCAAACTAGGATGTTGCAATACGTGCTCTCCCTCCCATGTGGCATCCTCCATAGGTAATTCTTTCCATTTTACCAAATATTCTCGAATCACCTTGTTTCGGAGCTTCCTTTCTCTCACCTGTAGGATTCTCTCTGGAATCGGTACCAGCAACCCTTCATCATCGAAGGGAGGCAACTTGGTGGATGGAGCAATGTGTTGTCCTAATATTTTCTTGAGATTGGACACATGAAACACATTGTGAACCTTGCTCTCCTCTGGGAGTTCTAGCTCATAAGCCACCTCTCCAACCTTCCGAACTACCTTGTAAGGACCATAGAAGCAAGGTTTTAGTTTTTCTGCTCCTTTTTTCTTGAGGGAAGATTTCCTGTTGTTGTTCAGGAATAAACACCCTTATAACCGAGGGTCTGGGGTTACCAACGTACTCTTAAAACTTGCAGACAATCAACTTTAAAGTACAGAAAGGAAATAGGAAGATATAATGGACTCACCCGATTAACGACGGTTGATCCAAGCTTTGTCTTTTCCCGCTCTGCTCCTTTCCAAAGCTTTCAGGGAGGCACCTCCTGCACCTGCAAAAAGCAAATTCTCCAAGTACAATCTTATACATGCATATATGACAAGTTAGATAAACAATATATAGAGTGCTTAATCATAAATATTCATCAAACCATGATACATGAAAGAGAGTCAACACAAAGTTGGAAGAAGGATTCTTTTTATTAACAATAGTGAATGAGATGAGTGTACAACCCAACGCCTGAAACAAGGACTCCTCTGCAACCAAAGGATTTTGAGTTCTGCTGCTCCAAAGACTTCTGAAGATATACCACCAGCATAACTTTGCTCTCCAAGTATAATTGATTAATGCCCTCCCCAAGGCCTCTATTTATACTTAGGGAAATAGAGCAGTTTCGAAGGTTGAGGAGGTTGAGACAGTTAAGATAGTTAATGATTAGGGCTTAACAAATCTCCATTAATCGTGTTTTATTATTTTTAATGTCGAATGGATGTGTACGCGAGTATTGATACTGGCAACCCGCGTATGACACGCGAGTTGCTATAAATGAAACCCGCGTGCAAATCTGTACGTGGGTTGCAATGACAATACTCGCGTACAGTACGCGATATGCTGTGGAGATAGTCGCGTACGTACGCGAGTTGCTGTGGGAAGAGTTGCGTACAACAATCAACATATAGAAAGGTAAAATGGCAAGCTGAGTAGATAGTGAATGCATCTCATGTCATGCCCATCTATAGTGTTTAGGCAACCTTCAATCCATAAATGTCCTTTTGTGTGCCAACAGATGAAGTGTCGGCACTCGGACGGAGAAGTGCCATTTGGGTTGATAACAGATGCCCCCTAATGTGTGAGGTCAGAGGGAAGCAATGGTCGAAATACATTATAATGTTAATCTTTGGAGAACTCAGAAATCCAATGGAGCAGAGGTAGTACTTGAAACAAATACATAATAATGTCATATACAAAGTCATATCTGAGGATGCTATGTTCAATATACTGGAACACTAGCTCATTTACAAATGTTTGATTACATCATATAGTACGGGTACAAGACCATGTATATTACAAAGGTGGATCGAAGCCACAATATACAATAATGATGAGTCTTCAAAGATCTGGAAGCTGTGTACATAAGTAGAACAAAATCTTGCACAACTTAGTCCATAGTGAGGGAACTAAGGTCTTCATAAACAATCCCAAAGAACCAGTATAATCCAAGCCATGTGAATAAATGTAGGTTGAAGTCAAACATGGAGCGGATTCAACAGATTGTCAATCAATAGGTGATAATCGACAACTGAAGCAAAGGAATTCACCAATGATGAAAGTGAATCCTGAGGTACGATCATCAAAACTCTAGGTCTTCGTCGTCAAGAAATACTGATGCGGAACCATACTGTGATAAGGAAGGCAATAGATCCTCCAACGGATCACAAGAGTGACTAGGAACTGGGTAAAGGAAGGGAGACACAAGTGATAACAGATACAACAATGATGGGATCAGGATATAGATCAGACATTGAGTTAAGTCCTTGAACAGTGAGCACGACACAGAGATGACCCAAGGCAGCTTATAACTTTATAGATAGAACAACTAGACTTATCTGTCATGTAGGAGACATGATCAAATTCACCAGGTAGAACTGAGAAGAGGAGGAGTAATAAACTCGAAGTAATAGCTGAACTGAAAGTGAACACTGAGACATGGGTATCAGAAAAGACAGAGAGTGCTATGTTCAAGGATGACATGCTGCTACTAACTGAAAAACAAGAGAAAACTTCTTCCTTACCTTCCCTGTTAAATTTTAACGAGTCTAGGAAAGTCAACTTGGATCTCTCTTCATTTTTTAACAAGCTTGAAGAAAAGAGGGAATACTGCTTGATAGTGTCACTGATTCGTGGATTTAATGAGCTCGAACTAGTACATGCTCAGTTGGTGTTTTCACATTTAGGCAGTCTAAAAACTCCAAAGAAGACTCCAGGGAGGTCCTTTTTCGTCCAATTTAGTCTCCTGAGGCCGGAAAATTATAAAACATACTACAGAAGAACTCTCTTAACTTCCGTAGAAGAAAAGGTGAACCTTTTTCGTACTTAGTCAGGAAGGTCCGAAAAAGGTTAAATTACCACCTACCCAACGCTCCTTCGAGAACAGCATGTAGCTTGAGTTTTACGAGTGTGAAGGAAAGCAAGATCACTCGGAAAGATCCATTTTATTACGAGAAATGGGGCTTACAACAATAAACTCGATGCTTTGTTCTTTAGGGTTTAACGAGCATGACAAAGACACAAAGTACACTCAGAATCTTTTTCATGTTTTGGTCCAGAGCATGAAAAAGAGAAAACTAAGCTCATATCGGGGGTTCCTTTTTTGTAAGTTTAGTCCCTCAAGTCTGGAAAAGTGATAAACCTATGCCTGAGAATACTCTTCTCAATTTCGAAGAAAAGAGAGTGTTCCTTTCTCGTATCATTCCACATGGTCCGAGAAAGTGATAACCTACCACCAATGTGGATGGCCATTCACATATTCTTAACGAGCCTAAACAAACAAGTTTACTCGGCAGTCAAGTCTATTTTGAGGAGTCAGACCTGGGCTTAAAGAAACTCAATATCTTTTTTCGTGAAGTTTTAACGAGTCCAAAAAAGTCAACTCGCGGCCTCCTTACTGTTTTTAACGAGCTCGAAGGAGAGCAAAAAGAATGCTCTAAATGCGAGGAGACGAGTGTCAGGGGCAAGCAAAACTAGTTCCAAGCGCAAGGAACAAACCTGTGCATAATGCAAGGAAAGTGAGCAAGATAAGGACACTCGGGGAAAGTCTCCTCAGGGTAAAAGGTGTCAAGTTGCAAAGACAAAATGATACAAGGCTTAGCGACGATGAGAACAAAGATGAGGGCTTATACAAAGAGCTAAAAGCGTGGAAACTGGTATTAGGCTCATAAGCGTGAGCAGGGCACATGCAAATGCAGTTACAACTTGAACAACAAGACAAGGCCAGTAAACAGTTGTGAATCCAACTAAAGATCCCGTCTCCAAGAAACAACAACATCAGAATCATATTCAGAATAAAATATCTGATGCAGGTCACTTTGGCAGAAACACATGCGACTTTGCTATCTTCTACAAAAGGTAAAGTCAAGGCAGAATCCACCGAAGAAGATTCTATAGAACCAAGGCTCGAGGGTTTATAATTAGTAATATCAACCTCAGAAGGAGAGCAAAAATCAACAAGGGATAGAGAGTCTGTAAGAACAAACTCAGCATCTCAGGAGTTGAAAAATTCATAAGAAAAATCAAGCTCATCAAGATCACTGACTTGCTTTTCAAAGGAAGAGTCAAAAGACTCAACAAGACCAACATAAGAAGAAAGGTCAGGGTTACTAGGCAAATCAGGGTTAGACTTAGTCACAACTGAACCAACATCCAAAAGAAGGTCAGACTGTATCAAAGACTCTAGGAAGATTTCATCCGAAGGAAGGAGATCATACGAGATAGGACACATGTCTAAACTTTCAAATGGATTGACAGAGTGGAGATTAGGCCCCACAGTCTGTATAGGACGACTCACCTGGTCAACTGTTGGGACCAAGTCCTGAGAAGGTAAGCATGAAAATAGAGGCTGCTTCTCAGTAGCAATTGAACGCAAAGGACATGAGGCCACATAGCTCACATGTGGCGGGGTAGTGTCTATATAAACATTGGGAATTAATAAAGGAAAGACCTGGTCTCTAGTTGGGTCAGGAGACGGATCAAGAAAATCCAACTGATCGATAGTGATAATTTCTTCGCCATGATTAAAGTACATCACACGAAAGAATGTTGACACCACAGCTTGCATGGCATAGACATAATCACGTCCAAGGAGCATATTGAAGTCCAAGGGGTCTTCTATCACTATGAAGTCAACTAAGACGGTCTTCCCACCCAAAGTAACAGGTGTTTGAGAAAGAATTCCCAAGGCTATACAAGATCTTCTATCAAACGCCACTAACTGACTAGCAGTCGACACAAGGCTGGGAGATCCCAAGCCTCGCCAAGCACAAGCAGACAAGATACTAACTGAGGCTCCTTCATCAACAATACAATGAGCAGTCGTCTATTGTTCAACTTTGACCTTTATCTGGAAAGGTGCGTCAGAAGGAAGGCGCGGCTCAACTAGGCTATCCCAATCAAAGGAAGCAATCCGAGAGCTTGGTGGGGGTTGATCCGAAGCGAGTTTAGTGCCCCCTTGTTTCGTAAGTTCTGAATTGGCAGTGAAGAAAATGTGACTAGTAGACACTTCACTCTCCAAAGGAAGAGTGGGATTGATCGATACTGAAATCGATTCAACTGCTTCATCAAAGTCACTCTCCGTACGGAGAGTGGGATTGACCAAAGATGACATTGGTTCAATCACATCAGGATTACTCTCCGGAAGAAGAGTGGAATCGACCAAATCTGAGATTGGTTCGACCGCTTGATCAACCAACGGTTGAGTAGGGTGTTGAGAAACTATAGGTTGTTCAAAAACGGGATGACCATGAAACCAAACTCTTCTTACCTCTTCAATAGAAGGGCATTTATAAGTAAGGTGGTCTCCTTCACAAATCTTACAAGGAAACTTGGGCTTGTGTTTTGAACGGGTAGTCTTTTCAACAGTGTCAACATGACTCGCAGTGACTGACGAATTGTCTTCAGCATGAAGTACAGAGGTTGAGAGACTGCCCCCAACATGAAGTACAGAGGCTGAGAGACTGCCCCCAGCATGGCTTGCAGAGGCTGAGAGACTGGGTTCAACATGACCTGCAGAGGTTGAACGGGTGCCCCTTTGCTTATGTGCCTTCTTCCTATTCCTCCTCCTTTTACTCCTTTTAGACTGTCGGTTACTACAGGTGAAGGGGGAGCAATGTTTTGAGGTAGAAGGAGTAGGAGAATTAACTACAGGTGAAGGGGGAGCAATGTTTTGATGCCCTTGAAATAAGGAGCTTACTTGAGTAGCATCAGGAGCATTTAGGGCAGTTGGAGTGGAAAACAACCACACTGGTAGCCCTAGGGTGAATCCAGGTAGATTCAAGGTGGCCATCAAAGGAACACCAACATTCCCCGTGAGAGGAATAGTACAAGGAGTTCCCAGCATGGGGATCTCTTGGTTGGTGTTCAAAGGGGTGTTAGCCATAGTTTCAAACTAGGAGGCAAAGTCCGAGGTTGACAGGCAACCAAAATTACAAAGCACACACCTAAAGGCACACTAAGTACAGACAAACCACACAGCACTCACTAAAAAAATTTCTAAAGTCAAACAGACAAACAGGTATAAGATATGCTTTCCAGGAGAAAGCTGATAGGCAGTTACTTGGCGTCCCTGTAGATGTTCTTAGGCACAAGCAGAGGAATCACCCACTGCCCTCCCACACCTTCTACTGGGGTTACCTTCCAAGCCCATCCAAGGTCAACCAGAAATAGCCTTTCGGTGTACTTGTGTATGAACCAGAGTTGCCGAAGTTCCCCCCCCGGATTCGACCCCGGAACTCGCTCTGAGCGAGTTCGCCCCCGAAGCGTCCTAGGAATTGCGCACCGGAAAAACGGAACCGCGAACTGGTGAAGGAAATCACGCTTCCTGATTTTTGCAATTCGTTTTGGGCAATTCGTGATGGAACCGCGCGCCGGCATCTCAGAATTCGCGCACCCTCAGTTTCGGAACCGTGCGCCCTAAAATCCGGAACCGCGCGCCGGGCGAGAGGCCGCAACTTCACTTTTTTTTTGTTTTTTTTCT
>LPNX011135993.1:310101-434423 GCA_001517045.1 Pseudotsuga menziesii | reverse complement strand
ACATCAAGATAGAGGAAGCTGCAATAAGATTGAGCAAAAGACAAAAGCTTCAAGCTGATGCACCTTCTCCCTATTCTGCATCTTCTTCAGTTGGTGGAATGTCTTCACCCAGTGGAAGTGGAAGTAAGAGAACCTTAGAAGATTTATTTGATGTTACTGGCAGGGAGGAAGTGGATGCAAAAGTGGCAAGGTTTCTTTATGCATGTGGTGTGCCATTCAATGTTCTCCGCTCCCCTTATTGGCATGCCATGGTTAAAGCCATCAATAAAGCCCCCGCTGGATACAGGAGCCCTGGGTATGAAAAGGCTAGAACGGTGTTACTTGAGAAGGAAAAATCAAAAGTCAAAAGAGCTCTTACACGGTTTACAGATGGGTGGACAGATTTTGGGGTATCCATTGTATCTGATGGTTGGACAAATGTTAGAAACTAACATTTGATAAATATCCTTGGTGTTTCCTCTACTGGTGCAGTGTTTCTTGGAGCGCATGACTCTTCATCAATCTCGGCAACTTCTCAGAACATAGCAGACATCTTATTGAAAACTATTGATGAGGTTGGTCCTATTAATGTGATTCAAGTAATCACTGATAATGCAGCAAATTGTAAAGCAACAGGGAAAATCATTGAGGAGAAATATCCTCACATCTTTTGGTCTGGTTGTTTGGTGCACACATTGAACCTTTTAATGCATGATATCATCAAGCATAAAGAATGCACATGGATGAATGTTTTGTACAAGTGAGGGAAGAAGCTCATTAAATTTATCACTGGGCATACAAGGGTTAATGCATTTTATGGCACTTACTCTAAATTGAAGTTGCTTAAGCTTGCAAAGACTAGATTTGGAAGCTATTTCCTTACCTTCAGGCCCTTATTGAGGGTAAGACAGGCTTTGGGTGCTATGGTGATGAGTGATGAGTGGGATGAGATTAGCACTGATAGAGAAGCCATGGATGCAGCAAAGGACACTGTCCTTGATAGCTCTTTTTGGACACAGGTCAGGTATTGTTTACAGTTCACCAAGCCAATTTACAACATGATTCGGTTTGCAGATTCTGATCAACCGGTCATTGGGGAGGTGTATGAGCAAATGGATACTATGCTAGGACTAATGAAGGACATTGTTCATCCTAGAGATCCGCAATTGTATGATTTTATCAGAAAAACGGTGGGAGAAGCTAAATATTCCACTACATTGCTTAGCATATGTGCTTACTCCAAAATACTATCATATATCATGGCTTTCAACCCCAGCAGCAGGGGGTGGGGATAAGAAAAAACCACACCAAGATTCAGAGGTTCAAACTGGTTATATGCAAGCATTAGAAAAAATGTACCCAGATAGTGAGGAGTGTGATAAGATTCAGCGAAAGTTGAGCCAGTACATCAGTTGCACTGGTGCCTTTGGGAGCAACTCTGCATATAGAGATAGAGCGAATTTGCCTTCTCTTCAGTGGTGGGACATGTATGGCGCTAATACACCAGAGCTATGTGCTATGGCAATGCGGGTTTTTTCACAGGTGGTGAACACTTCTTCAGCAGAGAGGTGTTGGAGCACATACAGTTTCATCCACAGCGTCAAAAGGAACAGGTTGAATGTATAGCGAGTAGAGAGCTTGGTATATGTGCATTACAACTTGCGACTGTTGTCCCATTACTGCAATGATCCAACCATAGAACCAACAAATAAGATGTGGGACTACAATCCAAAGGAGGAAAATTTGGAGGATGGAGCATTGGGTTTGGAGGAGTTGGAGAATGCTCTTTTGGAGGAGGATGAACGTGCTGAGATGCCACCACCTAGTGTGACTGCGAGGCCCCGTGGAGGGCCCCCCTTGAGTACAGTTGTACCGGTACCTGCATTAGAAGGACCTTCACAGTTAGCTGCTTCAACTTCACAGTCACTACCACCTTGCGTACCCCCACGAGGCAATCACGGTGGTGGAAGTGGAAGGACTTCGAGGAGATAGGAGTAGGAGAAATAGATTGTTTTTCAGTTTACTAGTCTACTAGATTTCAGTTTAATTATCATTGTAGTACTTATGCAAATAGCCAATTTTTGTAAACAAAACTATTTGGCCATGGCTCATGTTGACAATTGGTGGATAACCTTTTTCATTCCATAAGTTAATGATGTACTTCCCTATTATATGGTTCTAAAGTTTTTATGTTTGTAATTGCTAGAATCTATATGGTTTCTATTTGTATTTGTAAAATGTATTTCAATTTGTTACTTTGTATTTTGTAATTGTTAGCAGCTAGATGGTTGATGCTTGAATGATTATTCATTAATTTACTACGTAGTATGGATGGAATGATGGATAATATGGAATCTAGATGGCATTTCATATATTGGAACTTGGAAGTATCACAAACATACATGTTTCATAAATTTTGCATCTAGTTTGACATTCTACATGTTTTCTTTTGAATATATATATATATTTATATATATATATATATTTATATATATATATATATATAAAAACGCTTTCGACCACGTTTCGCTTCCGGCCATTTTTTGAAAAACACGCTTCCGCGCACCCGCTTCCCGCACCCGCACCCGCTTCGCTTCCACGCTCTGGCAACACTGGTATGAACCCTAGATTTCAAAGAGACTAAAGGCTATCTTAACTATATTGACAGTTTGGGGGGACAGTCGCAAGCCTGGTTCGTACGCATGGGCAGGGTAGCTGAGCCCGAAACTTTGTCTAGGATAGAATCACCAAATGCGTAAAAACCCTGGTTTACGTTTCGACAAGGAATTAGAGGGTTATCTCCTCAGTCCAAGCCTCCACGCGGCCTCGTGCTTAACTTCTGTTTGAGAGGAGCTTCCCAGATACAATCAACATAGAAGAGGATTTACTTAGTGATTGGCCAACTACGTCTGAATTTTAACACTTGTGGGGAGTTTAAACTCCCTATCCCACAAGTCTAGCCTAAGCTAGTTGGTGTATGACCCTATAAAATAAAACTTACTACTAATTTTTAAATTATATCGTTTATTTTAAGGGTTGTTTTTAGTCAGAGGGTAATTGGCGTGAAACTTATGTGGTGTTTTGACTCAAAGTTGAAACAAAATGCCTAAGCAAAGAGAAATGAAATGCAAAAAGCAAAAACTATTCTCTTTCTTTTTTCAAATAGAAAACTTGAAAGCCACAAAAGAACAAATTCTTTTTATTTTTTCAAAAACAATGATATGCCATGCAATCTAGACTAATAAACTAATCTACATGCATATAAAGCAAACATGTGTTTTTCTTTTTCTTTTATAAATGCAAAAGAAAACTAAGACTATATTTTTTGTAATTTTTGAGATTATTTTTAAAAACTGAAAACGAAACTACTTTATGCAAATCAAATGCAAAAGTTTCTAAATGTTTTTTTTTTCACTTTTTAAAATGCTCAAAGACTACTATGCACCTAAATGCACAAAAACTTGAGCATGCTTGGATAAACTAACTGTATAAAGTAAGCAAAGTGAAGTAAAACAGATTAATAAGACCAAGGATCAACCAACTAAGGAAGACTTGGAACCCTAGCTTGGGCGGGCACAATGACAAGAAATCACCGAGATCACAGAAAGGCAAGTGACAAACCAATCACTATCCGAAGATAGAATGGGAAATACAGTGTCCAGAACCCCGATCACTGATTCAGACAACCAACACTTGAACCTATAACCCAAATAGGCAAATCCCCACTTCAAGCTGCTAACAGAAGACAATTCAAACAACAAGAACTCAAGGGCTTTACAAGAAAGCACAAGGTGTGGCCAACAAGGTAATCAAACTGACAGTGTAATGCTCATAAGGAAGACCAACCAACAAACAAAATTTATAAAGGGACGGGGACAAGCAAACCCTAACCCAAAAATTCAAATGCTAAGGCTTGTACGCGACTGTGTATAAGGGCAACCCGCGTACTGTACGCGACTGTCCTAGAGAGCAACCCGCGTATGCAGGCCTCTTTATGCGACTGTATGCAAGAGCAACCCGCGTACAGGTACAAAATTTTGTAATAAAAAGAAAATTTTTCAAGGTCTTCAAACACTACCCTGAGCATGAACCAAGACAGAAATAGCACACACACAATGAAGGCAAAGACTGGGCAATGGTAAACAGAAATAACCCACAGCAGTCTGGGCTCCCCAGCGGAGTCGCCAGTTCTGTTGTTTAGGAATAAACACCCTTATAACCGAGGGTCTGGGGTTACCAACATACTCTTAAAACTTGCAGACAATCAGTTTTAAAGTACAGAAAGGAAATAAAAAGATATAATGGACTCACTCGATTAACAACGGTTGATCCAAGCTTTGTCTTCTCCTGCTCTGCTCCTCTCCAAAGCTTTCAGGGATGCACCTCCTTCACTTGCAGAAAGCAAATCCTCCAAGTACAATCTTATACATGCATATATGACAAGTTAGATAAACAATATATAGAGTGCTTAATCATAAATATTCATCAAACCATGATACATGAAAGAGAGTCTACACAAAGTTGGAAGAAAGATTCTCTTTATTAACAATAGTGAATGAGATAAGTGTACAACCCAACGCCTGAAACAAGGACTCCTCTGCAACCAAAGGATTCTGAGTTCTGCTGCTCCAAAGACTCTTGAAGATATACCACCAGCATAACATTGCTCTCCAAGTATGATTGATTAATGCCCTCCCCAAGGCCTCTATTTATACTTAGGGAAATAGAGCAGTTTTGAAGGTTGAGGAGGTTGAGATAGTTAAGATAGTTAATGATTAGGGCTTAACAAATCTCCATTAAACGTGTTTTATTATTTTTAATGTTGAATGGATGTGTACGCGAGCATTGATACTGGCAACCCGCGTATGACACGCGAGTTGCTATAAGGGAAACCCACGTGCAAATCTGTACGCGGGTTGCAATGACAACACTCGCGTATAGTACGATATATGCTGTGGAGATAGTTGCATACGTATGCAAGTTGTTGTGGGAAGAGTCGCATACAACAATCAACATATAAAAAGGTAAAATGGCAAGCTGAGTGGATAGTGAATGCATCTCATGTCATGCCCATCTATAGTGTTTAGGCAACCTTCAATCCATAAATGTCCTTTTGTGTGCCAATAGATGAAGTGTCGGCACTCGGACGGAGAAGTGCCATTTGGGTTGATAACCCCTGTATGGTTGTAGCCATAAATATACCAGATCTCCTACCTCAAAGCTCCTCTCAATCCTGTGTCTGTCTACGTATAGCTTCTGCTGATTCTGTGCTGCATGTAAGTTCTCCCTCAGGACCTTAAGAATATCCTGACTATCCTGTACCCAGTCTTTTTCCTTGGGTGCTCTGCTGTCTCCAAAAGCTAAATCTGCGAAGTTCAGTGCCTCATAGCGATATAGTGCTTTAAACGGTGTCATCCTGATAGACATATGGTAGGTAGTATTGTAGCAGTATTCCTAAGTCTAGCCATTTAATCCATGTCCTGTTTTGGCTTGCTACATTATTGCGCAAATACTCTTAAACCCATTTGTTGACAATCTTTGTCTGCTCGTTGCTTTGCGGATGATAACTTGTACTTGTAGCGAGTTCGGTCCCCACCAACCTGAATAGCTCCTACTAGAAAGCACTTGTGAATTTACTATCACGATCATTGACAATGGTTTTGGGTAGACCTTGTAGTCTGAATAATTGGAAGAGATAGCAAAGAAGTGAGCGAATTTGGTCAACTGATCTACCACTACATATAAGCAGTCTCGTTCCTATACCTTGGGTAACCCTGTAATGAAGTCCATTGAGATACTTTTCCACTTCTGCGTCGGTATCGGTAATCGCTGAAGTAACCCTGTCGGATGAGTGTGCTTGATCTTGTTCTGTTGGCAGATGCTCCATTCCCGAATGTGCTGCATTACTTCCCCTTTGAGGCCCTTCCATGAGAACCTCTCTCGGATCTGCCTGTAGGTCTTCAAGAAACCTTGATGTCCTGATAATGGTGAGTCATGTGATGCCTGTATGATCTTCCTTTTTAAGGCTGATTCTGGGATGAGGTATATCTTGCTCTTGTAATAGATGATGTCGTCAGTAATTCTGTACCTGTCATCCTGAATCTGTCCATCCAATAACTCGCAAGCAAATTTGTTTTTGGAGTACTCTACTAAGAGAAGACACCTTCAATCTGTGGATATACTCATGAGAGATAATGAAGCTGGTCGTTTGGATAAGGCATCAACTGCTACATTGTTCTTACCCTTTACATACTCTATCTCGAAATCATAAGCGTGCACCTTGCTGACCCATTTCCGTTGGCGCCCATTTAACTCCTTCTGCTCCAAGAAGTACTTGAGGTTGTTATGATCCGTCTTGATTTTGAATTTGCTCCCCATCAAGTACTGCCTGAATTTTGTGAGGGCATGTAAGATGGCTAACATCTCTTTGTCATATATATGGAGTAGTGGCGCTCATAGTCCTTCAGTTTCCAGCTTTCAAATGAAATCGGGTGATGGTTTTGCATCAGTACGGTTCCTATCCCCTTTCCTGAAGCATCACATTCCACTATGAATGGTTGTGAGAAATGTGGTAGGGCCAAAACTGGGTAAGAACACATGATGGTTTTCATTTCCTCAAAGGTACGCTGTGCCAATTCTGTCCATGTGAATGCCCTTTTCTTGGTGAGGTTGGTGAAGGGTGCGGCAAATTGTGAGAATCCTTTAACGTACCTCCTATAGTAGGTGCAAAGCCCTAAGAAGCCCTTCAGTTCAGTAATTGTCTTCGGCGTTGGCCAATCCTGGATAGCTCTAATCTTTTCCATATGAACCTGTACCCCTTCTGCACTGATTATGTGTCCTAGATACAACATCTCTTTAATGTCGAATTCACACTTAGACATCTTCGCGTAAAGCGAGTGCTCTTCCAGAATTTTCAGCACCTCATCTAAGTGTTTCAGATGTTCCTCCCAAGAAAATAGAATATCATCAAAGAAAAGCTGTTTTGGGAATGTTTTGATCCCTTACTCGGATATGATGGTACCCTGATCGGAGATCGATTTTTGAAAAGTATTTGGCACCTTGTAGCTCGTCCATGAGTTCAACAAACCTAGGGATGGGATATCGGTTTTTGATGGTCTTCTTGTTGAGGGCTTTGTAATCAATACACATTCGCAACGTGCCATCCTTCTTTTTAACTAAGACCACTGATGATGGAAAGGGACTAGAACTAGGCCGAATATAACCTAGTTCTAGTAATTCCTTGATTGTCTTCTCTATCTCATCCTTGTATCTTTTGGGATGTCTATATGGAGTGGTGATGACTGCTTGAGTCCCCTCCAACTCAATGATATGCTCAAATCCCTGGTTTGGTGGTCTACCTGTTGGAAGATCCTGGAATACTTTCTCGTGCTTCTGCAATAATGCTTCTGCAATAATGCTTGAATATCCGCTGGGTGTTGGGTGTTGTTCTCTGGAGGTTCCCTAAAGGTGACCAAGCACCCATTCTATGTCACCCTGCCTGAGCACAACCTCCATTCTCTGTGAAGAGACTGGTTTTGGGGGATAAGTGTTCATGCCCCTCAAAACTACCCGTTTCCCCTTCGGTCCCTAGAATTCCATTTCCATTGCCTTGTAATATGTAGTACATTTTCCTATTGAATAAAGCCATTGGACGCCTAATACTACATTTGTATCGGCCACATTCACTACATAAAATGAATCTCTCATATGGTAGTTGCCTAATGTGACATTCAGTTTAGGAATCCAAGAGTTGCACTCCATGCTAGTGTTTCCTGCTACTACTGTAGTAAATCCCTCAAACTTCTTTGTCGGAATACCCCTCTTAGCCACCCATGCTGCATCAATGAAATTGTGGGTTGCTCCCCCATCAATCAATACTCCTACTCTGTGGCCCTGTACTACCCCTCTGAACTTGAGAGTATGAAACCTAGGTACCCCGGATAATGTAGCAATAACTCCCTTTGGTGTATCCCCTTGGAGTGGCTCCTCCTCTACTGCCCGTAATTCCTCTGTTGTTTCCTGCTCATAGTCCTCCCCTTCACTGTCTGAATATAACTCTATGTAGTGGGCTTTGGCCTTTCCTGAGCACCTATGTCTTGGAACCCACGATTCCTGACAAGTAAAACACAATTTCTTCCATCTCAAGTCTTTCCTTGTGTCATCGTCTAACCAAGTTTTCTTCGATATATCTTGCTGGAAAGGTTTCCTATCTTTGTCTCTAACTGCAAAGTTGGTCTTGAGTGGAAACCTGTTCTTCAGAACTAAGTCTTGGAGATCCCTGGCTCGGTTGATTGCATCCTATAGAGTGGAGGGTTTGTAGGCTTTCACCCACCCCCGTAGTGGTTCTGTCAAGGCCTCAGTAAACAACATAATCAGCCTGTTCTCCAACACATCTGTCACCATAACAGCTACTCTCTGGAACTCAAAGATGAAGGCCTTGACACTACCTGTCTGCTTGAGTTGAGCCAACTCTCTAAAGTGTATCTCTGGGTCCTTCCTGTCAAACAACTCCATGAGCTTCTGTGTGAACTCACTATAGGAACTGACAATGTTGCGACCCAATGTCACTAATCCGTGGTACCACCACTCATGAGCCTCTCTGTCTAAGTGCAGTGTAGCCAATTTAATGGCATTTGTCTCTGTCATGGGGTTGAGTTGGAAATAAGTATCCAACTTCTGAACCCATATTCTCGCTGAACCTCCACGAGCCCCATCAAAGTTTGGGATGGTCAATCTACCCAAGGTTTTCTGCAACTCATAGTTCTGATTAAACCCTCTGTTGAAATTCCTGGGTCGGTTCCTACTCTTCATGTTGCAGAAGTCCGAGAAAGACATCGCTGCATGAAACTCATCCCCCAAATCCCTGTATTCCTGTAAATAGGCTCCAAATGGCTCACTAGGTTCTACTAGCATGACTGGTCTTGCTACGGCATCTGCCAGGAAGTGAGGCATAGTAGGCCTGTTGGAAGGTCTGTTATATATGTGAGATGTGTCTTGCATATTGGTGTATGCATGCCCCGCTACTGCCGTAGACCCTCTATTGTAATGTTCCGTTTTTATAAAAAGGGAATAACTGAGGACTAATAGCACTAGGAGCAGAAAGGTACATCAATTCAGTATTATTAAGTCATCAGTGTAGTAAGAAGGCCATAAGAGTTCATATCATAAAGCATGAGGAGCATGCAGGCCTTATTTTAGTGTTAAAGTCAACATGAAATTAAAATTGCATGCATACAAAAGTGAAGCGTAAACCCTAAAAGTGACATGCAAACCCTAAAAGTACATGCTATTCTATGTAAGAAGGGTTATTGGACCAAAGAGATATCTATTGTTATTGTTGATTGATTTTGGAGTTTCGAGCAACAACATAGCGTGCAACCGCGACAGTTGGGGTTGGAGACGGTGTCTTCAGTTAGCGAGGGTTCGACAATGAGATATCTGCCCTAGTCTCTTATTGGGACAGATCATCCAGGTTTATCCATTGCATCCATCATATACTACAGTATTCGGAGATCCAACACATTCCGAAGGGTTATTAGCAGATCCACGTTTTGCAGCCGGAAGTAGCAGGGAAAACATAGAAGGATTCGTTGGGACCACAGAACCCAGTCTTTCCTTCGCATGTCAGCTTCCTCTTTCTTAGCAGGCCTATCCTACGGTATGCAGTGATTATTAGCCATCAGTTTGCTCACTTGGGGCAACTATCAGCTAAACAGATCAGTTGGGGGGGTGAGCAGTAGAACTGCTAATCAATTCGCTAGGGCATTTAGAGGTAGCCAAACCTCCGCATGTGCCAGGCCATCTCTCCGGCATTAGCAGACATACAAGCTCAGAAAGTTTCAGCACGAACGAACCTCTCCTCCTACAAAAACGTCACCTTCAGTTTGAAGGGTTTTTACGGTACTGCGGGGCGGTAACATCGGAGGAAAAGAGCATTATTTGACCACCCATCCGGATCCTTATGCATGTAGCTATCTCAGGAGTCATTATCAGCCAGAATATCAGTGGTAAGTGCTAATTTTTCTCTGCAAAACCCCAACTCTAATTCAACTATAATTTAGGGCATTTTTGCATGGCAAGTTTGCATGCACAGTTATTTTGCAAATTTGTATGAGATTGAGTGTGTGAGTCAACACTATCATAGAACATTAGAGAATATCAGTATTTGAGATATTACAGTGGTATTAGAGCATGTTCCTTGCCAGCTGTGGGCATGCAAAATTGTAAATGAATTCAGAAGACCCATACAACATTACTTACCGGAGACAAAGGTTTAGAAACAGTGATAGAGGAGAAGAGGAGTTGGGGGACAGAGAGTATCAATTTGGAAAGGGCAAAGAAACAATGGTCGATGATGATAAAACAACTTTCAATTGTCTCATATTAGCCATAAAAGAACTCACTACTGAGCAAAAAGAAATTATGAGTACCTTCAGGTAAATGATAGAGAAAAAGGGGCCCACCCCACACAGTCCCCTGTTTCCTAATAGCGATAGGGTATCCACTGGTAGTAGTGGGGAGCACTTACATACCAACATGTAGAGCCATCCCCATATATACAACAAGCCTTCCCGACCTACCATGCCTCAATTCTTAGATAGTCCAGCTACGGTGCCTTTAGCACAAGTAGAACTAGAAGAATCCATGAGTGCCTATCTGAGAGAGTATAGAGCTTTAGGAGATGACTTCCATTCAACCATGACCTTCACTGACTTCTACCACTTTAAAAGTAAGAACAAACCCGAAACTTACAATAGGCCATTCACCCAGAACTATGAGTTACAACGCACCGTAGGGAAACTGACTATCCCTACCTTTGAGGGTACCTGGGGTGGCCCAACCTGAAATTGGGTGCAGAAGTTGGATACATACTTCCAGCTCAACCCCATGATTGAGACAGATGCCATTAAATTGGCTACTTTGCATTTGGATGAGGATCTCCTTAAAGGCATAGTTGGGGGAGTGAAGAAAGATGAGAATGAAGTACAAGTTGTTGGTGAGTTTCATTTGGAGTTAACAGTACATGATGAGGATGTGCATGAGGAGATAGCATTAGAGCCATCCCGTGAGTCTAGCGACACAAGCACATTTGCTAGTCAGATTGTGGACAAACCGTGTAATGAGTTGGAGTTGGTACACTCTTCATCACCTACAGTAGGAATCCATACAGTTATGACAGGCGAAATACATGATGTGCAAGGCAATGAGCACATCAGTCAAGACAGTGAGCAGTCACACATAGAGGTTAGGGAGAGTTTATACATGCATGAGATAGAGCTTCCAGATGATAGTCACCGAAAGAAGATTGAACGGGTTAAAGCCCTAGCGATGAAAGAGAGGACCAAGATACTCCGAGACACCACAATACAGCGAGATGTTGAGCTTACAGTTCTTTGAGTTGTATGTATCGAGTTAGAGGTTAGGCTTTCTAGTATTTAAGAGCAGTTGGATTCCTTGATGGGGCAGCAAAAGAAACATACTATTGCATTTCAAAGCAATCCTATTCAGGAGTACATAGACAGGCTTGCAGTAGCTTGAGTACACATTTGCATAATGGTGGATGGTTTTTACAGTTGTCCAGGATCGAGAAATTGGGCAGCAGTTTATGAACATTCCAATTGAAATCATAAGGGTAGAATGTCAGCTTGGTAGGATTAGTCCTTGTGATGGTGCTTATGGACAAGGTGCTTTTTGGGGGTCTGATGAGATTAAGGGGTGATGTCCTATTGAGTGGGCAATTCTTGGGAAGCCATTCCTAGCCAGGGGTATAGTCCCACAACAACCTTGGGATTATAGTGACTGACAGTTTAGTGATTGCTAGAGGATGCTTTCAGGAGGTCTTTGGTGATGGTACCGTGCAGTGCAATGATTTGAGCAGAGGGTGCTACAGATCTCCTAGGATAATTTGGGACTTTGGGATCACCCCAGATTCAGTTGGTTCAGTTGATTGATTGTGGATTTGCGTTGGCATTGCTCGAGGACAAGCAATCTTTGACGAGGGAGGACTGTAATGTTCCGTTTTTATAAAAAGGGAATAACTGAGGACTAATAACACTAGGAGCAGAAAGGTACATCAATTCAGTATTATTAAGTCATCAATGTAGTAAGAAGGCCTTAAGAGTTCATATTATAAAGCATGCGAAGCATGCAGGCCTTTTTTGTGTGTGTTAAAGTCAACATGAAATTAGAATTGCATGCATGCAAAAGTGAAGCGTAAACCCTAAAAGTGTCATGCAAACCCTAAAAGTACATGCTATTCTATGTAAGAAGGGTTATTGGACCAAAGAGATATCTATTGTCATTGTTGATTGATTTTGGAGTTTCGAGCAGCAGCATAGCATGCAGCCGCGACAGTTGGGGTTGGAGACGGTGTCTTCAGCTAGTGAGGGTTCGACAGTGAGATATCTACCCTAGTCTCTTATTGGGATAGATCATCCAGGTTTATCCATTGCATCCATCATATACTACAGTGTTTGGAGATCCAACACATTCCGAAGGGTTATTAGCAGATCCACGTTTTGCAGCCGAAATTAGCAGGGAAAACACAGAAGGATTCGCTGGGACCACAAAACCCAGTCTTTCCTCCGCATGTCAGCTTCCTTTTTCTCAGTAGGCCTATCCTACGATATGCAGTGATTATTAGCAATCAGTTTGCTCACTTGGAGCAGCTATCAGCCAAACAGATCAGTTGGGGGGGGTGGGCAGCAGAACTTCTCTTTCCTCCGCATGTCAGCTTCCTCTTTCTCAGTAGGCCTATCCGACGATATGCAGTGATTATTAGCAATTAGTTTGCTCACCTGGAGCAGCTACCGGCCAAATAGATCAGTTGGGGGGGGGGGTGAGCAGCAGAACTGCTAATCAATTCGCTAGGGCACTTAGAGGTTGCCAAACCTCTGCATGTGCTAGGCCATCTCTTCGGCATCAACAGACGTACAAGCTCAGAAAGTTTCAGCCCGAACAGACCTCTCCTCCTACAAAAACATCACCTTCAGTTTGAAGGGTTTTTACGGTACTGCGGGGCGGTAACACCGGAGGAAAAGAGCATTATTAGACCACCCATCCGGATCCTTATGGATGCAGCTATCTTTGGAGTCATTCTCAGCCAAAATACCAGTGGTAAGTGTTAATTTCTCTCTGCAAAACCCTAACCCTAATTCAGCTATATTTTAGGGCATTTTTGCATGGCAAGTTTGCATGCACAGTTATTTTGCAAATTTGTGTGAGATTGAGTGTGTGAGTCAGCACTATCATAGAACATTAGAGAATATCAGTATTTGGGATATTACATCTATCCACTGGTGAGAGAGGTACATTGTTATGCCCTGGTTCTGGTTTCGTCACCAACCTTTTTATTGCATGCAAGACTTCCTTTTGCCCTTTGGCTAGATCATGCAATGCATTCACCAAGCTACAAGATTCCATCCTGTCTTCGTCCTCTCCTGTTCCTTTCCCTCTGTCAAAGTGTATACCTGCTGGGTCCATGTCTGAGTTGGTATCTTCTAGCTGGATATCCTCGAATTCCTCCGTGTACCTAACCTTTTTTTTCCTATAGGTTACAAAAGTGTCCTCTTCTGTATTCATTTACTTCTCATGTTCAAGCCCACAACTGGCAAGGAACATGCTCTGATACCACTGTAATATCCCAAATTAGTGTTTTAAAAACCAGCTGAGTCCGAGTCCGAGTTGGCCGAGTTGACCCCTGGCTGAGCTGACTCGGCTCGCAACTCGGCTCGAGTGGCCGATTTTATACTTAGTCGGTCAAGTTGGGTTTGAGTTGGTCGAGTCGACCGAGTTGACCGAGTTGCAACCCGAGTCAGCTGAGTCAGCTGTCGCAGACACCCACAAGAATGCAGACTCCAAAATAACATGTTTATTTTTTATTTTAAAGATTTTTCTTATTCCAACCATAACCTTAGGCCATAAGATGATCCCTTGCCCCTCTATTTTCCTCACACTTCTGCTATAAGATGTTTGTGAGCATTTGGCATTATTGTTGTTTAGATTCATGGAGGCTTGGAGAAGCGTCCAATAGTGAAGAACAATCAACATGATTGGAGGAGTTGGACTGTTGGAGACCGATTTTCTGTTACCTAGATGTATGTTAACTTCCAACTAGCCATTGTTTCTTTTTTTTCATTAAATTGACAAATATCAGTCTTGGTTTCTATTTTTTGCTGCCAAAATAATAAGATTTTTTTTCTTTTTTCTTTGTATGTTTAGATTTGCTTTGCATTTAGATTCTTGATTGGCCCCAAAAAGAAAAGATCAGGCATGGATCCATGTTGATTTCATTGAAGGGAAAATGTATTGCAAGTGTTGCAAGACATGGATTATTGGTGAAATTAGGTTGGAGTTGCAACAACAGTTTGATGAATTTGAAGAGGAGAAGGCTAAACAAAAAGAGATGTATGATCATTGGCATATGATGTAGTGGCATCATAGCATGTTGTTTTTTGGACTCTACAAGCCATTTAGGTCTCATTGATTATGTTTTTGTTCTAGATATGTATTGCACTGTACACTCGATGCCATTTTGATATTTCACACTTATATGGTATATGCATGAGTAAACGTTGGATATTTTGTCTGTAATGCTTTGTAAGCATGGATTAAAATATTTAAAATATTTTTTTCTTTAAAATTTAATATTTTATGTACTTTTGAGTAATCTGAGTCATTAAATTCAAACCGGCCAAGTCATTACCGATTCATTATCGATTCCGAGTCCGAGTCTGAGTTGACCCTTGTCCAAGTCTGAGTTGACCCTTGTCCAAGTTTGAGTTGACCCTTGACCGATTCCGAGTCTGAGTCCGAGTTTTAAAACATTGTCCCAAATACTGATATTCTACTGATACCGTGTATAATTCTAACTCATACACTCAATCTTGTGCAAAAATACGGAATAATTGTGCATGCAAATTTGCCATGCAAAAATACCTCAAAATATAGCAGAATTAGGGCTAGGGTTTGTAGAAAGGAATTTAACACAGGAATTTAACACTTACCACTAATAACTTGGCCGATAATACTCCTGAGATAGGATGCATGCGTAAAGTGTCGAATATGTGAAGTAATAGTGCCACCTTCCTCCAGTTGATGCCCAACTGCACACATGTGCCCTCCTCAGACTGAAGGTGACGTTTTTGGGGAAGGGATGGTTTGATGCTGCTAAAACTTTGTGGACTTATCGATCTTCTGCTGCCGGAGAGATGGACTGTCACATGCAGAGGTTTGGCTGCCTCTAAGCTCCCTAGTGAATTGGTTTGTTGTTCTGCTGCTCACCCTCCTCGACCTCTCTGTTTTGCTGATAATTGCTCCAGGTGAGCAAACTAATGACTAATAGTCACTCTATGCCGTGGGATGAGCCTGCTGAGAAAGAGGAAGCTGACATGCGGAGGAAAGATTGGGTTTTATGTTCCCAGTGAATCCTTCTGAGGTTTCCTAGCTATTTCTAGCTGCAAAATGTGGACCTGCAAATAATCCTTCTGAGTGTGCTGGATCCCTGGATCCTGATGTATATGATGAATGCCGTTGATTAACCTCGATGGTCTATCCAAAAAGAGACTAGGGCAGATATTTCACTGCCGAACCTTCGTTAGTTGAAGACACTGTCTTCAACCCCAACTGCCGTGGCTGCACGTTGTGCTGTTGCTCAAAAGCTCCAAATCAATCAACAATAATAATAGATATTCTCTTTATTCCAATAGCCTACCCAGTCAGGCTGCAAGGTGTCCAGGACCCACTCTTTGATTTGACCATGTATATTTTCCTTTCTTAGTCACTATATCCACTAAAATCCCACTCAGCAATCATATCTTTCTCTCCGAATTGATCCCTTATCATGGAACCACCTCCTTTCTCCTTTTGTGCCAAACTACGTTAAAATCTCCTGCCATGATACGATGCTTATCCATTCCTGTCAATTTTATTTCTATCAAAGATGTCCAGCAGTCCATCTTTTCACCGTATTGTATGGGCACATAAAACATTGTAGATCCTTATCAGCTGTCCAGAATCCTTTTTTAATAAAGTAGCCATCGCTCAATGTTGTGTGGATTGATGATTTACAAGATCCAAAGTGCTTGTATCCCAGAGTACACAGGCCACCAGATGCTCCTCTTGCCCCCTTACTGCCATTCCTGCACTTGTTCTCCAAAATCATTTTTCCCTATATCTAACATTTCCTGTTCCTCCATTTTAGTCTCCTGGAGTAGAAGGATAGCAGGTCTTTCTAATCTTATAAGAGCTTTTAAATTTTAATGCATCAACTTTATTTTAACTGCCTAACCCTCTACAATTCCAGGAGACCACTATCATTATTTACCTGATGTGGGATGAGAACCACTGCCGAAAGAATCCATCGGCTTCTGATATCCAGGGATTTTAATCAGGAAACCTTTGGAACTCGATCTGAAAAAGTTTTCTATTGATGCTTGCAGGCCCAAATGTTTTTCTTTCATGCCATCCTCTTCTCTCTTTTTTTTTGGTTTTTTGTTTCCTGGTTTCTTAGGAACCTTTTCTTTAGAGTCTTCTTCACATTGTTCTTGCTATTGCTTAGCCTTGTTTCTAGTAGCTACTCCAGTGGCAACTTGAGAAGAAATCATTATAAACTGTGAGATCTATTAATGGAAGGTCTGGAGTAATTAAGAGTTCAAAGTTACAAACTTCTATAAAATAATTTTCTAGAATGTTTCACTCCTGTTATGAGATAGGTACTTCAACCTGAAATTCTTTCATCTTTTATAAATATTGTGCGATGCATGACATGGTCAGACTCTGGAGGCAACTGTTTTTTTGTATTTTAACTAAGTAATTATGTCCACATGTCTTTAAAACAAAGGTGTTTTCATTGGTGTTGTTTAATTCGTTTTACTAAATTGTGTATACCTTTGGGTGTTCATGGAAATAAACCAAATAATGACATTTGTTATTGTATGGTTGCAGTAAGTTGATTTATTTCTATTAGTTGATAGCATTAATCTTTTGCCAAGTATTGTGCTTAATTGTATCTACTAAGGAGTTCTTTTCCTTTCCCTGGAATTAATGTTCAGATTGGACAATAACATTCAATCCTTTTAATTTTTATTTTTCCCATTTAAGATGTACCCTCTTTAACATGTCAATATGCTTTGCATATCCATGGGTTCATTCAGCAGTAAACCCAATTTTAAGAAACATAAAGTACCACTAAATAAAGTTTATGGATTCTCTAAATGGGTTGGCTTAAAGTTATCAGTTTGAAATCCATAGAGGTTATCTTGATCTCCTGTACAATGTTGTAGTAGAGCTAACGGAGTACCCTACACTTTTAAGACCTTCATGCTATGGTACTGTTTAGATAATGTGACTCCCAAGTTATTCTATTACTTCAAACACCATCTACAATTGAAATAATGAATCACTAATAGAATTGGAAATAAAATGTGTCTTGTGTATCATTTACTGCAGGAGCACAGTTGTAGTTTTGCCAAAATTCACATTGATATGGTAGAACTTGCATTTTAAAGGCCTTCATGCTCTGCTATCTTTTAGATAATTTCAAGGTCAGAAGTTTTCTTTTAGATAAATAAACATATAACTTATTGATGTATTGTTGGCTGCTAATATGGCTTGCTATTCTGCTCATATGTAATGCCCCCTTTCGCATGATGGCTAGGAGTTCGACAGATTAGGCCAGTTGATCCCCATGGGCTATGGTCAAGTTAAAAGAAAGGGATTAATTAGCCAATAATGTCACCAGGGAGTAAAAAGCGACATAAAAGGGGTGACATAAATGAATAAGAGTTAGAAAGTGATTTTTCTAAAGTTAATAAAATGAAAGTGACTTTATTAAAATAAAACGGGGAAATGATTTTTATTATTTTTTATTGAGAAATAAGATATAAAAGAGGAAATCAAATTCCAAAAGCTCATTAGTGTGATTTGACATTTTAAAAGATTTTTGGAGAGCGTGAGCTCAAGAGTGAGGGTTTGGAAAACCCTTAGAGAAAATCTGCCTTCGGTGGTGAAAGATCCACCCTAGTGGATTTATAGCAGATATCAGTCCAATGCTGGGGATTGAAACTGCTTATCATCTTCAGATCTGAGATTTGAGTGGAGTTTGTAAAGATTTCAGTGATTTCTTACAGGACATTGCCCACTCATTCTTTGTATTGTTTCTTGAGAAATTGAGGGGGCTGCACCAATCAATTTGATGTCTAGGGGAGGGTGAATTTGTATGGAGTAGAGGCAGCCTGAGAGGGTCGCACTTGTGTCTTATTCATCTACACATAAAGAGGGTGCACCACTGTCAACTCTTGAAGGAAAAAGGAGAGCATTTTATTGTCTAATACTGTGTGGAGGATGCTGCCCATCAACTGTGTACACTCAACTCTCTCTACCATCTGCTACAGCAAAGTTGCTACATAAATCGTGGTCTTCTCAATTAGTTATTAGCTTGTCCAGATCTCATTGAAATCGTGGGCCTCCCTGTCTCCTCTTGCTGATTAAAGAATTCTGTATATTTACTCGGTGGATACCCTTCTCCTGCTGGGCATGTTCATGTTACGTGGAGCTGATTTTGGGAGGTATTTCTTGTTACTCAGAGATCAGGGAAGGAAGGGCCATCGTACTCCAACACACAATCATCTACAGGACTCTGTACCAGTGCACTGTATATTATATCCTGATCTCAGAGAAGGTTGTTAATCCACTATATATTGCCAGGTTTGAAGCCTCGTATATTTCAGAACTCTCTCCTTATATTGCTGATGCAAGTCTGATTTTATTGTCATTATTTGCTGAGGAAAGACTAAAGATATTAATGCAACTTATTCTTCTTGTGATATCATTGGTGTGATCGTATCAGTATGATTCGACTCATTTTAAGTTTCCAAATATCACCATAGAAACTATATTAACATGATCAGCAAGTACAGGAGAAATAAGCTACGTTTTTCTCAAAACATTAATCCCACAAACTCCATCTTCCATGCTATATAAATCAGCTTGCCCAGTAATAAGCTGTAGCAGTGCTCTTGTTGGTGTTCTCTAAGTCAATTATACCACAGTAAACTCATTAGCATTCTTGGGAAGTGTTGGTTGCAAGTTCCCTCACCCAGCCTCTTCATTTAAGCACAAAGAAAGACAGTCAGATCAGAATTATCAGCTACAACAGTCATTGCCAATAATTCAAGTGTATGACAAAAATTTAAAAATCAAATCACTCTGTAGTTAAAGATTGAGTCCAGATTGGGTTGGGAATGTTACAGTGGTATCATAGCCCAGATCTTTGCCAGGTGTGGGTGCATGTCAATTCAGGTGAAGTGCATTTCAGTGCATGTCAATTCTGGTGAGGTGTATATCTGTGTAGGTGAAATTTGATGGTACTGGAGGATACTGCATATGTCACATATAGAAGGAGAAGGGGTAGGAACTAATGTTGCATGACTTGGACTCGGCAAAGACTCGGCTGGCATGTGACTCATCGACTTAGGAAAGACTCAGGCCAAACTCGCAAATAGGAAAAAAACTTAAAATATGATAAGTTTTGGGCACAAAAAAGAGGTTAATAGCTTAATAGCATTTCCATTTCATATAAGTTATAAAACTACAATAAATGCAATAATTCTAATATACATATATACTTCACCCAATTTAACATATGATCATTAATCTCAATAAACTTTTATTATATCCCATAATCATTAAACGTCTTATAATCATTATATGTCCTAACACTTGTACCCTTTAATATAACAACTATAAGACTAAACGGGGTAGCAACAATCTCCCATTAGCAGAGAGTTGGTTTAAGTTTCATGCTATATATCTAGATTCTAAATGACGTGAGGTGAGGTGATGTGACTAAATGCTTGTTTGGGATTACTGAAACTTGCACTGTTTATTTATTATAAAAATGAACAAGCATAGATACTATCATCCATTGTCATCATCTAGCTTTAGCAAGGTGTTTAAGAACAAATTTGAGCCAAAAATTATTGTTCATCTTCATTGGAAAGAGTGTCCACTCCAAGTACCCTAACCTTGATGAGAGGATTGATAGTAGAGCAAGGTAGAGGAGGTCGATCTGTCTTGCAAAATACACACCATGACTGGTGTTGGTCCTTTATAAGCTCATTCACGTCATTTTTCCCTCCAAAAATTATCAACCCAAACCATAGAACAATGGACGTCCGTGGGGGATATTTTTTGTGCTTGCCGAGGCCGTGCCAAGTTCGTGTCGAGTTTGTGCGAGTATGTTGAGTCCTTGCAAGTATACAGAGTCACTATGAGTACGTCGAGTTTGAGACGATTTTCAACGATTACTCGGTTTGGAGGTTGACTCACGAGTCTTGGGCAAGTGGTGCTTCATTGGTAGAACGATGAAAAGGGAGAGGAAGAGAGAATAGACAAAGAGGATCAGAATATACACAATGAAGAGACAAGTCCAAAATGAGAAGCACAACTTGAGGTAGACAGAGGTAAAGAAATTATGGGAGACAGGGAGGAACTAGCATTTAATAGCCTTATTAGCACCTTGAATGACTTGGCTAAGGGCTAAAAGGAGTTGTTGGTAGTAATGGGCCAGTTGGCAAACAACACTTTTGGGAGCCAAAATAGACAAGGAACAATGGTGATGAAGGGTCAAAGTTTCAAACACTAGGAATGGGAACCACACAGAAGCAAGCCACGCTCGCACTACTATGCAGAGCCACCCCCATTTATATAGTAGGGATCCCAAACCTCTCCTACCTAATTTCTTAGACAGCCCAACGATAGGTAATGAATGTAGGTAGAATAGGATGAGCCATTTGGGGCATATTTGTAGGAGTACAAGGCTTTAGATGACGATTTCCATTTCGCTATGTCCTTTGCGGATTTTTGCAATCACAAGAGTAGGAATAGGCCAAAGGGGCTTAGCAGGGTAACCTATTAAAATTTTGAGCCACAATGGACAATTGGGAAGTTGACACTTTCTTTGATGGGTTGGCGAAATCCACAGCTAGGGCATGGGTACAGAAGTTGGATACTTACTTCCAACTCAATCCGATGATGGAAGCGAAAGCCATTAAGTTTGCCACCTTACATTTGGACGGGAAGCCCTTGAGTGGTGGTACCATGGAGTTGTGATATTGGGCCATGCTAGCATTACATCTTATTTAGACTTTACGCAAAGGCTCAGAAAGCGCTTTGACAAGAAAGATCCAGGAATACATTTTAGGGAGCTAGCCTAGCTCAAGCAGACATGTTCTCTTGATGAATTCATATCAAAGTTTTAGAGGATCACAATGACGGTGATTGATATATTTGATGCTCGGTTGGTTTTGTTATTTACAGAGGCTCTAGCTAAGCCATTACGTGGTTGGGTAAAGGCTTACAAGCCGATCACTCTACAGTATGCCATCAACAAGACCCATGACTTGCAAGATTTCATTCCGCAAGCCTCCACCAAAACCCACCAACCCCCCAGAAAACAAGGAAAATACTCCCTCAGAAGGAATGGTTGGGTAGAGAACAAGTTGGATGAGTAAACGAAGCGAGATTTGAGGAGAAAGAACTTATGTTTCAGCTGCAAAGAGCCATGGGAACCAGTCTGCTAGTGTTTGGGTAAAGGGAAAGTACACCTTATAGAGGTGCGTTCAAACAACAACGAGGAAGATGACTTGGAGCAAAAACAAGATGAAGAGCTACTCGGTATGGATTTGGAGCAGTTGGGGACTATTGCTACCCTCATAGGAGTCCCTACATTTTTCACCCAAATGGATCAAGGTAACAGGTATAGGGGCAAGGTGTGTTCGCTCTAATAGATGGGGGAGAAACCCATAATTTCATTGATGCATCATGGGTAGCGAAGAGAGGAATAACCATCGAGGACTTTGAGGGATTTACTGTGCTCATGGTCGATAGTCATAGTATGAGGTGTGTTGGGGTTGTAGTGGCTATATTTGCTTGGGAAATATTCTACAAACCACCAAACCTTGGAAATGGAATTCCAGGCAATGGATGGGAGAAGGGTAGTCCTAAGGGCCATACCTATTGAGGCCTTCAAGTAAGCTACACCAAAGGGAATAAAAACCATATTCATGCTAAGGAAAGAGGCTCAGGTGGCAAAATGGACAACTCCAACTCAAAATTATTCAAGGAGGGGCCAGTGGTATGGAAATAATCCTCCAGGTAGATCTCTAGACAAAGATATTGTACTTACCAGAGAGCTCGAAAGGGGAGCCAAAACAAGGATGACCAATCCTCACAGGTACCCAAGGAGGCATAAGGAAGGGATCTAGGACATCGGTGAGAGGAAATGGAAATTCAAGGGAAATAAAGAGTAGCCTATCTGGGAAATGAAAACAGGTGGGAAAAAGGGCGGATTGTGCGGTATCTTGACTTGTGATTGCTTGAGAACAAGCAATTTCAGGTGGGGAGGACCGTAATGTTCCCTTTTGCATGATGGCTAGGGGTTCGACGGATTAGCCCAGTTGATCCCCATGGGCTATAGTCGAGTTAAAAGAAGGGGATTAATTAGCCAATAATGTCACTAGGTCGCAAAAAGCGACTTTAAAGGGGTGACATAAACTAATTAAATGAATAAGAGTTAGAAAGTGATTTTTTATAAGTTAATAAAGTGAAAGTAACTTTATTAAAATAAAGCGAGGGAATGCTTTTTATTATTTTTAATTGAGAAATAAGATATAAAAGAGGAAATCGAATCCCATAAGTTCATTATTGTGATTTGACATTTGAAAAGATTTTTGGAGAGCGTGAGCTCAAGAGCAAGGATTTGAAAACCGTTAAGAGAAAATCTGTCTTCGGTGGTGAAAGATCCAACCTAGTGGATTTATAACAGAGTTCAGTCCGATTGCATCCCAGATATTTATTGCTGTGGATTGAAATTGCTTATCATCCTCAGATTTGAGATTTGAGTGGAGTTTGTAAATATTTCAATGATTTCTCATAGGAAAGGGTGCACTCATTCTTTGTATTGTTTCTTGAGAATTTGAGGAGGCCGCACCAGTCAATATGATGTCTAAGGGAGGGCAAATTTGTATGGAGTAGAGGCAGCCTGAGAGGGGTGCACTTGTGTCTCATTCATCTACACATAAAGAAGGTGCACCACTGTCAACTCGTGAAGGACGCTGAAAATCAACTGTGTACACTCAACTTTCTCTACCATTTGCTACAACAAAGTTGCTACATAAATCGTGGGTCTTCTCAAGGAGTTAGTTGCTTGTCCAGATCTTAGTAAAATCGTGGGATTCAATGTCTCCTCTTGCTGATTAAAGAATTCAGTATATTTACTCGGTGGATACCCTTCTCCTGCTGGGCGTGGTCATGTTACGTGGAGCTGATTTTGGGAGGTATTTCTTGTTAGTCAGAGATCAGGGAAGGAAGGGCCATCGTACTCCAACACATAATCATCTACAAGATTGTTTGTACCAGTGCACTGTATATTATTTCCAGATCTCAGAGAAGCCTGTTAATCCACTATATATTGTGAAGTTTGAAGCCTCGTATAAATCAAAGCTCTCTCCTTATATTGCTATTGCAAGTCTAATTTTATTGTCATTATTTGTTGAGGAAAGACTAAAGATATTAATGCAACTTATTCTTCTTGTGATATGAATATTGTGATATCATTAGTGTGATCGTATCAGTATGGTTTGACTCATTTTAAGTTTCCAAATATCACCGTAGAAACTAAATTAATACGATCAGCAAGTACAAGAGAAATAAGCTACGTGTTTGTCAAAACATCAATCCCACAAACTCCATCTTCCATGCTATATAAATCAGCTTGCCCAGTAATAAGCCGCAATAGTGCTCTTGTTGGTGTTCTCTAAGTCAAATTGTACCACGGTAAACTCAATAGCATTCTTGGGAAGTGTTGGTTGCAAGTTCCTCACCCAGACTCTTCATTTAAGCACAAAGAAAGACAGTCAGATTAGAATTATTAGTGTTGCCGCCTAAAACACTCTTGGACACATGTAAGTCTCCCAACCACTGTGTGTGTTCCTAAGGGCAACTTATGAGTTGAGAACCCACTGTCACCTTGGTTCTAAACTCCTCTGTTTAACCACAACTCCTAAAGGCCAAGGGGGGTATTCCCTACTTACTAAGTTATTTTTTTGAAGAATGTTTTATGGGAGTTGTAAATTACAAAAATGACAATCATCGTGTAGTGATGTGAATATTTCAATGTCAAACAAACCCTTTAACAATTGACAAGTAATGTATGCAAGAGAGAAGCAATCAAATAGTCAAAATGACCTGTGTCGTCTCTACTCGGGCTATGGAGTCACAATAATCAACTTCAAATAATTTTCCTAAAGCATCAACTCATTTACTTTAACAAATATACAAGAACATTATGACTTCCAGTAAATAAACAAGTTAAAATAAAGTGCTTACAAAGTAGAAAAATGTAAATGATTGTAACAATGTTATGCAAGTGGTCTTGTAAATTTTAGTAAATTTTATGTCTCTCTTTGACTTAGGGAATTAAGGTGTTTGTTGCAAATAAATGAACTACTCTAGATGTCTACCCCAAGAGCCTATCTCCTTTGGTTAGAGAGAGAATGTCGGGTGCTCAACACGGGAACACAAGGTTCTCGTCTAGCTCCACGTGTCAAACTCGAAACTTGTTGGGTGCTCATCTGGAGGACACAAAGTGCCACGAAGCCCCCTACGACCTCTACCCCACTAGTTCCATAGGTCAAGCCTCTTTTTCTCCTTTCTAATGAAGATACTTATTTGGGTGCCTATTAAACTAGCCAACACAAATCTTTGCCTTTTCTCGTCACCCTAGATCGGTCGAACCGGCGAGGGGAGAGGATACGGGGCAAAAACGGGGCTTGTGGTAAAGTTTATCCTGAAAGCAAAAATTAGACAAAACAAGCCAACCGCGATATCACAACGGAGGCATAGCCTACTCAATTGTAAGGTGCAGGCAAAAAGAAAACAAGCAATGAAGTAAACTAATATAAATCCAAGCAACTTACAAGGTCATGCAAGAATGAGCAAAGCCACTTCACTTACATGCAACCCAAACAAAACTCACTAAGTACTGAAAACTCGAAATGAAGCACAACAAACTCAAGCCCAAGAGACTCTCTTGGGCTTGTTACAAAGATGTAGATTTCAGCACTAATATTTATTAAGAAATGAAAGAGAAAGAGTGATTTTTTAACCGTTTTTTGCAAAGGACTTGAAGTAGACCCTCTTGGGTGTTGTTGGTGCTTGCTAGTGGCTGAACTTGAGCATTGCCTCCCCCTGTGAGATCAAAAACCTGCACAAAACAAACTATTATAGCACAAAAGTGATAGAAATGAGTTTTAAACAAACTCAAAATTTTTCATGCATAAATCAGAATTTTTTCTAAGGCAAAACTAGCATGTAAAAACTTGAAAAATGATAATATTTGAGTGCAAAATGAAGTATTTAAATTTTAAAAGCTGCAATAAGAATAAGAATGTTAATAAAGATGCGAAGTCCTTTTCGAAATTTGTTGGACATTGGGGTATCCCACCCGAGAATCCCACTCTCCAAACTTGGGAAACCTGTAACAAAATTAGTTCAACAAATGCAAATGGAGTGAGAAATCCACAAAGACTTGAGAAACAAAATATTCAGGCTAGAAATACTTTAACTTCCCAAATTCTAAGCAAACAACCCACATAGCATGCAAAAAAACTATTCGAATACTATTCTCAAGCAAAAAACTGAGATTCCAAATACAAAACGAACCAAGAATGGAACAAGATCACCTCAATCATAATGCATGGACAATACTTCCTCCAAATATTTGCTCTATTATCATCCAAACTTGAAAGTACAATGGCTCCTCTTGGACACAAATGGAGCAAGAGAGCAAGAATGCGAGCAATAGAAGAATGAGAGAGCAAGAGAGCATGAGCAAAATGAAGCAAGGGCGTAAGTGAATCCAACCCATTGAAGAGGAATGCCCTCCTTAAATAGGAAAAATGAAAGAGAGAGGCTCTTTGCATGCCAGACAAGTGTCACAAGGGAGAGAGGGGGGCCCAAGAGAGGGGGGCGAATTTGTTCAAGGAGGGCAAAACCATGGTTTGCGATTTCAAATATGGGGAGAGAAAACCCCGTTTTAATGCTTTTAATTTTATTGCCATGTCAAATGGGGAGGAAACCACCATAGTGGGGCCCCTCCCATTGACTTTCTCTCACCCAACCAATCAAAGAGAGGAGGGCACACCCCCTGGAGTGGGCAACTCAAAAATTGTTACATGCTTGCTTGCCCCCGCCCCTTTGGGTCTTAAATTTGTCTTAGGAATCTAATATAAACATTGGAACCTTTACTTGGCCACCCCTTTTCCAAAATTTGGCTTTCTAATTAAGTGTCCAATTTCTTGATTTCCATGACTGACATAGGCAAAAGTTACCAAAACCATAGTAATACCTGTCCGAATGACTTCAAACTTGGTCCAAGGGTGTAGGGGGTCTCATGCCATTTGTCTTGAGTACCCATACCCCTATACAACATAACAAATGGACCAAGCAACCCTCTTTTACATTACAACAAATTGTCTTGAGTGACAATTTTTAATGACAAAAAATTAAAAAAACCTATGCAAAACTTAATGAAATTCCGCAACACTCTAGATAATGTTTAGCATGGTAATATAGAACATTCCTAGGCCCCAATCACCCCATGGACTTGATCACCAGAACACCTTTCACCACTTTGGAGGTAATTTTGAGTGAAAAACTCAAATAATTAAAATCTCTAAAAAGAAATTTTAATTATCCAAGTGAAAAACACTCGATGAAAGGACTTCCCTAATGACTAAGTCTTAGGTGATTAAGTCACAAAAAATTAGACCTTCATGCTGACATATCCTTACAAAATCCTCTGCAGGGGCGCGGAAATTTCATAGAGAGAAGAAGAGAAGAAGAACTGCCTTCCTTGATATTCATATAATCATTAAGTACTTCATTCTTATCTTCAAGGCATATCCAACACGTGCATGGTACATCGTTGTTCACCTAGTTGGTTTTGGTGGTCAACAATCAACTACAGCAGTCATTGCCAATATTCCAAGCGTATGACAAAAATTTAAAAATCAAATCACCGTAGTTAAAGAGTGAGTCCAGATTGGGTTGGGAATGTTACATCATATCCATTCAGTTTGATTTTACTCTCATTAACTATTGGACGAAACAGCTAGCAAGAGTCATAATAAAAAGCCATAAATACAAAGCCATACAAATGTTCCATGTTCCAAAGGATATTCAGAATCTCTTATTGGAGCCCAAGAGATAAAGAGGTCAACATTTGTTTAACTAGGTCCCATGGTCTTTAAATGACAATTTTATTGCCAAGATATTAGAAATAGATCAATTCCTTTGTTTTGATTTTTTTGGGTCTTTTATAACAGAAATGGTTATGATTTGTATTAAAAAGGAGTTGCGGCCACACCGTACAGCATACCAATACAAACGGAAAAAGGCTTTCTTGAAGCCAGTCTTTCAGAAATGCCCAAAATTTAAATGACTGCCTTAAAGACTGAACTGTTTTATCTGTATCAAAACCATAAGGAGGCCCACAGGTATAAATCCTATAGAACTGGCTTAGAATCAAAACTGATTGCCAATACATAATTATATCTTTGGGATATTTCTGCACCCCTTAGGCAGAGATTCTAGGGTTAACTGATGACCCATGAAAATATTTGACCTTGCCTCTATTTCTCTCTGTCTATGTCTTGATTTCCTTCCCATTGTGAGGGGTGGACACTAGAGATGAATGAGGACCTTTCCTAGGGGCATAAGTGAAAGATAGAGATTCAGAAGCCTCATATGTATGCGTATGTTCCGCTGATGGCTTAGCGGGAGGTTCTTGTTTCCCCGTTTCCTCCTCGTAAGTCTCTGCATCCTCCTCATTCTCCTCTGCTTCCTCCTCTTCCTTATCTTCCTCCTCTTCTATTCTTGAAGGAACCAAAGGAGTTTCCTTTGGATTCCCATGTGTTCCTGAAGTATTTCTTGCAGTTGCACTAGATCCACTTTTGTGGCCTTTGATGCCCGTATATGCTGCTTCCACAGGGACCCTGAAAGTTATTGCTCCGTCTTTAGGGTCTGATGGAATTACAGATGGTTCTGCTTCTGCAACTCTCCTTACCTGCTTCCTCTATAACTTCTAGGACCTCAAATTTGTTAGTGTTCATAATAGACAGATTTTTCTGATTTTCCTTTGATTGCTGCTTCCCCTTGGGATATTGCTTTCTTCACTTATTAAAGAGAGTCTTGAAGATATTCTGCTCCTGATTACTGTTGCAATTCATTTTCTGTTTTGAGGGAAACTTGTTTTGTTGGGTCTTTAAACAATTCTTGGTAACTGTCCATTTTTGTGACAAGAATTGCATTTGAACAGAATCTGCTCATAATCTAAGGTTTGTAGATTGCTCTATCCACCTATATTAATTCGTAATGCCTCTGGTAGGCCCTTTCATGCATATTCTAGCACACAAGTACAAATTGCCTTTTGGCTTTGCTCAATTGATAAAACAGCCCACCTTGTTCCCTATTTCTCTGAGAATATTATTATCCCATAACATAAGAGAAAGATGAGGCAGTCTAACACACCCAAATGTCGCTGAGATCCCTTCTTCTGGGCTGAAATCAAGAAATCACCGGGTTAGAAACAGACCCCTAGATCCCATAAAGTAGGGTCCTGAGTGGAAGATCAAGTCTTGATCTTTTGTGTTGTGGAATAAAAAAAAGAAATAATCTTTCACTGAAGTAAATGAAAATACCTGTCCGTCGAGCTTGGGAGCCCGTTATTCTTCTACCTACAATTCTATGGATCATGGACTGGGCCATGGGCCTGTAGACTTTTCCACTGGTAGTCACTGATAAAGGATGAGAGATGTTTTCTTTTGAGCTGGAACTGATAAGTCTAGCTGAGGGATGATGTCCATCCTATTGACAAATTTAACTGGCATTGGGCGAGCTTCTTTGGCCGGCTTCAGATCACTAACCAAAGATATAAAGGCCTCATTCTCTGCAAGAAGATCGTATGCCATTCCCACTACCTCAGCAAGAAAGGAACCCTCAAACTCTTGAAAGACTGCACAGTTCTGCTGGAACAGGCCACAGCCTTCTCTATAATAAACCAGGTTTATCACTTGTGCTTCATGCACAGGTCCTCCAACTCTCTCTGCAATAAACTAGCCTTATCACACTTGGGCTTCAAGTGCAGGTCCTCCAAAACTGTCGTGGTGGCGGAGGCTAGGGTTTAATGAAAGAAACTCCGCTTCTTCATGGATATTAACTTTTATTTTGATTCTTAATGTCTTGCTTATGAAGTTTTTTCCTGAAAGTGATTCTGACAACCATTTAGTTGGCTTTTGTTGATCCATGGTGAAATCAGATTGCAAGGCCAGGGAAAATACCCATGTCATAGGGTAGATCTTGGAATGGTTTGAACCTTGTGTAGATGATTGAGGTGAAACACATTGGCACTGAATAATGTATGTTGTGAACAGTAACACAGCTATATTCAGTGTGCGAATGCATTTCATGTATTTTCATTCATTAATACAAAAAAGATGTAGAATTTCTGCACTTTATCAATCGAATTGCATCGGTTTAACTGATGGTTAGGTTAAAGGAAACTGAAATGTATTTTTCTCTTCTTATACTGCTCAAGTTAAAAGAACTGTGCTTCCACCAACATACTTAAATGTGCATTTCTCATGTGATTATTTAATGATTTCTGTCTCATAGTCATTATAAATGACATTTAAGAAATAACTTCCACAAATATAATGGGAATTAAGGTTTGAAAAACTTCTTGCAGACTGTTCATAGTAATGATCCGACTATTTGTAGAACTTAAATAGATCGAATTCTACAGATATTGTCTGCATACTTAAGACTTGCAACTTTTATTTCACACTCCGGACCTTGCAAAGAGCTTGTCCACACAGAAGCTTAGATATTTGTTATAATCTCTATGCTACTGACAGTGACATTTGTTTTCTAATCTTTTTTCTGGCCTCTAATATGTAGGGACCTTTGGGCAAGTTCTGGAGTGTTGGGATCGTGAAAAGAAAGAATATGTAGCCATTAAGGTTGTGCGAAATGTACCAAAATATCGGGCTGCAGCAGTGATTGAAATTGATGTTCTACGTACACTTGCAAATCATGATAAAGCTGGTAAACGGTCTGTATTTTGTTTTACCTCCATTTAGTGTAGTTTGTTCTGCATTCTGTACTGTTTTCAGTGGTTTCTTAAACCGAAAGGTTGGGCATTTTCTCCCAATTTACTTGGATGTATGAGTTCCTCTTTTGAGATTGGGTTTTATAGTTTCTTGCTTTTAACATGATTGGTATATACTTGCAGGGGTTGCTTACAATTTAAGAATTGGTTTGATTACCGAAATCATGTGTGCATTGTGAGTCGTCACTATTTATTTCAAACTTTCTTTCTAAAATGAGCATGTTAAATATTCTCTTGGCAATGAAATTTTTAAGCATGTTTGGGATGGTCATCTATATATTCAAACAATTTTGGCAGGTTTGTGAGAAGCTTGGACCGAGTCTGTATGATTTTTTGAGAAAAAATAACCACTGCCCCTTCTCTGTTGATCTTGTTCGAGATTTTTCTCGTCAGCTTCTCAAGGCTGTTGCATGTATGTTGCCTCGCTATTCCCAAATACAGTTTTTCTGACATTGGTTTTTAATTAGTTGGAGTCACAGCGATGATATTCAGGGGGAATGATTAGAAAAGAGTTGAATTTGTTAGATAGACAATTTAATTGTCTTCAATATATTTTTTTAATATTATGCCCCTATTTTTGTCCAGGATTAAATTACATTAGTCATTTATGTTAAGTGGATAGATAATTTATTGTCATGACTGAATAATTAAGAAATTATCTAAATGCTTTTTAGAGGGGTGACTAGGATTTCTTCAGATTGGTTTAGTTATCTGCATAGATTGAATTGTATAAAATTATGGTGTTTTCTTAATATATTTTTTATTCTTATTTCATTTTTATGAGAGTGTACACCTTCCTCTAACATATTACTCTTTTGCAGATATGCATGATCTCAAACTTACACACACGGACTTAAAGCCGGAGAATATTCTCCTTGTTTCACCGGAACATATAAAGATACCTGATAAGGTATAAATGAATCTCCTTGTCTGGGGTAGAAGAGTTGAAGCTAACATAGGGTAGTGCAAAATTTCAACGTTTTGTAATTTGTAATCAGTCGTTGGTCCTAAATGTTTGAGATATTTACAAATATCATCTCTCTTTCTCTCTCTCTCTGTCTCTATGAAAGTTCTTTTGATACAGTGCATGTCAAAGTATCATTAGGTGCACACATGGTACAAAGCCTAGGCACAAAATCCAAACAGTAGCTAGCCTGGAATTTGACTACTGGCCTTAGGCATGGGATCCAAATGCTAGCCAGTTACTTATCGACTACTGCAAGTAGAATTGAAGAGGGTGGATGTTGAGACATATGCTTTGTGAGTTACTTTGCTGTTTAGAGCTGGAGCCCATGCCCATGTTTTTTCTTGCTTATCCCTCTGGCTACTTAAAAATATTCATACTAAATATTTGAAGGAAACAAAATGTAAAAGAGACAATAAATAAAGGCCTGCCATCCTTGTTTTTGCAAATACTGTTATATGGAAGTTTTAAACACAGACCAAATATTCCCTCAAGCTACGATCTGTGGATGTGCATTACATCTGCAGATGGAATCCATTTTGTGGGTAACCATGGAGAGATTTTGTATTTCAATGGCTTTCATGGTTTGCAATTCATTAAGAAATATGGCTTTTTTACTCATTTGAAGTAATTCATCAAGATGGGATGTTAATATAGACTCTAGAGGTCACTTCGTTACAATAAACGGTTATCCAAATAGGGCTATACATTCACCCATCTATCCCTATGTGTTTGGATGCACACGTGTTGACTTTTGGCTCATTAAAATACCATCAAAGTTGTATTATATATTTTATTGTTTTTGCTTGAAGATAGAAGAGTTATTCTGAAATATAGTACAAAGGAACTGTTTTGGTCTCATGGACCCAAAACCACAATAAATAAAACATATTTGACTGAAATTTCCAAGGAAGAGTAGAAAACCCACCTCTTGTATGACTTGAAAAAGCCAAAACATCCACTTCTGATCTAGCAGATAAGAAAAAGAAATAGACTGAGAGTTAGAGCCTATTAAGGAATGCATGTCCATATTGAGTTTGCTGTGGCCAAAACTAATATGAATTTGCTTAAAACCAGCAAACCAGAATGATTACAAAGACCAGCTTCTGATAAAATAGTAACCATCTTCTTAGCCAGCAAAGATCAAGGACTAGAAACATCATGAATAAAGGGGCTAAGCTGCATTTCCAGTTTGCCACAATGATCCAATTTTTCTTTGATAACCATAGAGCTTGGATCATGGTCCTACAAGAAGGTTTGAAAGCTTCTATCCTACCTGTCTTTTGCTAAAGGCAAAAGAGCTTCCTGAAAACTTTAGCCCAAGTTAGAATTATGTTAGCGACATCCAAGCTTTCCTGTAGATGCTTCAAAGTGATTCCGTGGTTTCTTTCGATCTCAAAAATAATCTCTCTCACCCCTGCCAATGTTGAATTCACCTCCTGCTTCAGCTCACTGGCTAGAATATAAATCCTCAATCAGGAACTTGAATGTCTGGGGTCCTGTAAATCAGAGCCAGATGGACTCACTTCCTCTAGATTTCCGTGCTACAAGATTTTGGCATCAACTCTGTTCTCCAGGGCTTACCCCCTCCTCAATTCTGTTAATTCCTTGAGCACGAATTTCTTTCATAGTTGGAAATTTCTTGCCAGCTCTCTGCCCCAACAGCTACAAGCTGTTGACTTCAATCTGCTAGTTTAGGGGTCTAACTGTGGCCTTCCCATATTTCCTCTCCTTGCCCCGGTTTTCCTTTAATCCCTAAAACTCTTTCCACTATCAACTCCAAAAAAGGAAGGAAAGAGCAAAAAGACTAAATTAAACCAGCAGACCAAGGAGGGAGAGCTTTGCAACTCACCGGAGGAACCTGAATTCTGAACTGGTGTATATTCTTGAGAAATCCTTGACATCTGGAACAATCCAAGGCACTGAAAATTGTTCTGAATTTCCGAAGGGTGTAGAGAAAGAGTTCTTGAAAGACTTGAGGCTGGAAGAAAATGACTATTCAATGGAGATGTTATGCCACAGAGCTGCTGCAGCATTCCAGTGGGGCTGAAGCTAGAGCAGGGGTCTAAAATTTTTGTAAAGGCCAAAGTGGGGTTGTATTGTATGGATATTTGTATTAGGGGCTGTTGTCCCCATGGATTGGTCATGGCAGGCTCCGTTGGTTTCACTCTTAGAAATACTTGGCTTTGTGGCATAGCTGACTGCCACTTCGGTGTGTGGATGTCCCCACCATGCAGGGCTTTAAGCCCATGGGTTGTTGCGTGGGGGTTCTAGGGTTGACCCATTGGGGCACATGACCACCTTGGATTTATTATGCAGAGGTGATTACATTTTGTAAAGGGCTGTTGTCCCCTATTTTGCACACCTTCTTGACCCACTTGGACCTTCTTTTTAGCACTTTGAACCCCTCCTCTAGAGTTTTGGCCCATGACGCCATCCTTCCAAAGAGAGCCTACAAGCATTGAAAGGGGGACATTGAGGGATAAAACAAACATTTTGAGGTTAGTTGGGGCATGACGTCCCCCTTCGACTCATTATTTCATCAAGTGATGCCTTTACTTCAGTCTTATTTGCTATTTTATGTCTATTTTAGGGTTTATTCCCTAACTTGTGGGGGATTTACCCCAAAAATATTCTAATTTAATGTTGCATTGTAGGCTCAAGAAATTAAAAGGTTGAGGACGAAATCATATAAATAGATCTCCTCATCTTCATTTTAAGATCATAAGACAAGGGTTCTATTATATGCACTATTTTTTTTCTCATACTATATTCTTCTAGGGTTTGATTTTGCACATACATGGGTTGATGTAAGAATAGTTGGAATAACTCAAGCACAAGGGTGACCTAAGGTTCATTTCTTGCTCATCTCTTGGGGAATGTTGGTAAGTTTTACTTCTAACCCTAGTTGAATGGTGCTTTTATGGTGCATTTTGCTAAATTGTTAGGGTTTATTGCTAGAATTTTGTCAACTTTGTTGATCTTGTACCTAGGAAAGTGTTCCCCTGGTGACTTTGTGCCTCCCCTGGTGACTTTGTGCCTAAGTCAATAAAGGGGAAAAGTGACATGACCCTTGTATTAATTGCTTGAGATGAGTAATTGATTGACTTTAGAGTTATAAAGTGACTTTTTAATAAATTTAAGTTGTGGTTGAGAGAAAAATAATTTACGGAGAAAAAAAGTGTTTTATTCTCATCCATTGATCTTAGATCACCAAAGCCAATGTGGGCCCGTGGATTTGGTGGCCTTTCAACTGCCATATGAGGAAACTAAAAAGACAAGGGAAAAATAATAAAATGCACTTCATTCTTCATTTTCACTCGCCAAGAGATTGGAGAGGAGGTCGACCATCTGAGATAGAGAAGTTGAGAGAGAGAGAGAACCAGCAGCACGAATTCCAAGGAGAATCGAGCAGCAGGAGTTAGAGTGATTTTGTCATGCATTTTTATGCAGTCCGTACAGCAGGTGAAGGGCACGATTTTCTAGGTGAACTGGCTCAGATTTTGAGGAGAAGGAAGCAGCATACTTTCCCATTTCAATGGTACGGAAATTGGGACTGTCCTTGCAGCAATTAATGAGGGCCATACAGTGTTTATATGCAGCAGTTAAATTCTGTAGATGGTGTCACGAATTTCTAGGACGTAAAGGGCATGAAATTTGAGGATATTAATTGCTGAAATTGCTGGCATGAATTCCCAGGTTGAAGCCTGTACTATGCACAAAATTCGAGAAGGTGACGGCTGTGAGATGCAGACCATACTGTGCTGAGACAGCACGAATTTTGAGACTGGTTTGTAAATAGTTTTCAAGGCAGCTACAATACTGTTTTCAGGCAGCCTTGTGGTCTTCTGGTTGAGATAAGTGGTTCATAAATTTTATCATACTGCTGCACTATTTTGAAGATAATAATAAAAATTATCATCTCTCATAGGTTTTCCCTTTGGGGTTTTAAACTTTTTACTTGGGCCAATTTAACTAAAATTCCCTTGTCTGAAAATTTCATGTGGCTGAGATTTATAATTCTGCTCATTTAAAAGTTCTAAAAATTTCCTGTGTTCATGTTACAGTATGGTTTATGAGTGAAATTCTAACTTACAGCTGATAGCATTAATTTCGGGTTGGGCATTAAACGATATGCGTTGTTGAAACGAACCGGGATGGGAATGTGAAATTTTACAAGGTATCAGAGCTGAGTTGAAGAGGGGCAGAATTGACAGGCTGTAATTTTCAGACTTTCAGAGAGACTTTCTTTTGTTCATTGGGCATATTTTGGACTTAGCATTTTCAGTGAGATGGCTACCAGGTTGAGGTTGTGAGGAAATGTTGGATGGGGCAGCCAACTTCGTTCCTTGGAAAGCAAGGATTGTACTTATATTCCAGGAGAATAGGTTGTGGGATGAAGTTGTGAACACTCAAGCAAAACCAGTGCAAGTACTCGCTTCTACCGATGCAACAACTTTGGCAGCCTTCAATAAGAAGGACATCAAGGCAAAGAGGATCTTCCTTGATATTGAAGGACCATGTGATCCCACATGTGACTGGTAAGGAACGTGCTTACCAAATGTTGGATGCCTTAACCAATTTGTACCAGAGCTCCAATGAAAATCGGATGATGGCATTGAGAGAAAAGTTGAAGAGTATCAGGATGACCAAAGCTGGGAGTGTGACATCTTACCTTACTAGTATCACATATAGGTAAAAGATGAGCTTAGTGCAATTGGGCAGAAGGTTGAGGGCAGTGAGCTAGTGCGAATAACCTTGAATGGCGTGGCCAAGCCATGGGATGTGTTTGTGGAGGCCATTGTAGCCAAAGAGAACATGCCTTTTTGGGATCGTCTTTGGGATGACTTTGTTCAAGAAGAGACCCAGAGAGAATATGTGGGGGGTAGCTCTTCGAACAATAAGGAGGATGGAGAGAATGTGGCTTTGACAGCCAAAGGAAAGAAGTCCAAGAAGAGTCCCAAGCAGGGTGGGGCCAAGCAGCAGGGTGGACGGAAGAAAGATTTGAGCAAAGCCAAGTGCTTTGTTTGTCAAAAGTTTGGGCACTATGTTGGACAGTGCCTGAAGAAGAAGAAGAAGAAGAAGCAATAAACAACAACTTCAGCAGAGATTGAGGAGTATGCAGCTAGATATGAGAAAGTTTTCTCTTTGTGCTGGTCTTTCAGAGAGGGCATCCATCACCAACACAGATATGGAGGATGAGAGAAAGTATTCCTTGTTGACTGGCCATTCTTTGGGTGCATCCACCACCACTGGCACTTGGTACATTGATAGTGGATCTTCGAGCCATATGATATGTGTGTTACAAACTAAGTTGCACTAAGTTGGATTTCCAAGTGAGCCGCCAATGATGAACAATTGATTGTTCAATTTTCAAGTTCAGAAGCCCATATAGGCCTTCTTAGGCCCTTTTAATTTTTTTTAACATGTTCATACCCCATGGGGAAATGTAATAAAATGAGTTCGCATGATGACTTTATGTAAAACAATATGTTTTTTTAGGACGTCATCAATGTATTATTCCAGGGTGTTTTTTCCTTGTTAATTATTTATCGTTTTTAAACGATAAATAATTTTCGAGTTTTTCACTCAAGCTTGCAATGCTGGAATAATTGCCTTGGTGATTACGCATTGGGAGGTTATTAAAACCTATGTAATTGTATATTCCCATGCTAATCATTATTTTGAGTCATTATGAACATGTCCTAAGTCCCCCATAGATTTTTTTAATTTCTGGAAAAAATTATTATTTTTTTCCGTTTTACAGGCTTATTTTTAATAAGTCAATTGTAAAAGTTTGTAAAGTCATAAAAATGGTGCTGGGAGGTTGTTTTTTCCATGGGGTGCTCATTTTCTAACAATGTTGCAAATATCGTGTCGGGGAATATATCGTCGAGGTCCTGGAAAAAAACTTATCAGAAATATCGGGGAAAATATCGGCAAAAATAAACTTAGACTTGAAGATTTATGAAAATATCGGACGAATCGGCAACAAGAAAAACTCGGGAGAAACCGGAAATATCGAGAGAAATTGGAGATATTTGCTACACGGTTTTCTAACTCGGAGCACCCACTTAACCCCTAAATCTACTTTCCTAAGTTTTCGAGTAATTATTTATCTCCAAAATTAAATATTACTCGAAAAACCCAAGAAAGACAAAAAATGAGTTAATTAAAAAATTCGGTAATTAAAAAAAAAGGAACTTGCCGAAATCAGTTTCTGTGACTTGGCAAAGTAAAGTGGCAAGTACCCAGGCAATTCTGGAAAGTCAAAACTTGCCGTTTCGAAGAGTTTTCAAGTTTTACACGTTTCCTATCCAATAGGGGCACATCTCTCCAAGTTGGGGTGCATGCATGGATGGAAAATCTTTCATGTTTGGAAAAAGTATGAAGTGGGGGTTGTTTCCTTATCACACAAGTGATGTTGCCATTACTTGCTGCTTGTTCCAACCTCAATCCAACTCACATCCAATTCATCCCAACCTAGTGCATCCTTGAGCAAGTGTGCCCCCTCTCTTGCTGGGTTATCTCTATTTAAGAGAGCAAGTTCTCTTCATTCTTGATCGAAAGTGTGTGGAACCTCTACTCCTGTATCTCCTGTAATCATTTTGTTTATCATTGTTGATTGTAATAAAAAGGCTTTGGAGGCATTCTTGTGTCAAGCATGAGTGTGTGGAGGATCCTTGTACTTGTATGAGGTATATCTGTATCAGTTTCATGCTTTGTTTTATTTAGTGTTATAACCGTCCTTGGTAGGATTTATGCTAATCAATAAGAAAGAATAATCAAGTTTGCTTACTTGTTTAGTTCTTTTAATTTTCTTATGCGTAGAGATCAAGAAATCATATGTTTTAGTTGTTTGTATGCATACTTTTCTAACCTCTTGTGTAAGTGATACCAGATATAACATTTTGTTCGAAGTTTGGTTCACGCTGTGCAGGTAGATCTTGCTTGAATCACCCACATCTTTGCGCTCTTGTTGGGAGATCTAGATCCCTCCGCTCTCCACTTGAAGACTCCATTGCCCAAAGTTTCCAAGCTTTGGAGCATTTTTTCTCTCATTTTTCATCACATAATTTTTTTTAAGATTTTCAGTTACTTAGAAGTGTTGATCAAATTAGTGCTATAGTATAAATTACAAACTAATCTGATTTACATTTACAGTTCAGGTCTGATTTCAAAGTAATATTTTATAGATCTAACGTCAAGCAAGTACTTGTCAAAATTTTCAACTTTTATCTTTCTTTATGTTTTAATTGATAAATCTATCATTTTTAGCATAACTTTGTTGGCTGTTTTTCAGCCATTGACGATCAGGTAGAGAGGCATCTGGCGAAATTTCTTGGATTTGAACCATCAAGGAGCCACCTTTCTTCCTACCTCTTCTTTGGGTAGTTTTAAAACCCCAAAATTTGTAAACTTGTGTCTCGTATTTTACAAAGGAACACAAGTATTTCTTCATTGTAATCTTTGTAAAAAGAGAAGCAAGCAGGCAACCAAGTGCCTGCATCCCATCCCCCTAGGGGGATTCACGTATTTTTTCACATTTTTAGATTAGTTAATTTTCTTCAAGTTTTTACTTTATTGCATTAAAAACTAAACAAATCCAGCCATTTTCTCGGAAACAAGAGTATCGACAATGAGATTTTAAACAACTCACATTTAAGTCTAAAACTCTTAAAATAAACAAGTCTTCAATTCTCGTATGCTCTTGTGAACACTACAGGCCTCTGGATGGAACAATGAGACAATCAGAAAGGGATTAGAGTGACTAGGAATTAGTCTCACACTCCAATTAATTCCCAAAAGTGAAAATCCGACTCTTAGTTGATATTATGAGGTTGTGGGGAAATTCTTCAAGTGAAGCGGGAACTACTAGAAAGTGACTGTGGGGCCCCGTTAGGTTACACCCTTGTTGGTGTAGTTTAGAACACAACCCCACGACCCCATCTAGCCCACACGTCATCGTGAGAGCAACTTCCAAGTAAATTCAGACATATTCCTCGTACCCCTCGGGTATATTTGGAATACCATTTTCCCTTAATAGTCAGATCATTATCATTTTTAATACAATTGATTAACAATCAACCCACTCCCTAATCTACTCACTTAATAATTCTAATACTGACCAACCGAGACAACTACAATACTTCTCGAGACATCACTAGCAACCTATGTCACACGGTTCAGGTTTGTTTTTGAGTTCGACGAGCTTCAGGTTCGATTCGGGTTCAAATTTTTCGATGGGGTTCGGATGGGGTTCGGCATAGGTTCGTCTATATACATTTTTCAGAAAAAAAAATACTTGTAATTACTTGAAAATTCAGAAATTTAAAATATAATCAAGATCTAAACATTTCATCTCATAAACACTTGGACGTGATCAAATTCTATACATAACAAAACATTTTATCCCATAAACACTTGCAAAGTTACACATGATCAAACTCCAAACATAAATTGCATTATAAAACTACATATTGCAAAATGAAGTATAAATAGTCTCGATGTTTCAAAATTTAAGGAAATCCATAATGTCAAATAGTTATCAGCCTTGAAATTGTTTCACAAAACTTAAAATATGATCAAACTTCTATTCTTGTGGCCTACTAGTAATATCATAAAGCTCTAAATCATCAAGAGCACATGGGGTGGTAAAGGCACTAGAATTGCGATCCTCATAGTCATCATTGTCAATATATGGAGCGCCATCATCATGAGGATCATCATCACTGTCACCATCAATGCCAAAATCTTCTTCTACACTAGGAATAGGCTCAAACCATGGGTGATAGGAGCTAGAAGAATCTTTGGCCAAACTGGTTAAGGCCAATAGTAAATTGCTTCGCACATAAACCAAGTCTTCCAACCTTGAAGATAATAACCTTTTTCTTTTCTTGGTTTGGATGTGATTAAAGCTACTCCAATTCCTTTCACAAGGAGAGGCACTTGATCCTTGGCTCCAAACACGAATTGCAAAATGTTGCAATCCAGGTGTCTCTGCTCCATAAAACTGCCACCATTTTCCTGGAGGAATTTTGATCCTATCCTCTATGGAAGAAGCGTTTCCAAATATCCCCTCTTCCATCCTGTATGCCCGAAGTTGCTCTCTAAGCCTGCTAGATTCTTCTCGATTTGGAACCAACTGCTCAATAGCATCATAAAGGCCACTCAATACTTCAACATCATTATGTCTTTGAATCCCAAACAACCTGGGGTCCAAATAACAAGCTGTTGTATGCAAAGGACTATGCAACATCTTCCACCTTTTATCTATCATCTCCCATATTTCCATGTACTCATTTTCCACGTTGTTGAAGGATTTTGCAATTGATTCCTTACAACGGTCCATGCCCTCATAAACAAAACCCATAGAAGGAGTGTCGCTATCAACCATCCGAAGCATGTCAACAATTGGTTCACATATTTTTAAAACCTTCATGGCACTTTCCCAAAAAGCATTCCCTAAGATGATTTGTTCCAACTCCTTTCCTTTGGGTTCTTTTGAAAGGTGAGAGCTTTCCCACTCATTGCTGCAAATAACACCTCACGCTTATCTTTTCCTCAACCAATATTTTGAGAGTAATATAATATGTGGCAAATCGAGTATCACAAGGCTTTAGTAGATCGTTGGATGATTGCCTCCTATACAGACTCAATGTGAGGTGATGGTTACAAATGAAGTGGGAAATTTGTTTCCCCTTTCGAACTGCATCATTAATCCATGGAAACATTGCTAAATCATTCAATAACAAGTCTAGGAAATGAACAGCACAAGGGGTCCAATAAATTGTATTGCACTTGTCCATTATCATTTTCCCCGCTCCCACACAGTTTGAGGCACTATCTGTGATGACTTGAACCACATTTTTTTCCCCAACCTCAAGAATGGCTTCATGTAAAATCTTGAAAATATATTCTAAAGTCTTCTTGTGTCCTGAAGCATCTATTACCTTAAAAAATAATACCCCTTTAGGGTTGTAAACCAGCAGTGGCTTGTTATTCATATCTGACCAACCATCTGATAAAATTGTGCAACCTGTTTCTTTCTAGGACTCCTTGATCTTTAACAATTTGTTTGTTACCCTTTCTTTTGACCTCTTGAGAAGAGTTGTCCTTATTGCCTCAGAACTAGGAGGCACATATCCTTTTCCAAATTCTGCAATCTTAGCACATGCATTGATAAAATAAGGACTTCTAGCCACATTAAATGGTATAGTAGATTCATAAAACAAGTCAGCCAAAGCATCGTCAACTTCCTGCTTCTGTACAGGTTTCCAAAGAGAGTTTAATGTCCTGGTCTCTCTTGTTGGCAAAACCTGAGATTAACTTCCAACTCCAACAATGCTTGTAGAAAATGGTGATAAGGGGTTGTAATTCATTCCCAACTCTGCTTGAATGCGTTGTCTTTTATTCTCATTTGTTTGCTTGATTTTTTTAATTATATCATAGGAAGTCTTGCAGAGGTTTCAAGAGTTCAAAGCTCTTGTGGAGAACCAGACAGGAAGAATGATTCGGTTACTAAGATCAGATAATGGGGGTGAGTATACCTCCAATGCATTTGATGAGTTTTGTAGACAGGAGGGCATCTAGAGACAATTGGCAGTCCCATATACTTGTTATATATATACTATTATAATAATAATATAACAATTACTATTAATATTATTAATATTAATTGTTAATAATACACAATTGATTAAAAGTCAAGAGGCATGTTTTTACGTGAAAAGGTACAAAGGGGCTTATAAAAGTCCAAAACATTGTGAATGTAAGATCATTTGATCTTTTATCAAAATATATTTTTTTATTATATCCATACATGGATTATTTATCTTCTGCACTGGGTATTCCAGTAAGAAACAAACCTTCTCTATTTCAGTGGTATCAGAGCCTCGTTGGCCGATCCGGCCTTTGGCCAAAATTTTCAGACTTTGTCTGGTAAGTTTCAGAGTTCTCTGAGTTATCGATCTTTGACCGAGATTGGATTTTAGTCATTCCATCTGTAACATATCCCCATCTTTCTGTCCTCCCGTCCACTGCCTCTATCCCCCCCCCCCCTTCCTGCTACACATCACACGCTTTTCCCCTTCAGCATGCGCTGCACATCCCGCGCAGTCCTCCCTCCACTCCCATCTTCCCCTCCACTGTTTCTTCACAGCCTCCAGAATCTCCGCAACAAAGCTAGCCAGCTCGCCGCTTTAGCTCCGCACCTCTGCGCGCCCCTCAACCCTCGCGCTCCCCTCCGCCGTGCTCCTCCTCTCCACGCTTTTGCTTCCCTCCACCTCCATCGTATCCCCTCTATGCTCGTCCCTCTCGACTCCTCCAATCTGCCATTGGCCACCACTGCCACTTCCCACCACCCCCTGTGGCTGCCCACACCAACAGTCGCCAACCACGCCGTGCCCTCCATCGTCTACCATCGCCTGCATCATCTTGCGCCTGCACTTCTCTTCTACTGAGGCGCATGTCCTGTGTTCTCCTCCATCCTCCTCCCCCGCATTTCCCTGTTGTTTGCGTTTCCTCCCCTTCTACGACTTCGACTGCTTCCACTCCCTCTCGCAGCCCTCCTTGTGCAGCTACCTGTGTGTACCCATACACCTCCACACCTGTGCTTTCTCTCCAGCCAATTGCTCCTTTCTCTCGACCCTCCTTCGCAGCCACTTCCTCCTCTGCCACTCCTTTCTCCCACGTTGCAACTCCCATCCCTCTTCTCCAGCTTCTACTCCGCCTGCCTCCCTTCTGTGCATCCTTTCGTCAACTTTCCATTTTGTTGTGTCTCCCTCCGGCCACCTCCCGCACTCTATGCCCTCCGTTGCCTCCCATCCTTCACCTACATTTTCTCAACGTGCTCCAGGCTCAAGCCTCCACATCCACGCCAACTCTAACTCATCATTATAAATAAATTATTATTATATAATAAAAATGATTCTTATTATTATATAATAACCTAACCTTACCTTGTTATTAGCCCCACAAACAAAATTACAATAATAATTTATTTATTATTGTATATTTTCTAAAATCGTGATTCTCCTTTTCAAAAATAAATAATAATATTGTTATTATTTATAATAATAATACGTATTATTATTTCAAAATCCTTATCCTTATTCCTCCATCAAAAAAATTATAATATATTTATTGTTATCTTTAGTAATAATAATAATTATTTGACAATTATTAATTACAAAAAAAAGGAGAAAGAAAAGAAAAAAATTAAAGTCAATGGAGGATTTTCCATAAGGAAACACAATAAGGGTTATTATATCTTTTGTATCTAACCCATTGTGGAAGGAAGGAAGACAAAAATTTAAGAAGAAATCAAGTCAAGGAAGACCAAGTTATCGTATAGAAGTCGTAGCTATGACGCTTACAAAATCAGAATTACAATCACAATTACAAGCAGTATTGGCTCAATTAGAACACTACAAAGCGACCAATAATCATCTACAATGCGAGGTGGATAAGGAAAAATTGGTTAAAATACTTAAAGAGCAAAGGAATCATACCTTGGAAATCCAAAATCAAATATTGGAAAAAATAATGAAGGTTTCAGAAAAATGTTATCAGATAAGGATGAGCAAATATCACATTTGAAAAGTCACAATCAAAACTTAGAAGACCATATCAAAAAGTCAAAGAATGACGAAAAGTCACCATATAGAAGAGATAACAACTTTGAAGAAGACATAAAGTGCTTAAACAAGCTCATCAAGGACAATGATAGTGAATTGACACAAGCCCAGAAGAAGCTAGAAGATCAAGATTCGAAGATATGTCAACATCAACAACAACAAGAAAAACTCCAGCAGAAGCATGATGACATTAAGAAAATGCACAAGCTGGAAATTAAGAAAATCAATGACAATTTAGCAAGCAATACTGAAGAACTATTTCGACTAAGAATTCATAACAAGACATTACTTACGAAAATCAAGAAGTTGAAACATAGTCGGAAGACAAAACTTTCCAATGAAGACCTCGAAGGAAGAATATTAGAAAAGGGGGAATAAAACCAGATCCTAAGAAATCTTAATCAAGAACTAGAGGAACAAATTGAGAAGTTAAAAGAGGACAAAAAGTCGCAAGACGACAGGTTCGAGAAGATTTAGAGTATTAACCAATGTTACAAATATCGTGTCGGCGAATATATCGCCAAGTGTCCAAAAAGATATTATTGGATTTATCGGCGAAAATGTCGGCAAACATCGGCAATATATCGACAATGTAAAAAAATACAAAAATATTCAATTTTCTAAACATCTAAAGCAACAAAAACATCAAATAAACACATTGCTACATGAATATGGAAATAAAACCGATATATAAGATGTATAAGAGGTCTAGTGATACATCACACATAAAAAATGAATCGTGTCTTGGATCTTGACTCCCCGACTCATGAATCACCAAAAAAATATAGCCAATGTTTTATGTAATATGTAATATGTATCTCATATGCAATGAAATCAACCAAATAAAGTAAACTATGGATTCCCTCTACCCCTTTTACGGGCAAAGGTAATCGCTCTAGTAATGGCTCTGCCTCTAGAGCTAGAAATCCCAGGCGCTTGTGGGGGTCGTTGTGGACTTCCTTGTCCTCTAGAAGTGCTTGGAAACTGATGTACTCTAGAAGAACTAGAAGAATGATGAGGTAATGGACCCTCATCAAGTCCTCTACCACCACTAATGCTACCATTGCCCATATATCTAGCTCCCTTTGACTGAGACTGTGGCTGTGATACAGAAACTGGTGTCTGTGCAATCGATGGCTGTGTGGCTGGTGGCTTTGCAATTGGTGGCTGTGTGGCTGGTGGCTTTGCAACTGGTGGCTGTGTGGCTGGTGGCTTTGCAACTGGTGGCTATGTGGCTGGTGGCTCCGGTGGTGGCACAATCTCAGATGTGTCTAACCACTCATCGTCCCATGTCTCAGTCTCCATGTCCTGTGTATCATCCTCTAACCAATCAGGGGCTACCTCCATAATAGGTTCCTCAATCTTCGCTCCCCATGCAGCAGTGGTGTCAATGTGATCCAATGAAATGGCCTCCACCTCAGGTGTTTTCTCAAGCTGCTTCATCCACAACCTGAGATTGTAGAAGACGTACACTAGATCATTCAGGCGTTGGGTATCCAACTTGTGTGATTACCATAAATTTATCCAATTAGAATTTAGAAATTAGAATACGTAAATTACCCATGTGACATAAATTACAAGTTAAAATGAATTCATAATTTAATTTCAAATTCTCAAACCTGTTGCGCTTCTTGGTGTGTATCTTTTCAAATACACTCCAGTTGCGCTCACAACCAGAAGAACTACATGTTTGGCTTAGGATTCGAACAACAAGCTTTTGGAGATGGGGTACTCGTTTGCCATAGGTTTCCCACCAAGTATCTACAATGAATTGGAGAAACATAAGAGAAGACATTGAAAATTTGAAATATAAAACAAAGAAAGTAATGAAATTAAATTTTGAAACAAGGTGAAACTTACTTGGCATTATGCTCTTCCTGTCATTAATAGCCATATCAAAGCCAAATGTTCCCATGGCCCTCCTATAGACCTCCAACTCTTTGGAAATCTCTGAACGGTCAGCTGCACTTGGCACCATCCTCTGGACACACTCCAAGAGCCCATCCATTACCTCTGCATCAAAGTCGAAGCCACATGAGTAAGAGAATGCGGGGTTGAGGAATAGGCCTACAGCATGAATGGGGCGATGAAGTGTTTTGTTCCATCGCTGATCAATCACCTCCCATATCAATTGTTGTTTTGCTTGCCCCTCTTCCCCTTTGTCCTCATAGTAGGCATTAATGGCCTCTTTGGCCCTACCCATGGCCTCATATAAGTAGCCCATTGGGGGCTTGTCTTCATCAACCAAGCGTAGAACCCTTACCAAAGGTTCACATATAGTACACACCTCCTTCACCCCATCCCAAAAGCTCTCCTGGTATGACACTAGCCTGAATATGTCATGTCCCTTCGGTTTAGTGCTAATTGATAAAGCACGCCACTCAGCTGAAAGGAACATAGTCTGCAAGTCCCACATAGAGGTAAGGAGAGATTGAAGAGAGATGATGAAACAAGTGGCAAACCGAGTGATGGCAGGATGGACCAACTCCCTATCATGAGTGAACTTCCTCATCAAGCTAAGCACAGAAGCATGATTGTATATAAATTTGGTGATGCTTCTTGCTGAATGAATGACATCCTTGATAAACTGGATCTTCCCCATATCCTCTAAAGATCAAGTCAATACAATGTGCTGCACAAGGTGTCCAAAACAAAGTTGGATGCTTGTTCGTAAGCATTCTACCAGCTGCCACATGATTCGCAGCATTGTCCGTTACTACTTGGACAACATGCTGTAGACCTATCTCTTGGATGAACTCATCCAACAACTGACATAGTAATGCTGCATCTTTGACCTGTGCAGATGCATCCATGGATTTTATAAACATTATGCCTCGAGGACAATGAACCAAGAAGTTGAGAAGGGTCCTACCCTTCTTATCACTCCAACCATTTGACATCATGGTGCATCCTGTGGCCTCCCATGAACGTTGAAGCTCCTCCAACCTAGCAGTGCAATTAACCTTTTCATCATCAAGGATAGGCCCTCTCAACTCCTCACAAGTGGGGGGCTTATACCCCGGCCCAACAACAACAATAGCTTCGAACATAGGCACGTAGAATGGGTTCCTCGCAAAGTGGAATGGAATATCACTCCACAAAAGACATCGACCCACAAGTTTATCTGCTTCCTATTTCTCTTTTATCTTGTACATTGACTTTATACTTGGTTGTGCACTAGGACCAGATCTCGACTAAAAGTGAGAAATAGAATGTGTCGTTGAAGGCATGACGAAAGATGCGGATAAGGTCTCACTCCTCACTCCCTCTAAAGTGTGCCCGGCTGTCCCGGATCCTCATGCTGCTCTCATTCCAAGTTCCTGCCTCAAAGCTTCCCTTTCATCTTTCCTCTTGCCAATACCTTCAATTGCAAGTTTGGCCCTATGGACTATTTCAGGAGTGGAGTTTTTATAAATATCCACCTCATGCTGTGCAAGTTGTGCGAGGTGGTATTTGAGCCTACTTATCCCCCCCGTCATCTCCTTCCCACACATATTGCATCTAAGCTTTTGCCGATTATTTGAATCAACCGGCTCTGCATACTCCCAGAATGGATCCAAACTCTTTGGCATGCTTGCAACTTTGTAATATGAATTTTGGAATTTAGTTTGAAACCTGCAACATAAAAAAAAAACGTTTTTAAGCATATTTTTATTGAAAAAAATTGCAAATCAGACAAATAAGGATTGCAAACTACAAACTCAAATTAATTACTAATCCTAGGGCTCTAAACTTTAAAGAAATCTTGAGTAATCTAGATTCTAAAGTTTTAATCTAATCTTATTCTTTAGTTATTTTAAATTTTAAATTTTAAACCATTTAAAAAATTTATACCATTTAAAAAATTGAAAATTTTAAATAGTTTTAAACATTTAAAATTTTCAACAGTTTTAAAATTTTAAAATTTAAAGTTATTCTCTTCTGTTGCAAGAACTTCTTTGCAGGGTTTGAGATTAGAAATCCTCTTTTGATCCCTCTTCTATCAAGTTTCCACAACCTATTCTCTAGTATGTACTATTTATTAACCCCTTTTTAGTTCACGGGATGCATTCTTTGACTGTTCTGTTAGGTTGGAACTTGGAACACGGTGTGTAAGTCTGCCCCTGTGCAGACTGAATTTCAAATGTTAGCATAAATTTAAACAATGTGATTAAGTTATTAATAATTAAAACTTAATTTTTAAACTTCAAAAATTTAATTTTTAACTTATTAATAATTAAAACTTAATTTTTAAACTTCAAAATTTTAATTTTTTAAAGTTAAAAAAAAATAAAAATTCGACATACTACATACTATGATACTACATAGTCCAAGGTTGAAGCCTGAAGGCACATGCCACATACCTGTTGGCTGCCTCTGAAGTCTGAATCTTCAATCAACGGAATCCGGATAAGTTATACTCTCCCTCCACGAAATCTGGATAACCCTGCTGTTCCTTGCTCAATGCTCACACCATCGCTGTTTGGAATTTGGACTCTGCAGACTCGTCACCCAACTCTCCCTTGCTCGCAGCCTCGCACACAGTGGCGGCCCATCAATTATGAACACCGTGGGATGACACGGCCCTTGCTCACAAGAGACAATGCCCTCGCTCCTGTCGGGACTCGGCACAAATGAAACAACACAAAAAAAATACAATGTTAACCTTTATTCACCCGGCAATAAAAACATCGACTCACGATTTTTTAGAACACATCGCGTTAAAATCACGATTTTTATCCGTTGACATCGCCAAAAAAATTGCCAAATATATTGCCCGATGTTTGGCGATATTATCCCCTGGGAGGACACATTGCGATGTTGGCGAAATATCGCCGATATTTGTAACCTTGGTATTAACAAATCTACTGGAGAATAAAGTAGCTCAAACCCAGGAGGAAGCATTCGGACTTTCTGGAAAACAAATTCAAGTTGAGGAAGAAGAAATAAATATAAATTCAGTTTTCATCACAATTCAAAAGGAAGTCAATCTGGCAGAAAAACAAACAACAAAAACTCCTTATCGACACCCCAATTATAAAGGTCATTTTGACCAACGACAGGGTCAAAATGAACATACACAGAAGAGTTATGTTGTCAGACAAGCAAGAACATCAAATCAACATACTAAGCAACAAACAGGAAGTTTCATCATGCAAAGCGGTCAACAAACAACTCCAATAAAGATAGATCTCAGATGGATGACTTCACAAACGATGCGACAATTTTTCTTGGGAATTTGTAACTCATCGTTTCGTTTCATCAAGTGTCGCAACTACTAACACAAAGATCGAGAAGATGCCATTACAAACAAGAAATACACAATTAATAATTAATTAAAAGTCAGGAGTCATGTTTTTACGTGAAAATGTACAAAAAGTCCAAAACATTGTGAATGTAAGATCATTTGAGCTTTTATCAAAAGATATATTTTTATTATACCCATACATGGATTATTTATCTTATCTGCACTGGCTATTCCAGTAAGAAACAAACCTTCTTTGTTTCAATACTTTTGAGCAGAATGGAGTTGTGAAGAGGAAGAATAGGGCTATAGTGGGAGCATTGAGAGTTATGCTTCATGATCGGAGTCTTCCTTTCTTTCTTTGGGCCGAGGCATGTGGCACAACTGTATACGTTCAAAATAGGAGTCCCCACAAAGCCTTGGGGTGTAAGACTCCTGAGGAGATGTTCACAAGGAAGAAGCCTTAAGTAGGCCACTTTTGCATATTTGGTTGCCTGACTTATTCACATGTCCCTTCTAGGAAGATGACAAAGTTGGATCCCACTGCAGATAAGGGTATCTTCGTGGGGTATGATGAGACATTAAAGGCCTTCCACATATACCTTTCAACACAACGAAAAGTTATTGTGAGGAGGGAGGTGAGATTTGAGGAGGAGCGAGTCTTCAGGAAGTCTCAGGAGTCAGAGCAAGTGGAGCAACAGGATTCCACACGTCAGGTGAGCACATCGTAGAGTACAACTACTTAGAGTGTAGGTTCATAGGTATTAGGGGTGACTGGTCCACAAGTTATAGGTGCTTCTTGTTTAGGGACACAGTCTATAGGTTCACCTGGTACATGTTTAGGTTCTTAGATTATAGGTTCGCCAGTTTCTGGGTCACCAACTACAAGTAGTACTACTCCTGAGTCACAGTCTTTAGAGGATGATACACTAGTCTGGGAAGAGTCTTCAGGGAAGAGGAAGCCCAAGTGGCTTAAGGACACCTTGAAGGAAGATAAGTCTTTTGGAAATCCCAAGAGACTTGTATGAGAGATTCAGATGCCAGACAAACTTTGCATGGCTTTGGTGGTTACCCTTGGTGATTTAGAGCCTTCTACTTTTGAGGAGGCATCCCAACATCATGTGTGGAGAGATGCCGTAATGGAAGAGTACAATTCCATCATGAAGAACGATGTTTGGGAGATTGTACTTAGACTTGAGGGGAAGTTAGTTGTGACTTCTCGGTGGCTTTACAGAGCTCGATGTGTGGTGCAGGGGTTCTCACAAGTAGAGGGAGTAGATTATGACGAGACCTTTGCATCGGTTTCTCGTTATACCTCTATAAGAGTAGTGATCTCTATTGTAGTGGAGATGGGTTGGAAGATCCATTAGATGGATGTGAAGACCACATTTCTCAATGGACTTATACAGGACCAGTGTCTTAAAACTAGTACAGCTGGAACCAGTTGAGTTGATCGGCCAGATCATCTCCAAACTTGAACTGGTAGAAAACTCGGCTCAAGGATCGATTTGGTACTGAATTGATTGACTAGATGCTTGAACCGATTGGTTCGGTACTGAACCGGTTTGAAGCGATCGAGCCCCACTAAAACTGGTCGGGTTGCTCGTTGACTGTCTCACTGTTTAAAAAAAAAAAATCCCTAAATAGGTTTTGCACGGTTTAAATTTTGAAGTATCATTTGTTGATTTTTCTGAGCAGCATCAAGAGCCGTTCTCTTAGGAGAATGGAGACACCTGGTTCGGGACTAGGGTGTGGTCTCAACCTAGAGTTGAGGGACCATTCTGTTGAATGGGGATATCTGGTCCAGGACCAAGATATGGAACCAGTCCAACACTGGGGGACTCAACCTTGAGTTGAGTGACCATTCTGTTGAATGGTGACATTTGGTCCAGGACCAGGCTGTGGAACCAGTCTAGCACATGGGTACTCAGCTTAGAGCTGAGTGGCCATTCTTTGAATGAAGGCACTTGGTCAGTTACCAGGAATTTACCTAGTTCGGGACTAGGGACTCAGCCCGGCGCTGAGGTTTATTCTTCGGGGGAATGGAGGCGCTTGTTCTGTTACCAAGTATTTGACCTTGTGTCAAATTATGTAGCCTATGGCTGAGGCACTTGGTCTGTTACCAAGAAGACACTATAAGCCCTAGACCGGGTCTAGGCATGTGTGACACTCTGACCCTCGATCAGTGGGCTTTGTGATCTTCTCCAATGTAAATTTTCCTTTAATATTCAACTAGGGCTAAATAGTGCATGCAAAATTTCAACTGATAACCACACATGAATATCTTTTACAGTATGCAGCGGAATATAAAACTAAGAAATAAATCACAACATCACATCACAATATTGACACTATTATTTTGGGTATGGAAACCCCCGAAAAAACCCAAGATGGGAAAACTGGTGCAACAGTCAGATATAGATTTTATTATGAAAAATATGGAACTTTTACAATCACTACAAATTCACCCAAACTTGGCGAAAGCAGTATCCGGCAGAATCACTGGGCAAATCCTAGCTAAAACCTCAACACCCTCCTGTGTGAGTGTACGACCTAGCTGTACGAAGCTCGATGATCCTGCTGCTCGCTCCTCCGTCTTCTCAGCTAAATCCTCTGTCTGACTTTCTCTCCTTGTCTGTATCTTGTCTCTGTCGGAATACAAGTGTGTGTGTTCTCTCCACCAATTGATCTCTCTTTTATAACTTTAGGTAAAGTGAAAACCCTAATTTCACTTTCACTTTATCTAGTGGTAAAGCAAAAAACCTTAATTTCACTTTCACTTTAACTAGTGGTTCACTAAAGTTAATTTAGAATCTAGATCACTTTAATTTATTTTCCAAAGTAAACTTAGGAAAAGTAAATTAAATACAACTAGTTTCCTAATTTAAGTCTTCTGCATGCAAGAACACATGCATGCAGGAAGAGCTTCCTTGTTGCTACTAGTTTAACACTCCCTCTCAACGAGGAAGGGATTCGGTAGCAACCCCAACTTATCCCTGAACTTCACAAAACTCTGTCTGCAAAGTGCCTTGATGAAAATGTCCGCCACCTGTGCATCTGTCTGTATGTACTCCAACCGAATGGTTCCACTCTGAACACAATCTCTCAAGAAGTGGTCTCTGATGTCTCTGTGTTTGCTCCTGTCATGGAACACTTGATTCTCAGATAGCCTGATGCCGCTCTGATTGTCATAGTGAACTACTATAGCCTCTAGCTCACACTCGAACAACCTTGCAAGTAACTTCCTCAACCACATACCCTCACAAGCAGCCATGTACTCGGCCTTTGCCGAGTTCAATGCAACTAACTTCTGCTTCCTGCTGAACCAAGAGACAAACCTTGATCCAATGCTGAAACAACAACTTGAAGTACTCTTCGGGTCCTCTACACATCCTGCCTAGTCAACATCTGTGAAACCTGCTAATTGTACACTCCCCCTGTGCTCGTAAACCAATCCATACTCCACTGTACCTCTGATGTAGCGAAGTATGTGCTTCACAGCTATTTAATGCACTCTTTGAGGGTCCACCATGAACTGCCTCAAAGAGTTGACTGCAAAGCTAATGTCTGGTCGAGTGTTGACGAGATCAATGTTTTAAAACTCGGACTCGGACTTGGAATCGGTCAAGGGTCAACTCGGAATTGATAATTAATCGGTAATGACTCGGTCGATTTGAATTTAATGACTTGGATTACTAAAAAAATACATAGAATATTAAATTTTAAAGAAAAACAATATTTTAAAGATTTTAATCCATGCTTGCAAAGCATTAGAGACAAAATATCTAACATCTACTCATGCATATACCATATAAGTGTGAATATATCAAAATGGCATCGAATGTACTGTGCAACATATATAGAACAAAAAACATAATCAACGAGGCCTAAATGGCTTGTAGAGTCCAAAAAACAACATGCTATGATGCCACTACATCATATGTCAATGATCATACATCTCTTTTTGTTTAGCCTTCTCCTCTTCAAATTCATCAAACGGTTGTTGCAATTCCAACCTAATCTCACCAATAAACTCTAAATCAGCTTCCCATGGGGCAATATTTCCTCTAACAGCAGTTGACTGTTGTTTAAATCTATTAATGCCCCCTCCTTTAACCCATGTCTTGCAACACTTGCAATACATTTTCCCTTCAATGACATCAACATGGATCCATGCCTGATCTTTTCCTTTTGGGTCCAATCTAGAATCTAAATGCAAAGCAAATCTAAACATGCAAAGAAAAAAGAAAAAATTCTTATTATTTTGGCACCAAACAATAGAAAACAGGACTGATATTTGTCAATTTAATGAGAAAAAAAGAAACAATGGCTAGCTGGAAGCTAACATACATCTAGGTAAGAGAAAACTGGTCTCCAACAGTCCAACTCCAATCATGTTTATTGTTTTTCACTGTTGGACGCTCCTCCAATCCTCCATGAATCCAAATAACAATAATGCTAAATCCTCACAAACATCTTATAACAGAAGTGTGAGGCAAATAGAGGGGCAGGGGGTCATCTTATGGCCTCAGGTTATGGTTAGAATAAGAAAAATCTTAAAAATAAAAAATAAACATGTTATTTTAGAGTCTGAATTCTTGTGGGTGTATGCCACAGCTGACTTGGCTGACTCAGGTTGCAACTCGGTCAACTCGGACCCTAACTTGGTCGACTCGGACCCAACTCGGCCGACTAAGTATAAAATCGGCCACCCAAGCTGAGTTGTAGGCCGAGTCAACTCGGCCAACTCGGCCAACTCGGACTCGGACTCGGTTGGTTTTTAAAACACTGGACGAGATACATAAGCTATCCGATAAGCTGACGATACAAGGTAGGATCAAATCTGTCTGATCTTGATGCATCAATCTTCCTCCAGTTGGAAACTAGAGGTATGGCCATAGGCTTGCATTCCTCCATCCCAAATCTCTTCAGGATCTCTACTGCATACTTCCCCTGTCTGATGAAGAAGCATCCATCTCTCTGCCAAACCTCCAAGCCCAAAAAGTAATGCATCAACCCAAGGTCTTTCATCTCAAACTCCACTGCAAGGTTGGACTTGCAGTCTCCAATCAACCTCTCATCTCCTGTCAAAAAGAGATCATCCACATATAGGACCAGTATGAGAGGCACCTCACCTGTTAAGAAGTATAGGTTGTGGTCACCCTCACTCTGCTGAAATCCCATCTCCCGTAGATAATTGTCAATCCTCGAGTACCATGCTCGAGGTGCCTGCTTGAGCCCATAAAGAGCTCGATGCAGTCTGCATACATGCGTCTCCCTGTTTTCGACATCAAACCCCTCTAGCTCCTCAATATACACCTCCTCCTTTAGCACTCCGTTGAGGAAGGTAGTCTTGATGTCCATCTGATGGACATGCCAACCCATCTCAGCTGCTAGTGAGATAAAGGTCCGAATGGAAGAATACCTGGCAACAACGGCGAAGGTCTCCTCATAATCAGTACCCTCCTTCTGTGAAAACCCCTTTTCCACGAAGTGTGCCTTGTACTTCTCCATGCTTTCCTCTGCTACATGCCTCACCTTGTAGATCCATATGGATCCCACCACCTTTTTCCCTTGTGGCCTCGACACAACCTCCCATACCTGGTTTTTCATAATGGAGTCATACTCCTCAACCATAGCTTCTTGCCACACATCATGTTGTGTAGCCTCCTCGAAGCTGGAAGGTTCAGAGTTAATTAACTTTGTCGTCAGTGCCAGTGCCATATAACTAAGCCTCTTTGGTGGTACACTCCATCTAAAAGATGTCTGTGGAGGATCTACCTGCGTGGAATCCTGCACTGTGGATCTAAACCACTTAGGCTTTGGCCTAGTGTCAACCTGCTGTGGTTGCTGGATATCCGTCTCCTGCTGCAGCTCATCCTTCAAGTCAATGATTAAAGGATCCTGTCCACCTGACTCCCTCTGACCATTAGAACTTGTGCTTCGTGACTGTACCTGTACATATACATCTGGCTCCTCCAACTTGACTCCTGACTCCTGTGTTGGCTGCTGCTTTGCTGGTAAGTCTAGAGATCTTCGCAAGGACCTGTCCTCATCGAACTGGACATCCCTGCTCACAATGATCCTCCTGCGGGCAAGAATGTAAACTCTATATGTCTTCGAAATCTCACTGTAACCAACAAGTAACCCCTTCTCTCCAGAAGGGTCTAACTTCTTCCTATTGTCAGCATGAACATGACAATAACAGACACTGCTGAATCTGCGAATGTGACTCACATCTGGACTAGTGCCTGTGAAGACCTCCTCTGGTGTCTTCCTCCCCAAGGCTGTATGGGGACACTTGTTCTGAGTGTATACTACAATCTTGTATGCCTTGACTTAGAGGAATAGTGGTAATCCCAGATCAAATAGCATGGCCTTGGCTGCTCCAACCATAGTCCTGTTCTTCTGCTCTGCAACTCCATTCTGCTGTGGGGTATGGAGCACAGTGTGCTCCTTCTTGATCCCCTCAGCCGAACAATACTCCATGAACTCATTGGAAGTGTACTCACCCCCGTTGTCTCTCCTCAACACTCGAATCTTCTTTCCTGTTTGGTTCTCCACAAGAGTCTTGAACTCTCAGAACCTCTCAAAGACCTCCGACTTGGCCTTCAGGAAATAGATCCAGGTTTTCCTGGGATTGTCATCAATGAAGGTTACGCAGTAGTTTCCGTAACCACTGAACGAATGGACACTCATAGGTCCGCATACATCCGAATGCACCAAGTCCAAGGGCTCCTTAGACTTGTGCTCACTATGTGGGAAAGGCTTACTAATGTTCTTCCCCAAAGCACAACCCTTGCAGTGGTTATGCTTTTCCTCCTGTACCTGCTGAATTCCAATGATTGCCTGTCTCAAATGCTTCAGTGCTCCATGGTGTAAGTGTGCCATCCTCCTATGCCACAACTCACCCTGACTACTGCTGCTGCTGACTAGAGCCTTTGCAGGCTCAAAGTGTAATCTGCACACTTTCTCGCTCATTCTGCCAATCACCTGATCCAAGCTCCTATCTGACCCCTTGGGCCTGATATACACTCTATGGTCACAAAACTTCACCTGATATCCCTTGTCCTCCAGAGTGGAGACTGATATAAGATTCTTGGTCAGTCCTGGAACATATAACACATCAACAAAATTGAGGGGTTTACCAGACTCCCTCTCAAATGAAACAATGCCAACTCCTTGCGTCTGATACCGCACATCATCACCCAACTCAACGTGGATCCCTGTTCCACCCTCCTGCAAGTCTCTAAAGAACCTCTTCTGTCCAGTCATGTGACTAGATGCTCCACTGTCAATGTGCCATACGCTGCTCCCTGTGGTGCTTGCCATGTAAGCTATCAAGCAAAACTCCTCATCGAAGTTCCTGCTGAACTCATCCACCTTTGCAAATCCAACCATCTGAGTGTTACTCTTCTTCTTCCTGTCTGGGCACTGGGAGGCAAAGTGTCTCTGCTTGTGGCAGATAAAACACTTGACCTTTGATACGTCAAGGTTATTCTTACCATCCTTCTTCCTCTTTGCCTTCCCCTTGCTCTTCCCTGTAAGGGCTAGAGCCTCCTCATCCACAATCTGTGGGGCATTGCTGGATGAGCTTGATCCTTGACCCATGCGGGTCTCCTCCTGTAACGTCCCCGAACCTCTGACCGGGGAAGAGGACGCTACTATCACCAAACATACGGGCAAACAGTCCCATGAACATGAATAGGCATATAATGCTGAAATAAAAAGCTTAAACATAATACATACTAAGATGCATAACCCTTCATATACATAGCAGAAGCAAACAAACATTCATTCAAGCATGCCACATGTTCATCATATTCATTAATCAGTAAATATAATTGCAGAGGTAAAATAGACATGAATACTCATTTGATAAGAACTCGTCCCGCAACCAGCTACGTCGCTGCAACGTTCCACCCAACCATAGGCTAGCGTGCTCATCAATCTTTTAGCAACACTGCCACCCCTGAGCTGGGCATGATTCCTCAAGGAATAAGGGTCAAAGCAGGCTTACACATAGCCAAGGTACACAAATTAGCCAAGCCCACACAGTAGGGTTTATCAGGCCATCAAGGAGCTAGGAAAGGCTAAATGTTAAGCTAATGATCTCAAACAGCAGTTTTTTCAAGCATACCCAGCCTCTCATCCTACTCTCAACAGTCCGAAGACTAAGAAGAAGATGAAGTCAACAGGGTGACAACCCCAAACCAAAGGGTGAAACACAGTTCAGGTCAACAACGCTTCAGAGTTGTTCTTGGCCCTAGCGTGGCCAAAACAACTCGGCAACAATCCCGATAACCTCAGCACCCAAGAAGCAACCCAAAACCAGGGAAAGACAACAACCCCAAAATCGCAAAGAAACGATGGCAACAACTATATAGTCCGCAATTGGAAAGAACCCACACCCCCAGCATGGACAGGGGAGAACTCAGCCAACGAATGTGAAAATCAACAGCCCACCAACATCCCCGAGCTCACAGCACACACCATCCCCAATGTAATTGCTGGAGAACTTACACAGGCAGAAAAAAGGGGGAAGAACAGACTCTCAACTTGTACGCAAGGGAAAGAGACACAACCAAAGCAAACAATGGAAGAAAACACAGGTAGCAACGAGGAGAAACAAAGATCCCTCTTCAACCAGGAAACACTAGCACGTTTTCGCAGTTAGCAAGGGTGGGTTAAAAATAGGCTCTCTCTGCGTGAACAGGAGGAAAACACCTCACGATGGAAAATGCGGAAAACATCCTGCTGGCTTGGAAAAAGACACAGTTAACCCAAGACTGGGAAAGAGACCAACGCCCACACGGCATAGGGACTCACCGCACCCAAAAAGAACAGAGGGGACAACCACCATGGTTCAGCAATGAACAACCGGGAAGAACCCTAGCAATCTTTGGCAATGCCACATTGTAAAGGAACCACACAGTCCACAAAGCGTGGAGGAGAATCGGTTCTCTGTGCGAAAGGAAGGAACACCGCCACAAACCGGCAATCCGCGTGAGAGAGAGGCAAGGCGAACCCCCCCAACCTCGGAATGTGGAACCTTTTAACTCAGCCCGTGTGAGAGGAGGTGAACAGACTCACGATCTGGTTAGTGGGCAGATTATCCGCATGTCGTGAAGAGTGGGAGCAGGCGTGGTCTTTTTGTCAGCAAACCGCTGCCCCCAACTAACAACAAAACAACAGGGGTGGTGGTGACACATGGCTAACTACCAATGGCCCCCACGGTTTAGACAACCCCCCCCTTATCCTTTGGAATCATGCCCTTTTCATTTAACGTTGCACCGTCGTAGCTGGTTGTAGGTTTAATTAAATTGATGTGCGTATTTACATGATGCCAACATTATAGTGTGTCGGATAGCATGATATACCGTCGGCAACGATCCCTCTTGCCGAAACATACACAACCAAATCGATGGTGGGCTTTTGCCTTTAGCTCCACACCATGATTAATTACAAAATATACATCATGTATCTTTTAATGCAAACGGGGTCAAAGCTGGGACATTACAATCCCCTCCGGCTCCCCCTTGGAATAACATAGTCCTCGGTGTTCCAATACATATACAATTTGCACATCAAAATTTCAAAGTTTTGCAGACCTGTCCCATGTTCAATTATTTACTCTGAACGTTCAGGACCAAGCCCCTCGGCTTCCATGCATTTCTCCTGCTGGTTCTCAGCTCTTGGCTTATTCCGAAGCCTAGGAACTTCGTGGCTGCTGCCCTCTTTATGTTGCCTCGCTGGACAGTACCGGCATAAATGATGTCCTCCGCATTCCCAGCATTTCATTGGCTGTTTCATCTTTACTTGCTCCCTTTCCTTTGAGTCTTCATGCCTAGACCGCTTCTTAATGGATCGCTTGGACGAATGTCCCATCATTGATCCACCTTCCTTTCCTTTGTCGATTGCTCCCAGAAGGCTTTTCACCTCCCTTTGCAAACCAATAGAGTCTTGCAAAATTTGGTGGTTCATTTCATTCTGCCTTTTCTGTATCTTGAGCATCTCTCCAAGATTCTCTTGGGTCCTGGCAATCGTTTGAAGGAGCCTTCCAGCCAAGTCCAGCAACTTTTGATCTGCTGCCATGATCAATGTGCACCATCGGATTTTACCTTTCTCACCTGTGAAATGCATCATTGAAATTCTGTTAGACCAAGCATAATATAGGCATTAATATCAGTCATTTAATTGCCCAATTGGCATGACAGTCCAAGTCTCATCAAGGAGACTTTCATATTTTTCATGCCTTCCCAGCAGGCACATGAGTTCATTCATGTCCATTCTTGGGCAGGGAATTAACTATTCCAACATTCATAATTATTTTAAGCAAAATAGAGACATTCTATTTTCAGCCATACATGCATTCAACAATCTTTTGTTTTTACAATGCATAAGTATATATATATATATATATATAATTAAAAGGCAAGAGAGAGCAGCAAGAGTTTTTCCCCTCTTTATCTTGTTCCATCCTGGAACCCACACCACCGCTGTGGCTTTTCATGCTCTCAGCCTCTTTCACTTCACCGTGAATGCTGGACCAATCCCTCTTGGTCGTGACACTTAGTGTCTCCGGTCTATTTTAGACCTCTCAACCATGGGGCCTCCCCACATGGTTTGTCTCAGCTACTAGGAACTTCACAGTCTCACTAGCACCTTTTTTCATTACTGCTCATTCTGAGCTCTTCAGGACAATCACATGTCCACATGCACCCCTAGGATGCTCTCATAGTCCCCGCTTCCAGCGATATATTCAAACATTGAATAAATTCACATGTTTAGTTTATTCTCGTAAGTTTTTATCTCTTAAACAAGAGCTTAAAACATCATAACCAAATCATATACACCTGCATATTCATAAGCAAGAATTGCAAAATAACCCAATACTTACCTGTATTGTGCGTTTCCTCGTCGGTCCACAGGATCCAGCTTCGCTTTGCAAGCCTTGGGATCACCTATGGACTTGGATGTTAGGTTAGCATGCAGGCTGCTTCACAACATCCTTTATATATATATATCAGGCACAGTCAAGCCAACCCTCGTTGGGTTTATCAAACCGTCAACAATTGCCTGTATTTGGTCACGAGACTTTTAGTGTCCTGGGTCTATTTTCAGACCTCTCAACCATGGAGCCTCCCCACATGGTTGGTCCCCTTCTCTGTAGAAGGTAGGATTAGTTCAAGCCATTGTCCATTTAGTGTGTAATACCAAACTACCTTTGTTTATCCTGACAACACAAGCAATATAAGCATATTTGTTAGCGTTATTGCTCTAAATTGTAACCATATTTCACACCATTTACTATCAAGTATTGAGACACGAGAAGTGCGTACACTCCCTAGGGTGTAATCAATATTAAAAATCCTTTCATGATCTGACATCAGAAAAGTGTGCACCCTTGTCAGGTGTGTATCATGTAGGCCCTATTCATACTCAAGCAATTGGTCCTAATGGAAATAAAATCAAAACATGTTCTGCATATTGAATTTAACAATTTGACATGCATATCTTTAGCTAGGGTTACAGAAAACTTATCCATTTGCCGAGGCAGTATTCCTTTGTTAAGGAGGAATGGGGGCTCCCTTCTCTGAGTTGACAGTCCCTCGGTTTGCCATCCCAATTCTTTTTTACATTTCGTATCCACACATGTCTTACTGACATAACCCATACCATCTCACTCATGTTGCATACCAAACATGTAGTGCAGATGAGACATTTCCAAAATGTCCAATGGAGTTTCACCCGAAACCCATTTCCAAGATAAGGGAAAACCTTCCCATGAAGTTTGGCTCTTGTAGGCCATCGATGACCCATGATCTTCCTTCGGTGTGTACCCATGGCACATTCATCAAGTAGCCAAACAGTCAATCATTATCTGATAACACAATCCAATTTTGATTGTTCCATAACCAAGCAATGACATTAGCAATTAAATTCAATGAGAATTTGCAACTCTGTTTACTACAGAAATTGATTTGCTTGGCAATGAGGTGATCCTCATTTGTGGGTCTCTTGTAAGCAGCACCACTATGCCAGTTGTAATTTCATGCTTACTAACATAATATGAATACCTCGTTACCATGCGTCCTCCTGACACAATCTCATGCAAGTCAACAATGATTATTAATCGCCAGCAATTTCTTAAATCCGAAATTCACAATTCGAATTTAACAACCTATTATGCATACAACTATCTATACCGCCATGAGACTCTTTTCATAAGGTTTGGCTCTTTCACATGGTAGATTTCGGCCTTTGTCATGGTCTTACACACTTTGCCATACCCCAACAATCTACCTGAAACCTGAACCTCAGTTAGCCAAACACTTAGTAAGTCTTGATGCATATAACTTTTTCATTGCTGCAACAATCACTGAAGCATTTTCAGAATCTATAAAATTCAAATATTTCTAGTTGTTAATCACATCAATATTACCATAACTTATTTACTTCACGCAATCATTATCGTACTAACATTTGCAAGGTATAGTCACATTATTTATGCAATTTAAATGAATTGTTTAGATACTCCCTACTTCACAAGCGTATCATTGCACCACCTTGCTCTTCCATAGAGCATTTCCGGTAGCCAATTATCCTGACTACCCTCTTCATGCACTTTTTATCCTGCATTCATAACAACTCTTGAAATGGTTCCAGAATTGTCATCAACTCATCATTTCAGCCATTAGTTATTCATACTTGTCTCAATGCATTCATGCAATGCATCACAACATTTGCACCTATACTCATGTAGCCAGTTACTCACACCCTTCATATGCATCCATTCAATGCATAACTACAAGGTTCATAAAATCTTTTAATGTATACCCACTCAATGATATCTTGCATGGATTCAGGAATACTATGTATTCAAACATACCATGCACGGCCTAACCCTGGCTACTTCATATAGGATGCATTACTATAATCAAGATCATTAGTACTTACTTTCCTTGGGCTACTAAGCTTAATCAACATATATAGGCATGACACATTTCTATATGAATGTAGTATAACATTCAAATATCCACATGGTATGAGGTCTCTTACCTTTACCACTCCATGGGATTTGTCATAATCAAACTCTTACCTTCATGGGTCCTACTTACACCCTTGTCATTACCAGTTTGGTTGGTCCTTTGCAGGAGATTGCAGAATTTGCTCACCAACTTTTGATTATGGACTTGTTGCCTTATCCCTTTCTTCATAGGGTTGCTAGTCACACTCATCAGCATCAGCGACATATTCAACCACGTCCAGGTTGTCGTTGGTTTTCCATTAATGCCAACACCAATGCAATAATTATCATTAGTGGCTCATTATAAATGTAATATCCTATGCATGCAAGGCATATCCTCATACATTTCAACTTATAAAATGTAGTTATAATCAGCAAGTTAGGGTTTAAGGAAATTTCCCTTTTCCAGTCCTCCATCCTTGCATGGAACTTCTCCTCCATACAACAACTGGTTTGACTTCATGGTCTTGCTACCTCTAGGCATGCAATTCCCGGATTTGTTCATGTTGACAGCAGCACATTTCTCCTTCAGCAATCACTAGCACTTTGCTACTCCGCATTCGCATTCTGGTGACTCTCCTTTATTCCCTGTTGGATAAGCTTTCCAACGCCTATCCACAGGCTTCATTCTGACCTTGGGCGTGAAAACCACACCGCTTCAAAATGATGCTTTTTACCAAATGTATTTTGGTTTGAAATGCGAACTTCAGCCACCAAGAATTCTCTTCCTTTTCAGCCCTGTAACCTACTGACAGTTTGCTGAAATCCACTGAAAAACAGTTGGAAGTTGTCGAGAAAATTCCACCTTGAAAACCCAAAAATTTCCTTTGTCAAAATCGGGTCTCATCCCAACAAAATTTCTGACGTTTCGTCCGCTAGAACGTCTAATATCCTCCGCTGTATCGACGGGCCGCTTGTCTATTCCCTTCCACCGTATCGGGCCCGTAGTGGTCTATTATTCCGCAACGGTAGCCAACAACCTTTAAAACCTTTGTGGATCACCGCTTTGTCGGCGGTCGGAACAACAATCCACTGTGGCATCGGACATCTAGTCCTCTAGACGTCCGCAATGGCGGCAGCGTTCTCATTGTGGTGTTCGCGGTTCACTAACCTGTCGGCGGATCGAAGCAAGTATCCACTAACTTCCGGTGATCCAAGACTGAACGGGTCCGCTGTACCGGTGACCCAAATCACTAAACTTTTCAACATTGCGGTGATCAAACATTGAATTTTCCTTCGATGTGTCAGCGATTGGAATGTTACCTACTGCGGCATCAGCGGTCGGACAAACTAACCACTCGCTCATCGGACGGTTAGTTCCATAGTCACCCGCAACAGCGGTAATTCAATCAACTAAATCCTTTCAATGTTCCTCGGCGTTCCGATATCCTATCATTTTTCGATGCCCGATGATCTTGTTCCTTAGAAAATTTTTGATTTTTGAATTTTCTTCGTCAATCGGCAATCGGAACCCCTAGAAGCTGCGGCATCGGCGCTCGGATGCATTTCTCGTCAAATGGTTAGTCCTCACAATCTCTGCAACGATGGACGTTCGACCAACAAATTTTACCCAACGTAGCTCATCGGCGAACGGATCATCTGAGCATCGGCGATGGGATCAACTAACGATTGCCGATGCCCGATGATTTTTAGGGCTTAGAAAATTTTTCGAAATTTTGCTTCTCTCTCTTCCTTTCCGAACCTCATCGGTTCAACTATCTTCTATTCATCGGTGAAATAGTTCAATCAGTAGCCGCAACAGCGGCTTGTCATTTTCGATCGACGGCGGAAGCATAACTTGATTGCCATTGGTAGTCAGAACGTCTTCTCCTTGGAAGGATAGTGCTCTACGCTTCCGCAACGGTGGGCATACGAACCACTAACTTCTTCCAATGGCTGATGATTTCGGGCCTTGGAAAATTTTTTAAACTTTCTTTACGGCGTCGGTGGTTGCAGGCTCTATTCGTCGGAGGCTTAGTGGTCCAGCCATCCGCAACGGCGGCGGTCAATCGGCTAAGCATCGACGATCCATCCGTCTAAACCTTCCGATGTGCCGATGGCCAAACACTTAGAAATTTTCCAAAATTTTTCCTTCGCAGTGTTCTGCCGCATTGGCCGTCGGATCAACTATCCGTCAGGTGGCCTTCCCACTAAGTGCTCCATTGGGCTGATAGTTCTGGCACTTAGAAAATTTTTGTGAATTTTCTTGTCTTCACCCATCTTTTCCTGGTTTCTTCTGGGCAGTAGGAAACCCGCCTCTGCTATCTGACCTTTCATGGCCCATTCAAGCCCATGTTGCAACCTTTAGCTTTGATACCATTCTGTAACGTCCCCGACCCTCTGATAGGCGAAGAGGACGCTACTATCACCAAACATACGGGCAAACAGCCCCATGAACATGAATAGGCATATAATGCTGAAATAAAAAGCTTAAACATAATACATACTAAGATGCATAACCCTTCATATACATAGCGGAAGCAAACAAACATTCATTCAAGCATGCCACATGTTCATCATATTCATTAATCAGTAAATATAATTGCAGAGGTAAAATAGACATGAATACTCATCTGATAAGAACTCGTCCCGCAACCAACTACGTCGCTGCAACGTTCTAGCCAACCATAGGCCAACGTGCTCATCAATCTCTCAGCAACACTGCCACCCCCGAGCTGGGCATGATTCCTCAAGGAATAAGGGTCAAAGCAGGCTTACACATAGCCAAGGTACACAAATCAGCCAAGCCCACACAGTAGGGTTTATCAGGCCGTCAAGGAGCTAAGAAAGGCTAAATGCTAAGCTGATGATCTCAAACACCAGTTTTCTCAAGCATACCCAGCCTCTCATCCTACTCTCAACAGTTTGAAGACCAACCACTGCATACTGCAGCAAAACAAACAGTTCACAGCTCTGTGAAGAAGATGAAGTCAACAGGGTGACAACCCCAAACCAAAGGGTGAAACACAGTTCAGGTCAACAACGCTTCAGAGTTGTTCTTGGCCCTAGCGTGGCCAAAACAACTTAGCAACAATCCCGCTAACCTCAGCACCCAAGAAGCAACCCAAAACCAAGGAAAGACAACAACCCCAAAATCACAAAGAAACAATGGCAACAACTACACAGTCCGCAATTGGAAAGAAGCCACACCCCCAGCATGGACAGGGGAGAACTCAGCCAACGAATGTGAAAATCAAAAGCCCACCAACATCCCCGAGGTCACAGCACACACCATCCCCAATGTAATTGCTGGTGAACTTACACAGGCAGAAAAAAGGGGGAAGAACAGACTCTCAACCTGTACGCAAGGGAAAGAGACACAGCCAAAGCAAACAGTGGAAGAAAACACAGGCAGCAACGAGGAGAAACAAAGATCCTTCTTCAACCAGGAAACACCAACACGTTTTCGCAGTCAGCAAGGGTGGGTTAAAAACAGGCTCTCTCTGTGTGAACAGGAGGAAAACACCTCACGATGGAAAACGCGGAAAACATCCTGCTGGCTTGGAAAAGGACACAGTTAACCCAAGACTGGGAAAGAGACCACCGCCCACACGGCATAGGGATTCACCGCACCCAAAAAGAATAGAGGGGACAACCACCACGGTTCGGCGATGAACCACCGGGAAGAACCCCAGCAATCTTCGGCAATGCCACATTGTAAAGGAACCACACAGTCCACAAAGCGTGGAGGAGAATCGGTTCTTTGCGCGAAAGGAAGGAACACTGCCACAGATTGACAATCCGCGTGAGAGAGAGGCAAGGCGAACCCCCCCAACCTCGGAATGTGGAACCTTTTAACTCAGCCCGCGCGAGAGGAGGTGAACAGACTCACGATCTGGTTAGTGGGCAGACCATCTGCACGTCGTGGAGAGTGGGAGCAGGCGTGGTCTTTTTGTCAGCAAACCGCTGCCCCCAACTAACAACAAAATACCAGGGGTAGTGGTGACACATGGCTAACTACCAATGGCCCCCACGGTTTAGACAACCCCCCCCTTATCCTTTGGAATCATGCCCTTTTCATTTAACGTTGCACCGTCGTAGTTGGCTGTAGGTTTAAGTAAATTGATGTGTGTATTTACATGATGCCAACATTATAGTGTGTCGGATAGCACGATATACTGTCGGCAACGATCCCTCTTGCTGAAACATACACAACCAAATCGATGGTGGGCTTTTGCCTTTAGCTCCACACCGCGATTAATTACAAAATATACATCATGTATCTTTTAATGCAAACGGGGTCAAAACCGGGACATTACACCTCCTGCACAAAGTCATCCCATAGTCTCTGCCAATCAGGGAGCTTCTCCCTAGCCACAACACCTTTGACAAAGGTGTCCCATGGCTTAGAGAAGCCATCGAGGGCTATCCGAACTAGCTCCTCATCCATTGTCTTAGAGCCAACAGCTCCAAGCTCGTCCTCGATCTGTGTGAGCCTCATGAGATAAAGCACCACTCCTTCTCCCTTGGCCATCTTGGTGCTACGCATCCTCTCTTGCAACACCATCTTGCGGTTCTTGTTCTTGCTTTGGTACAAACTCTCCAAAGCCGTCCACATCTCTGCTGCGGTCTTATTACCAGAAAGGTGAGGGACTATATGGTCCTTCAATCCGTCCATGATAATCAACATTGCTCTGGAATCAATCTTCTTCCAAGCTACTAAATCTACCGGATCTGTGGGTGCAACCTTCGTGGAGTCAATGTGTTCCTCTACATCGCTAACGTCCAAGATCCTTGTGATCCTTTCTTTCCATGTAGGAAAGTTCTGAGCACTTTGGAGTCTATCCTCAACTCTCAACTCCTCGGCCATAGTGAAGTGTACTTGTCAAACCCTAGATCTGGATGTCTAGGTTTGTGTCTTCATATAGATCTGCCCCAGATCTATCATTGTTGTTGCAAATCTCTCAACTCTAGCTCACCAGAGCTCTGATACCATGTAAGTTTTCCTTTAATATTCAACTAGGGCTAAACAGTGGGCTAAACAGTGCATGCAAAATATCAATTGATAACCACACATGAATATCTTTTACAGTATGCAGCGGAATATAAAACTGAGAAATAAATCACAACATCACATCACAATATTGACACTATTATTTTGGGTATGGAAACCCCTGGGAAAACCCAAGATGGGAAAACCGGTGCAGCAGTCAGATATAGATTTTATTATGAAAAAATATGGAACTTTTACAATCACTGCAAATTCACCCAAACCTGGCGAATGCAATACTCGACAGAATCATTGGGAAAATCCCAGCTAAACCTCAACACTTGCCTGTGTGAGTGTATGGCCCAGCTGTACGAAGCTCGATGATCCTGCTGCTCGCTCTCCGTCTTCTTAGCTAAATCCTCTATTTGACTTTCTCTCCCTGTCTGTATCTTGTCTCTGTCGGAATACAAGTGTGTGTGTTCTCTCCACCAATTGATCTCTCTTTTATAACTTTAGGTAAAGCGAAAACCCTAATTTCACTTTCACTTTAACTAGTGGTAAAGAAAAAACCCTAATTTTACTTTCACTTTAACTAGTGGTTCACTAAAGTTAATTTAGATCACTTTAATTTATTTTCCAAAGTAAACTTAGGAAAAGTAAATTAAATACAATTGGTTTCCTAATTTAAGTCTTCTGCATGCAAGAACAAATGCATGTTGGAAGACCTTCCTTGTTGCTACTAGTTTAACATCCAAGACTTAGCTACCCTTGGTTAAGACAACTTAGTATCCGATCTTGGCGTTACACAGAGTGTGAGATAAAAGCACTAGTAATTCTCTCTGTTCATGATGATGTACTTTGAGTGGGGATGAAAGACCACCTTGACCACTTGTATTGACCACAGGGCACTTGAAGAAGGCTAAAGCAAAAGTAAAAAATACACAAGGACCCTTAGTACCACTAAGGTGTCAAAGTGAAAGTGCAAAAAGGCCTTTAGTACCACTAAAGGTAAAAGTCAAAGTGAGAAAAGAATAAAATAATAACATTTTTTTCTTTTGAGTTTTGGTCCACTTACAGGTGACTCAAAGGCTATAAAAGAAGATCAATCCATTTCATTATTACACACACACTTTGCTCTCACAGGTACAACTGTTCCAACAGAAGATTTCATAGGTTTTGGAAGAAGAAAATTGTTTTATGATTATGCCCTATCATGGATGAGTCTAGCTAGGGCATTCAGTTACAGAAGTAAAACCCTAAGCTAGGGTTTCAGCAGCGACTCTCTTTTATGAGTTAGGGTTTCACCCTAACTCCTCTTCTTCCATCTGCAGGCATCATCAACTCTCAGTGGGCAGCTTCAAGTTTTCATGGGCAACCCTACTCTCTCACGATTGCCCTCTTTTCTTCCACGGGTAGGCCACCCTAGGGCTCAACCCTTCTTCTGGGGTCTCGAGCAGTCTACAACAGTAGCTCGTGAAGGTTGTTGAGAGCCCATAGAGCCTTCGGGCAGCCAACAAGCTTGCTCGAGAGGGGTCGAGGCCTCTTGCAGACCCTCGGGCAGCCTTAAGGCTAGCCCCTAAGGGCTGTCGGCGACCTTCGGGCAGTCTACAGACTAGCTCGGAGGGTGCTAGGTCTGCACCAGACCCTCGGGCAGTCCACGGACTGGCCCAACAGGGCTCGGGCAACCCACCGACTTGCCTGGTAGGGTTTTGGGCAGGCAGATCTTACTTATAGGCAGCAAAACAGTAGCAGTGCAGCAAGCTCAGGCAGGCCAAATCAGATTCGGGCAGGCAAAACAAAATTCGGGCGGGAGAGCGAAAGTTTAAGCTAGCAAGCCCTACTTTGCTAAAAATCCCTAATTGGGCATTTCTGTGTAATTGGATTATCTTTTGTAATTGTGGATTTGTGGTACAAACCCAGTTAGGGTTTGTGGAATTTTTGAAGAACTCTATCATCTCATTTACGAGATGAATTACTAATGCTTTTGGGGTTTTTGTCCTTTAAAGGTTTCCCCAGTGAAAAACTCTTGTGTTAAGTGTGTTGATGTTATTTACTGCACTTGTCATTTGTTATGTTAGTCCGCAAATTTTAAAAGTATTCATGCTAATGCTAAAAATTCAACATCATTGTGTTAGCAAATTGTGGACGATATTGATTTCAAGGAACAACTCACATTTCAAAATAAGATGTTCGCATAATATTAACAATAGTAACCAATCCCTCAACATGAAAATGTAAGTCCATGGCACCATGTCAATCCGGGATCCAAATAACCGAACTTTGAAGACAACTTCAATACCCTCATACTATATTCCTAGATGAAACTCTCTTTTCACATTACTGCAAGTCTGGATGTGAAATTTAAATATTTGAAGTCGAATCAAGGAAGACACCGGATTTCTAGCATAACAAGAATCCTCCTTTTAAGGGAAATCAGACAAATTTTATAAATAATCTTTAATCATATTATAATGTATTGCGCATATTTTTGTGCAATGAAAGAAGCATTTTTTAACCTGTTTTCGTTAAGAGGATATTGATGCAAAAAAAAAAGGTCTGAACTGACTTTTGCAGGGAACATGATACAAGTGTTCTTAATGAAACCGTGTGTCCGAGATTTGAAATAATGGAGTTCTTGGAAGAAACCTTTGAGATGATAGAGCCTCATTGATATTGTATTTTGTTTCAGAATCTGAGATATTGTAGTGTACTTGGTGCCATTTTGCAATTGTGTCCCATAAATTGTTTATGATATTATATATGAGTAGATTTTGCATATCATGTTTCTAATGGTTTGAAATCATAGCTCAAAATCTCAAATATATTTTCTCATTAAAATTCAATCTTTTTTATGTATTTTTGATTAGTCCGAGTCATTGAAATCAAACCGTTCCGGTTCATTATCGGTTCAGGTCCGAGTTAACCCTCGATTGATTCAACTCCTGGTTCCGAGTTTTTAAACATTGTACAGGAGGAGGTATATGTTGAGCAACCACAAGGCTTTGAGATTCTTGGGAGAGTTTCATGTTTGCAGGATGAAGAAAGCCTTGTATGGGATGAAGCAAGCTCCTAGAGCTTGGTACTCTAGTATAAACTCTTGCCGTCAATGAGATTCTAGAAGAGTGAGGAAGATCCTAACCTTTACTACATTGTGGTCGGTGATGATCCACTCATTCTTTTGTTATATGTGGATGACTCGTTTATTATAGGTGAGGAGAGGCTCATTACAACATGCAAGAGAGATCTTTCTTCAGAGTATAAGATGACAGATGATGGGTTGATGCATTATTTTTTGGGATTGGAGGTTTGGTAGGAGCCTGGTCATATTTTCCTGGGACAGGGAAAGTATGCAGTTGATATTTTGAGGAGATTTCAGATGGAGGACTATAGGTCGATGGACACATCGATGATTACCAACTGGAAGAAGTTTCATGCTTCTGAGGGAGAGTTGGTGGATCCTACCTTATACTGTCAACTCGTTGGTTCTTTGATGTATCTGGTCAACACCAAGTGAGATTTGTGTTTTGCGGTGAACACTTAGTCAGTTCATGGTGGAGCTTAGGAGAGTGCATTGGGTAGCTGCAAAACATGTGTTGAGATATCTTGTTGGGATAGTGGACCATGGTTTGGACTACAGGATGTCGTATGGTGTCAGTTTAGATGCCTTCATGGATTTAGATTGGGCTGGCGGTGTGACGGACTAGAAGAGCACTTTCGATTGTTGTTTCAGTTTGGGCTCAACAACTGTGTCGTGGTTCAGTGGGAAGCAAAAGTCTGTTGCTTTGAGTTCTGCAAAGGATGAGTACATGGCAACCTATCATGCTAGTTGTGAGACATTGTGGCTTCGCAAGTTGTTGGTGGATTTATTTGATCATAAGATGAGGCCTATAGTTATCTACTGTGATAATCAGAGTTGCATCTAGCTCTCTGAGAATCCAGTGTTCCATGATAGGTCAAGGCACATTGAGATTATGTACCACTTCATCCATGAGTATGTTTAGAGAGGAACTGTGGAGTTGTAGTACATTTTCATTGATGAGCAAGTGGCAGACATTTTGCCGAAATCTTTGGGGAGGGGTAAGTTCGTCTTCTTTAGACACAAGCTAGGAGTGGTGCAGAACACCTTCCTCATTAAGAGGGAGTGTTGATTTTTTACTTAGGAAAGTGTTCCTCTAGTGACTTTGTGCCTAAGTCACTAAAAGGGGAAAAGTGACATGGCCCTTGTATTAATTGCTTGAAATGAGTAATTAATTCACTTTAGAGTTATAAAGTGACTTTTTAATAAATTTAAGTTGTGCTTGAGAGAAAAATAATTTATGGAGCGAGAAAGTATTTTATTCTCATCCATTGATATTAGATCACCAAAGCCAATGTGGGCCCTTGGATTTGGTGACCTTTCAACTGCCACATGAGGAAACTAAAAAGACAAGGGAAAAATAATAAAGGCACTCCATTCTTCATTTTCACTTTCCAAAAGAGTTGGAGAGGAGGTTGACCATTTGAGATAGAGAAGTTGAGAGAGAGAGAGAGAGAACCAGCAGCATGAATTCCAAGGAGAATCAAGCAGCAGGGGTTAGAGTGATTCTGGCACACATTTTTATGTAGTCCGTACAGCATGTGAGGGCACAATTTTCTAGGTTAATTGGCTCAGATTTCAAGGAGAAAAAAGCAGCATACTTTCCCATTTCATTGGCATGAAAATCGAGACTGTCCTTGCAGCAATTATTGAGGGCTGTACAGTCTTTATATGTTGGAGTTAAATTCTGTAGATGATGGCATGAATTTCTAGGACGTGAAGGGCACTCAATTCGAAGATATTAATTGCTGAAATTGCTGGCATGAATTCCCAGGTTGAAGGACGTACTATGCATGAAATTCGAGAAGGTGACTGGGCTGTGGGATGCAGACCATACTGTGCTGAGATAGCACAAATTTCGAGACTCGTGTGTGTGCAGTTTTCAAGGCAGATACAACACTGTTTTGAGGCAGCCTTGTGGTCTTCTGGTTGAGATAAGTGGTGCATAAATTTTATCATACTTCTGTACTATTTTGAAGATAATAAAAATATCATCTCTCTCACAGGTTTTCCCTTCGAGGTTTTTTCCTGGGCCAAGTTGGCTAAAATTCCTGTGTCTGAAAATTTCATGTGGCTGAGATTTTTAATTCTGCTCATTTAAAAGTTGTAAAAGTTTCCTATGTGTTCATGTTACAGTATGGTTTATGAGTGAAATTCTAACTTACAGCTGGTGGCATTAATTTGGGGTTGGGCATTAAACCATATGCACTGTTGAAACCTAAGTCACACGGTTCGGGTTCAGGTTTGAATTTTTTGACGAGATTCGGATGAGTTTCGACAATAGGTTCGACTATATATATATAAACTTTCTTCATATACTCCCCCTTAACTAATTTTCTACACCTCATAGCCCATAGGATTCAAATCACTTAGGTCACTATTCATAATTTCATCGTATATACTTGTTTATGACATTTCTGCTCACAGATTTGTGCTTCTAAGAGTAGGTTTTTGTGGTTTAACAACGGATTTACATGCTTCCCACAGCAGTGTTTTGTTCTTAGGGGTAAATCTATGTTCTTACTTGTTGTTTGGTGTGTTCTTATAGACTACAGGTATGATATTTCAAATTACAGAGAGCATTTAATTTATAGACAACATAAATAAATAGAGAGCATTTAATTTATAGACAACATTTTATAGAAAACATAAATATATAGAGAGCATTTAATTCATAGACAACATAAATAAATAGAGAACATTTACTTTATAGACAACATTTAATTTATCGTTTTTTTTTAAATTTCATTTTTTTTTTCAGTAAAAAAATCGAACCTAAAAAGAAATTTGCCTCCAAGTTCGGGTTCGCCTTTAGGTTCGACATTAGGTTTGGCTTCAGGTTCGGGTTCGACGAGGTTCAGTTTCGGCTTTAGGTTAGACATTAGGTTCGTCTTTCAGGTTCGGCGAACCTGAACGAATTTCAATTTTTTTTTTGAGGTTCGCCGAACCTCGAACCTCAAGGATTAGGTTGTGACTTAGGTTGAAACTTGAACTGGGACGGGAATGTGAAATTTTACAAACTTTATACGAGGAAAACGTTCCATTAGACGAGTTCTCCATTGTTTATTGGGCCTTGGACTTCTTCATTTTCCGTAGCTAGGCTCTCCTACCTAACGCTAGAGATTGCTAGGTGATGCCCTAGTTGCAAGTGTTGGAAGACATTCTTAGAGAGGGACGTTGATCATCAATCTCTCAAAGGCTAGAATGATCATATACTCTAAGAATGATCAACGTCCCTTTATTGATCATTCTCGTGTATAAGGGTTTGCTGTCCAGGTTCTTGTAAACTTAAATCTTAAGAGGCTAGCATTCAACCTTGTGAGATACCCTTGTACACTAATGAAGATCTTCTTGACATTTCATTTTCCTATGTTCTGTGTGGCATTTCTTAGATCCTCTTGAAATATATTTTTCTATATATTAACAGGAAAAGGCATTCTTTCTGTTCAAGTATACACAACTGTAAGAAATTATGTCTGCATTTTGTTGAACCTTTTTCTTTTCTAGGTAACATATCCAGGGGGAAACCTCCTGGGCACTTCTCCTCATTCCGAGAATGGTACCCAGCGTAAACCCTAGATTCTTCAGGGCACAAGGCCAGGTCAACAGCTCATGAATAAATCATTTATAGCTCATCAACAATCGATTCATTAAGAGCGGACATGTCACAAAGCGGAATTTGAATCTGGGTGGGGAGGGTAACAACTTTTCCTGACAACCACTGGAGCTACATGCAATTGACCATTTCGTTAAACCTATGTGACATGTACTGTCTTTCTGGTGATGTGTTCACAACTTAGCTATCATAGAATTTTGCCATCAATATCTGTGCATCTTTTTTGTTTATGTATTTGAAATGGAATGCTCTTGTCAGCTTGGAGACAACGTGTTGGCTATTTTTAATAGTTCTCATGCCATTGAATGATAAGTAAAATAACTACGAAATATTTTTATCAGGGCTAAATGAGATGAAAAGGTTTATTAGAAAAGGATGATGAGACTCGCATGTCCAATTGGCTATTAAGTGCTTCATACATCTGATTTTGTCATTCATCTTCATTTCAGTTTTTATGGTTCTTATATAAGGCCTAACAATAGTCTTGTTAATGTATCTTAATTAATAATAACTAATTATGTTGCTTGTGTCTGTTAGAATTCCTCAGATCCAGGAAGACATTACAAGCGTGTGCCTGTGTCAAGTGCAATTAAACTAATAGACTTTGGGAGTGCCACATTTGAAAGCAAACACCATTGCTCAGTTGTTTCCACCAGACATTACCGTGCACCTGAGGTGATTTTGGGTACTTTTCTCCCTTTTCTACGAACTGCAATTTTACATTTTGATTTAGAATAACCTAGATTATTTTACCCATTCTTTTGTGGTATTTTGGAAAGTTGCTATCAACTATTTCTACTTTACCTACTATCGTTTGCCTGTCTCTCTGTTAGTTTGATATTTTTCATCAACCTATTGTGTCTGATTTATAATTTTATATGGTTTTTTGTAGTGCAACTAATGCATATACCTTTCAGGTCTTGGATGGAGTTATCCTTGCGATCTGTGGAGTGTTGGTTGCATTCTAGTGGAGTTGTGCATGGTGTGTTAAACTTAATATACTACATGGTTTTGTTAGATTGAATTTCTTGGAAGGTGTTAATCAGTAATCAAAGATCTGCAGTTGGCCACTTCTATAATTGCTTTTCACCCTAAAGTTTTTTTGAATTGGCAGGGCGATGCCCTCTTTCAGACCCATGAAAATTTGGAGCACCTTGCAATGATGGAGCAGGTATTGGGACCTATTCCCCAATATATGATCAAAAGAGCAAGGTGAGTTATACAGCAGGTCCTTACAAGCCATCAAGCTAACCAGTTCAGTATTTCTTGAATGCCATATTTTTTATTCTTTGGAATTCTGACATGAGATAGTATGGCAGTCAATACGTAAGCAAGTACTTCAGAAATGGGAGAGAACTTAATTGGCCTGAGGGGGCGTCATCTAGGGAGAGTATTCGAGCGGTTCGAAGGTTACCCCATCTACGGGTAATTAGATTATGTAATTTAAGTTTTAATTGTGCAGCATTAAGGTAATGAGTGTATTTTGCCTCGGTGTGCATATCTTTACATCTGAAGTATTGACAGTCATGTCCGTGGCTTGTGTTGCTTCATCAGAATCTCATCATGCAAAATGTTGATCATTCAGCGGGAGCACTCATTGACTTGCTTCAGGGTCTGTTAAAGTTTGATCCCAATGAGCGTATTTCTGCTAAGGAAGCTTTGAAGCATAATTTTTTTAGAGAGAGAACCTAGATAATAATCTTAGTGTAATCTTGAACAGTTTTGTATATCTGATATGTATCCTTTCAACATGTCCATCTTCTTACATGCTTTGGAGTTGAGGAAAAAAGTTTTTATGTTTTCACATTCTTTATCAATCGAGCAGTGATTTGTTCCAATGTGTATTCAGCAGCAGGGTGTTCTCAGAAGAGCATGATATTTGGCTATAGATTCCGGATATTGATGGATTGGAAAAAATTGGAAATTCATTTGCTCCTGAGTGAAAATTTCATTTGCTGCATTTGGATTTTTCTATCGAAAGATTCTGGGGTTTCTAGAGCCTCCAAGCTTAGTCCTAGAAGAGGAAAATGCTAGTCAACCCTGACTAGGTGATTTGTATTCAATAGACAGGATACATGTAATACTCTATTGTTGTCAATCTCAATCTTGCATAGTAAATTGATATCTGACTTCATGTTTGCAACTTAATGTGATAGCAAATATCTAGAATGTTGTTTTCAGTGAGTGCATGTCAACACTAGTTTTGAAATGGGGTTTCAAACAATTCCCCCCCCCTTTTTTTTTGCTAAGGCCACAAACTGTTTCCCACTTTGGATCTATTGATGTATGGATTTATTCTTGAGAGACTGATTTAGCTCCGAGGCCCATGATTTAAATATGTTAAGTGCACCACAAAAGTCTGGAATCATATCCCTGCAGCCAAAATGACAGACAATAACCAGAAGGTTCCTGTCCAATCTCTTTTTAAAAAAGATTTGTAGTGACAATTTTCTGCTTTAAGTTATATTTCTTCAACTTTTTTCTTCTTAGAAGAGAACATTTACATCTATTCGTCTGTAGTGTATTGTAAGAACTTTTGGGTATTTTCATCTTTCAATTGCAGTGCCTGTTATAATTTGATGACGCCTTTTGCAATCTTAATTACATTGTATTTTTTGAAGGAAGGACACAATTTTAGTCAAGCAAGAAACTCACTGAATCTTACTGCAGAAGAATGAACAGGAAAGATGATAAACAAATAAAAGTAACGTGCATAAGGTGTTATGCTTCTTACCCTAGATAGGAATTTGCCAGTCTTCCAACGATGACTGGATGGGGTATTTGCTATTTTGTCACTTTCTGATTTTTTTGAGAGGATCATGTCAAATTTGCAATCCACTTCAACGGACTGCTGAGGGTCAACTTGCAGAGTTGGCTTTTCTGTCTTACAATTATTTCTCCATGAACCAATTTTTCCATAATGCTATAAAATTGTAGATACTGAAAACATAAATACTTAATAGAACATAAGCCATGGCATCTGACTGTAGTTTATAATTTTTTACATAAAGGGAGACTATTTTTGTATTTATTTCTTTGAAAAACCCGACATCTGAGAGTAAATTTTTTATGATTTCTTATAATATCAAGTTACCTGCATCAGCTCCGCAACTTTTCAGAATACATGAACCACCTCAAATCTGGATTTGTTAAATAAAACTTGAGTAGCCAAAGCCATTTGATCATTAGAGGAAACAAACACTTGTTGTAATCTGAACCACCTCAAATCTGGATTTGTTAAATAAAACTTGAGTAGCCAAAGCCATTTGATCATTAGAGGAAACAAACACTTGTTGTAAACAACTAACGGGGTTGTTATTGTTTTGTAAGGTTTGAGGAAATGTTGGAGGAGCCTAGTCGGCCAGCCGACTAGGTCCTCTCGACCAACTAGTTGGGTGGTTGATGTGTCGGTTAGATAACCGAGCAAGCAGTTAACAATATGTAACTGAATAACATAATGTAACTTGTATACATAAGGCTGGTGAGCCAGAATGATCACAACCTCTTTTGTACACTTAGGTTCTTTGTTAATAGAAACTTCTTGTTGTTGTCTCCATTACTTATGTTTTCTTCCTTCCCGATTGTATGTGATTGTCTTATCTATATGTTTTTTATGAGTTAGACATTACTGGTAACTTCATGTAATCCCGTATGTTACAACATTGGTTCCATTGCCGGTAGTACTATTCGGGATAAGAGATGATTACATCTTGCATAAATAGTTAGCCATGAAGAAATTAGAGAGTGGCGGAACAAAAAGACTACGAACTATATTCAAAATTATGTTAGAAGGAACAAGTTAATGTTAGCTAAAGCCAGAGAAAAAATATTCATCGAGACTCATGAAAAATTCATCGAAGTTGTTCCTTATGAATTGAAGATGATGATTGATTGAATTAATGAGCAGAATCGACCCCATCAATGAAAAGTTGTTGATGCATAAACTTAGTAACGGGGGTTGATGTATGAGTGGTTTGACGAGATATGCGACGACTACTGTGAAAAACAAGCGATTGAGGAAAGGACAACGTGTGATGAAATTTAGAAAAGATTTTATAATGATTTCCACGAACCATTCTTTGCTACCATTTCGACGTTGTTTTCTAAACTTCCGATTGAAAAGAGAGCGGGTCACATAGTAGAGGCACGACCACCCTTGGGCCTTGGTGCAAGTTCAAATTGGAAACAAAAGCAAAAAGATTGGGAGTGCTTTGTTGAAGAACGACATTGGGAATATTTTTTAAGCAAACGACCAGATTCCTTGAACTTACAATAGTCACCTTTGAACTTACAACAATCGCCTCACAATAGTTGGGTCGCCAATGGAGGGGTCGTCGACCATATGAAGATGAGTAGATATGAGATGATGTTAGTCGACGTACAAGATCGACAACGAAGGCCACCAAGAAGACAAGTCCACCTCAACGAAACAAACTTGTCCCCAACTTTAAACAAACAACATACATTGATAAGCTTGAAAGAAAAATAATATTTAAAAATGGGAGGAATTACGAAACATTGCAAGTCCATTATGGGGGAAGATAAATATGACAAGACTAGAAGCAAGAGTTGAGCTGCCAAAAGACCCCCCCCGAGTCAAGGGAAAGTCGACTAGTAGACAAAGAGGGCGATGAGTCGACAATGAGAGGACCTCATTCGATGGAGTTGAACCCACAACCTTTGTACATTGCAATACTTGATGTTTCGACTCTTATTGACACAATAACAATGATTATGATGATTGGCCCTAGTGTTAGATATATCGTTGAGCGTGACTTGGGCCTTAGACCTAGTGGCAACATTATATACAATTGGCTAGATCCTTATGGATGGATTATTGATCGTCTAATGGTTTCAAGATAGATATATGGTAATTGGATAATTTTTACACCGAAATATTCAAGGAATTGCTTTCATCTCATCTACACATAACCTGTGGAGGTACCTTCCTGTCTTCAATACTATATATCGAAGCAAGAAATTAATCAGAGCATCGACCTGTCGACGAAGAGTTTGAAGAAGAGGTTAAGTTATCTTGGGAAGCAAATCACTAGTTAGTGCAAAGTTAGTCTTCAGTCAGTAGGACGTCGTCGTCAGTAAGTGTCACATAATTTTAGTTCAGGTAATACCAACAATAATTCTTTTAGTATGGCTACTTCTCAAGTACATTGCCCTATTTATGAAGGGGATGAAGACCCTATAAAACATTGATTTGTGTGTGAAACTGTATGGGAGGCTAATATTATTAATGATGAAAGTAGGTAGATAACAATATTTGTAGGTGGCCTTCGTAAAAAAACGCTCAATTGGTTTTTGAGTTTTATAGAAAATGGACCAAAAACCAAGCAATCAAGAAGTGCTTTCTAGAGTTTTTCTGCCCTCAAGATATTAAGCACTTAGCTGCTCAAAAGCTCAAAGAAATAGCACAAAAATAGGAAGAATTTGTATGGGAATATCACAAAAGATTTAAAGTCTTCAGTTAGATGCCATTGAAAGTGGATGAAGTTGTTATCATTCAATGATTTATTGCAGGTTACAACCACGAATCAAAACGCCTTTGAGCTTATATGAATTACAACTTATGGCGACGCCTTGAAGAAAGTACAGAAAGTCTAATATAATGCAAAAATTTTAGTTGGCCATGTTGACCGTAGACTAGAAGAAAAGCTGGAAATAATGAAAAAGTCATTACAACAATTCAGATTATGACATAACGACTTATGGTGCATGACATGTTTGTTTGAAGGCCACACAAAAGACTCATGCCATATCGACGACTGCATACAATATCAAGATGAGAGGAGGTCTTTCCCAGAAGAATGACGATACCTGTAGGAAGATGTAAGATTTTTTCCAGAAGAAAGATGACCGAAAAATACCCATAAAGCTGTCAACTACCCATTTTGTCCTTTGTGCCCAGTCATCTAGAAGTGGTTGTAGAAGTTATTTCATTGGGATGGGAAAGGTATAGAGGTCAAATTCGAATTTGGGAAGCCACCCATTTTTGGAAAACATGTTTCTGACTTCTTGGGCAAGTAAATGTTTCGAAATGCATGCCCAAGCTATTATTCACCCATATCTTTCATTCCTCACTCATTCTCATGGAGGTTGGGCTCTCTAATGCAGTTGGAGCTTGCTAAGCTTTCTCCCTCATGATTTTCTTGCCATTTTCTTCATTTTCTCCATGACCAGATTTCGTTTTCTGTGTTGCCGATGAATGGGAAGAAGGGGACCACCTTTTTTGGGGGTTGAAGAGGTCGTTTTTTCCTTGTGAGCAAGCTGGGAGCTTCCCTCACGTTTTTTCCGTGTGTTCCTCATCACCCAACTGGAAATAGACCAACTCTAGGTATTGAGCACAACTAATGGATTGCTCTTTGGTAACAATGCCTCCCATGGAAACACCTCTGGCAATGGGTGGAAGTAATGACTTAGTAAACCAATCAAAAAGTAATTGATTGAAGATGGGAGCCTTAATCAACTTACGCCACTATCTCCACTCATGTATATGATCAAATATATGGGTGGAAGTGGTATGGTGAAGCGATTTCAAAACATCTATACCTGTTTTGTATCTAATCGGTAACTGGAATTGTGTCAGAAAGGGCATTGCTAGAGTGTTGAAATCCCAAACATAATGCTGAGGTAATTCTATGTACCATTTGGTGGTAGTTACGGTGAGAGTCCTCTAAAAAAGTCTAAAACAGATAGAACTATCCATGAGAGAGTTGGATGAACACCACAAGTGATAAGTGATCACTTGGTTTTTTTGATCTTCACCAGGTTTACCGTCGAATTTTGGTATATTTGAAGGCAACTTAATAGGAATAAGTGGCCACAAAGGATCATGGTGTGTAGGATCATTAGTCAAACGTGACAAGTCTGGCTAATCAAGAGTTGCCAGAAATGGTAATTGTTGGTTTGGTTGTGGATACTGGTAGTATTGATAAGGCACGTGTCTTGGTAGGACCATAAGCTGATTAATAAACAATTGATGATGGTCCTCCTATAAAAGGTTGGTTTTGTGGTGGTGGGTTCCTAGGTGATCCTCCTGGTGGTGCTCCCAGCAGGTCTCCCAATGGTCCTCCCTACAATCCTCCTGGTGGTCCCCCATGTGTGTCTCTGGGTGGTCCTTCGGGTGGGTTCCCAGGTGATCCTCCTAGCGGGCTTCCCAGTGGTCCTCCCTACGATCCTCCTGGTGGTCCTCCAGGTGTGCCTTTGGGTGGTCCTCTTGGTGACCCTTCAGGTGATCCTCTTGGTGGTCCATTGGGTGGTCCCCTAGATGGGTTTCTGAGTGGTTCCCAGGTGTGGGGACATTCATCAAATTAGGTTTCCCCCATGGGGTATTCATACTTCCAGGGTAGGGGATACCAAGATAAATGTTTCCTGAGGTAACTGATTGATAATTTTTATTAAACATTGTAGGTTGATTCCCCATATAAGGTTAACACCATGTGGGTTAATGAGATGTAGGTTGTACCCACGAAGGTTGGCTTGCGACTAGAGAGGGGATAACCACATTTCCAGTCGTGGAATTTCCACTAACTATCAGTTTCCCTAAAGCAATATTCTGCCCAACATTTGAAACCGTTCTCCCTATTGTTGAAGTAACCTGGGCTAGGCATCGCCCCCCAGTCATGGAATTTACAGGAAAATTTAAAACATATGGGAGATTTTGAAGCGGTAGGATTGGGATAGAGAGTTGACCTGGATCATAAGATACCACATTTTGAACCGGTATTCCCGAAACAATAGTAACATAAGACCGAGTAGGAGTATGGTATTCACGACTAGCCATTTCTGAAGGGGAAAGGGAGATAAGCTCCATATTCTTATATTCTCCTCCATTGCATCCAGATGAGACACAGTATCACAAATTGGTCCAAAAATTCATCATTTGAAAGTGATCTTGTGTCTCGTGTAGGTTGGGGTGTGACATATGACAAGGTAGTAGTGACATATTCGAAAATGGTTTATCCTAAGGAAGTATCCAAAAATGGTGCAGTTGAACTGAATTCTGATGCTACAAGATAATCTAGAGGTTGGGAAAATACCCAATCTTGTGCTCCATAAGACCTTCTAATGGAAAGTGAAAAGTTAAGGCACGCGAAGAAGGTTGTTGAACCACTACATGAGTAGGGGTAGGTGGATTTTCGAAAGAAGAATAATCTTCCCCGGATCCAGTAACCGGGATGCCTCCTTCACGCGGATCAACCGTAACAGGTTAGCGCATGGTTTCCCCTTCGCTTCTTTCCTTGGTGGGAGGATATTCAGGTGGTAAACCTTGTAGCCTGCGAGATCTTCTCATAGGCGGGTTGACCAGTGTTTTGAATAAAAACTTTACCCTAAGAGTTTTCTAATTGAAAATACCACACACAAAAGTCCTACACTAACTAAGGCTACAAGAAAACTTAGGTGATAAGAGGGGTTGAAAAGACGAACCCTCACTAGAAGTGTCAAGTCATCACAACTCACGATATACTGCAGGGTCCAATAGTAAAACACGACAACGGTGATTAGGACCGTATCCTTGCCTGAATACTTGACTACCTAGATGATACGCGCATAGTAGATCCCTGAGTTCTTTTCTCGGTGTATTGCTTCAACAAGACGACCAAATGGATTTTCTCAGTTGGTTATAGGTTCCTAGAAGGGTCTCCTGATATAGTTAAAGTACGTGGGAGCTCAAATCCATGTTAGTGCTATCTAATGCACAACTGTTCGAAAGGGGTCTTCCGATATACCATCGAGTACATGAAGAACCTTTTGATATACCTCAAGGGAACATGAAAATTAGTTCGATATACCGATTAATACGTGGAAGAAACGTACAGTCCCTGCGATGCAGTGCATAAAATAAACAACAACTCCTATGTTTATCGACACCAGAACACGTCTTCTAACCTATCACTCAAGTTTATAAAGATTTTAGCCTAAGCTACCGCTTAATTTTATCTTTGACGGTTAATGGAATTTATGGTGTATGTAGTGACTGTAAGACTAATGCAACATCTAAATGAGATGCAATTCTCTTTTCGATTATATCTATCTTTGTTTGTACAACGCTAATGCTGCTAAACCAAAATGGTGTGGAAAATGCTGGATGACCCAACACACCACAACTGAGTGTATGAAATACTTGACGAATAAAAACAATTACAACATAGTCTATTTGACTCAGACCATCGACCTGAACCAACAAAGAGGTTAGGAGAACAACAAAAGTTATAGGCACTGCAACAATGGATACAACTGACGAGGAGGATATTGAGGTCTTGGTCGCTACAACAATCGTGGAAGCTTCAACAATGGTCATGGTAAACCAAGATGTTTAATTTGTTTCAATTAAGAACATTTGAGCCTTGATTGCCCTTAGAAGGTGTAATGTCCTCTTCCGATTAGGCCTTGAGGCCCAAAACCGCTAACCTATGTGATTCCTGTGGCTTCGAGCGGTTATTGACAACTAGGGAATCAACTAAGGACTGATGCCATCCATAGAAGATCTAGGGCATCATCATTAGGTCAAGAAGGGCCACCGGGGCCAAAGGCCACCTTCGTGCATGCCATCCAAGCATTATTTAATGATGCATGCACTCTTTAAGTCTCCATCCGCATGCATGCAAGTCAACTGCAAATTAGAAGATAAAGTGACCTAATTAGGTCAAAGATTAGCGTTTTTGTAGTTGAAAGTTATAAAATGAGGATAAAGCGAAAGGAGACTTCATGTTTGATGATTATTATTTTGGGAGCTCTTGGATAGCAGCACAGCGTGCCGCACAACAGTTGGGGTTGGAGACGGAGTCTTCAGCTAATAGGATTTCGGCAGTGAAACATCCGTCCTAGTCTCATTCAGGGTAAGCCATACAGGTTCACCATTTGCTCTTACATTCATTCATAAGTTATCTAGTATATGGTATAGATCGTTGCAGGGACACGTGTGCAGCCGTAAGGGGGGGTTTTCAGCCAGAAAGCCCTAATCAGTTGCTGGGCCTTCAGATCTTCAGCTTTACTCCGAAACTCAAGCACCATTCTCATCATCAACATCATACTCCGGTACCCGATGATTATCAGATCCGTCCGTGCTCATCCGGAGCAGTTACCAGCTATTTCGGGATCAAGGGGGCATGAGCAGCTACCTCTTTGGAGCAAGTCGCTATCCTTCCTAGAGACCTCATAAACTCTGCATGTACCAGGCATTCTCTCTAGCACAGGAAGGCTATTAGTCCTGCAAATCGACATCATCATCGGACACCTCCTTCACTGAAAGCGTCAGCCTTTTCTGACTTGGGTTCTTGCTGCTGGGGTTTCACCAGAAGCAGAAGATATCTGTCCATCTCCGATTCAGTTCTTGGTGCTTGCATACTCTCTCAGGAGCAGTCTAGCCAGCTTATCAATGGTAAGTGTTCATTCTATCTCACAAACCATAACCCTAATTTTTGCTATAAAATAGGGATTTTTGCATGGCAGTTTGCATGCCCAGTTGTATCAGCATATTTGCTTAGAAATAGAAAATATTGGGATTTGGGATATTACAGTGGTATCAGAGCTATCTTCTTGGCCAGCTGTGGGCTTAAGAAATGAAACTTAGATGAATGCAGAAGGAGACCCTTTTGTAACCTATAGGAGGAGGAAGAGTAGATATACAAGGGGAGTTTGAGGATATCCAACTAGAAGATACCAATTCAGATATGGAACAAACAGGGATACACTCGGATAGGGGAAAATGAATGGGAGAAGAGGAGGATCAGATGGAGTTTCGTAGCTTGGTCTCTGCATTGCAAGACTTAGCCAAAGGACAAAAAGATGTATTCAATGCAATCAACAGATTATCAGCGAAACCGGAAACAGGTATCAACAGTACACCTCCCTCACCGGTAGATCGGGGATCTACAAGCAGCAGTGGAAAGATAGCGTACACTAACATTCAGAATACTCCGCACATATACATCAGACCTTCTATTAGGCCTACCATGCCTCACTTCTTGGTAGATACAGTAGGGGGCCCGGTCATGCAGGTAGAACCTAGCGAGCCTTTTGGGGCTTATTTACAGGAGTATAGAGACTTAGGGGATGAGTTTCATGCTGCCATGTCTTTTTCAGATTTCTGCAACATGAAGAGTAGGAATAGGCCCAGGAATTTCAACGAGGGTTTCAATCACAACTATGAGCTGCAGAAGACCTTGGGGAGGTTGACCATCCCAAACTTTGATGGGTCTTGTGGAGGATCAGCGAGGATATGGGTTCAAAAGTTGGATACCTATTTCCAACTCAACCCCATGACAGAGACATACGCCATTAAATTGGCTACACTTCACCTGGACGGAGAGGCTCACGAGTGGTGGTACCACGGATTGGTGACATTGGGTCACAACACCATACATTCCTACGGTGAGTTCACTCAGAAGCTCATAGAGAGGTTTAACAGGAAAGATCCGGAGATACATTTCAGGGAGTTGGCTCAACTCAAACAGACCGGTAGTGCAAAAGCTTTCATTTCAGAATTTCAGAGGATAGCCGTTATGGTAACAGACATGTCAGAGAGCAGATTAACTATGTTATTCACTGAGGCCCTCACAGAGCCGCTACGGGGATGGGTGAAAGCCTACAAAGCCCTCACTTTGCAGGATGCCATTATCAGAGCAAGAGATCTTCAGGATTCAGTCCCCAAAAACAAATTTCCACTGAAAACCAATTTTCTTGTTAGGGACAAGGACAGGAAACCTTTCCAGCAGGATGTGCCCAAGAAAAACTGGTTAGACGAGGACACTAGGAAAGATTTGAGAAGGAAGAAACTATGCTTCACCTGTCAGGAACCATGGGTACCAGGACACAGGTGTGCAGGGAAGGCGAAGGCTCACTACATTGAGGTATATTCAGACAGTGATGAGGACGACTATGAGCAGGTAGCCACAGAAGAACTACGGGCAGCTGAGAAGGAATTACACTAGGGTGATACACCAGAGGGAGTCATTGCTACATTATCTGGAGTACCAAGATTCCATACTCTCAGGGTCAGCGGAGTAGTACAGGGTCACAGAGTAGGAGTATTGATTGATGGGGGAGCCACCCACAATTTCATTGACTCCGCTTGGGTAGCCAAGAGATGTATTCAGACCGAGAAGTTCGAAGGATTCACTGTAGCAGTAGCCGAGAACTCCAGCATGGAGTGCAACTACTGGATCCCAAAATTGAATGTTGCCTTAGGTAATTATCAGATGACAGACTCTTTCTATGTAGTGGATGTAGCGGATACTCATGTGGTATTGGGTGTTCAGTGGCTTTATTCTATAGAGAAATACACTACAGACTACAGGGCAATGGAAATGGAGTTCCAGGGGTCAGACGGCAAACAAGTAGTTTTGAGGGGCATGAACACTTATCCCCCAAAACCGGTCTCGTCACAAGGAATGGAGGTAGTACTCCGACAGGATGATATAGAATGGGCTACAGAATGTTTGGTCACCTTCAGGAAACCCCCAGAGACCAGCACACAACACCCAAGTGACATTCAAACCTTGCTAAGAAACATGAAAAGGTTTTTCGGGACCTTCCATCAGGTAGACCACCAGACCGAGGTTTTGAACACATCATCGAGCTAGAGGAGGGGACACAAGAAGTCATCACCACTCCTTACAGTCATCCCAAAAGATACAAGGATGAGATTGAGAAAACAATAAAAGAATTACTGGAGCTTGGATATATTTGCCCCAGTTCTAGCCCCTTTGCATCCTCAGTAGTACTGGTCAAAAAGAAGGATGGTACACTGCGAATGTGCATCGATTATCGAACACTCAACAAAAAGACCATTAAGAACAGGTATCCCATTCCCAGAATTGACGAACTCATGGATGAGCTTCGGGGAGCTCAATACTTCTCCAAGATCAATCTTCGCTCGGGGTACCATCAGATCAGGGTAAGGGACCAGGACATCTCCAAAACAGCTTTTCGCTGTCACTATGGTCACTATGAGTTTTTGGTCATGCCCTTTGCACTTACCAATGCTCCGGCCACTTTTCAGTCATGCATGAACCACACCTTTAGAGCACAGCTACGTAAGTTTTTGCTCGTATTCTTTGATGACATCCTGATTTACAGCAAAACAAGGGAAGAGCATCTGAAACACCTGGACAAAGCATTGAGTATTTTAGAAGAACATTCGCTTTATGCGAAAATGTCCAAGCGTGAGTTTGGCATGAAGGAAATGCTATATTTAGGACACATAATCAATGCAGAAGGAGTACAGGTTGATATGGAGAAAATCCGAGCTATCAGAGATTGGCCCGCACCAAAAACAGTTACAGAATGGAGAGGTTTCTTAGGTCTGTGCACTTATTACCGACGGTACGTTAAGGGATTCTCCCAATTTGCAGCACCCCTCACAAATCTCACCAAGAAGGGAGCGTTCACTTGGACAAACTTAGCACAGAAAAATTTCGAGGAGATGAAGGTTATTATGAGTTCTTGTCCAGTTCTAGCATTACCAGACTTCTCACAACCCTTTGTAGTAGAATGTGATGCCTCAGGGGAAGGGTTAGGAGTAGTGTTGATGCAAAATCATCACCCTATTGCATTTGAGAGCCGTAAACTAAAGAACTATGAGCGCCATTACTCCATATACCACTAAGAGATGCTAGCCATCTTGCATGCTCTCACAAAATTTAGACAGTACCTGGTGGGCAGTAAGTTCAAAATCAAAACCGATCATAACAGCCTCAAGTATTTCCTGGAGTAGAAGGAACTAAATGAGCGGCAGCAGAAATGGGTCAGCAAAGTACAAGCCTACGATTTCGAGATCGAGTATGTAAAAGGTAAAAATAATGTAGTAGCTGATGCATTATCCAGGCGTCCCGCCCCATTATCTCTCAGTAGTATATCCACAGATTGGAGGGCACTTCTCTTAGTAGAATACTCCAAAAATAAATTCGCTTGCGAGTTATTGGACGGGCAAATTCATGATGATAGGTACATGATTGTTGATGACATCATCTATTACAAAAACATGATATACCTCGTTCCAGAATCCACATTGAGGAAGAAGATCATTCAGGCAGCCCATGATTCTCATTTATCGGGGCATCAAGGTTTCTTAAATACCTACATGCAGATCAGAGAGAGGTTCTCATGGAAGGGCCTCAAGGGGGGAATTATGCAGCATGTCCGGGAATGTAGCATCTGTCAGCAGAACAAGATTGAGAACACCCATCCAGCAGGGTTACTCCAGCCACTACCAATTCCAGAACAGAAGTGGGAAAGCATCTCCATGGACTTTATTTCAGGATTTCCCAAGGTCCAAGGGCGAGATTGTTTATATGTAGTAGTTGACAGACTGACCAAGTTTGCACATTTCTTCTCGATATCATCAGACTACTCGGCAGCTCAAGTAGCTGAGTTATTCTTTAGGGAGGTCTTCAGGTTACACGGGTTACCTAAGACCATTGTCTGTGATCGGGATAGCAGATTCACGAGTTCCTTCTGGCAGAAACTGTTCAGACTGGTGGGGACCGAACTGGCTACTAGTACGAGTTATCATCCCCAGAGTGACGGGAAAACAAAAATAGTCAACAAGTGGATCGAAGGGTATTTAAGGAACTATGTAGCAGGGCAGCAGCGAACCTGGATCAAATAGGCTACACCTAGGGGAGTATTGCTACAATACTACCTATCACATGTCTATTAAGATGACTCCTTTTAAGGCATTATATGGTTACGAGGCCTTGGACTATGCAGATTTGGCATTTGGAGATAGTAGGGCTCCTAAGGCTAAGGATTGGATATAGGACAGTCAGGACATTTTGAAAATATTGAAGGAGAATTTACAATTAGCCCAGAATCAATAGAAATTGTATGTCGACAAACACATGATTGAGCGGAGCTTTGAGGTAGGGGATTTAGTATACTTAAGGCTCCAGCCTTGCAGACAGTCCTCACTTAAGAAGAAAGGAGCAGAGAAGTTAAAACCCTGCTTCTATGGACCATACAGAATAATCATGAAGGTGGGAGAGGTGGCATATGAACTATAACTTCCATAGGAAAGCAAAATTCACAATGTGTTTTATGTATCTAATCTGAAGAAGACCCTTGGGCAACACATTGCTCCATTTACTGAATTGCCTCCTTTAGATGATGAAGGACTGCTAATACTGATTCTCGAACGGATCATACAGACTAGAGAAAGAAAGCTCAGGAACAGGGTAATCAGAGAATACTTGGTTCAATAGAAAGAACTATCGCTAGAGGATGCCACCTGGGGAGGTGAACAGGTATTGCAGCATCCCAGTTTGAAGTTGCTTGAGAACAAGCAATCTCAAGCGGGGAGGACTGTAATGTCCTCTTCCGATTAGGCCTTGAGGCCCAAAACCGCTAACCTGTATGATTCCTGTGGGCTCGAGTGGTTACTGACAGCTAGGGAATCAGCTAAGGACTGATGCCATCCATAGAAGATCTAGGGCATCATCATTAGGTCAAGAAGGGCCACTGGGGCCAAAGGCCACCTTCGTGCATGCCATCCAAGCATTATTTAATGATGCATGCACTCTTTAAGTCTCCATTCGCATGCATGCAAGTCAACTGCAAATTAGAAGATAAAGTGACCTAATTAGGTCAAAGATTAGGGTTTTCGTAGTTGAAAGTTATAAAAGGAGGATAAAGCGAAAGGAGACTTCACTTTTGATGATTATTATTTTGGGAGCTCTTGGATAGTAGCACAGGAGTTGGGGTTGGAGACGGAGTCTTCAGCTAACATGATTTTCCCAGTGAAACATCTGCCCTAGTCTCATTCAGGGTAAGCCATACAGGTTCACCATTTGCTCTTACATTCATTCATAAGTTATCCAGTATATGGTATAGATCGTTGCAGGGACACGTGTGCAGCCGTAAGGGGGGGTTTTTAGCTAGAAATCCCTAATTAGTTGCTGGGCCTTCAAATCTCAGCTTTACTTCGAAACTCAGGCACCATTCTCATCATCAGCATCATACTCCGGTACCCGGTGATTATCAGATCTGTCCGTGCTCATCCAGAGCAGTTACTAGCTATTTCAGGATCAAGGGGGCGTGAGCAGCTGCCTCTCTGGAGCAAGTCGCTATCCTGCCTAGAGATCTCAGAAACACCGCATGTACCAGGCATTCTCTCCGGCACAGAAAGGCTATCAGTTCTGCAAATCGGCAGCATCATCGGACACCTCCTTCACTGAAAGCGTCAGCCTTTTCTGACTTGGGTTCTTGCTGCTGGGGTTTCACCAGAAGCAGAAGATCCTGTCCATCTCCGATTCAGTTCTCGGTGCTTGCATACTCTCTCAGGAGCAGTCTAGCCTGCTTATCAGTGGTAAGTGTTCATTCTATCTGACAAACCCTAACCCTAATTTTTGCTATAAAATAGGGATTTTTGCATGGCAGTTTGCATGCCCAGTTGTATCAGCATATTTGCTTAGAAATAGAAAATATCGGGATTTGGGATATTACAGAAGGATATAACAGATCTCAATTTCTGTACAAAATGTGGGGTGGAGGAGCATTCTCTGGAGGACTGCCCCATTATGCTTGATAAAATCATTAATGAAAATAATATTAATCTTTTATCTTATGTACCAAAACATGAAGTCTCAAATCATAAGAACTTCAATTTATTACAAGACAAGGAGCAAAGATTGGTCAAGGTAATCCCCGAAGTTGAAAAGATCCAAAATAAAGACACCAATTACCTCCTGTTAGGATTATTAATCCTCCCTTGGTCAAATGTCTATTAGATTAATTATTGCCTAACTTAGGAACCTTAATTAATTAATTGGGTCCACTAGTACAATTGGGTCCAGTTGGCCTAATGGGGCCACATGTATCAGTCACTGAAGTGTGGGGAACACTGCTGGAGGTTAATTGCCACTTACTGCATGTGCATGTATAAGTTTGGGCGCCTCCTAGATCAATCCCTACATTTTAGGAGCCACTGGGAGTGTCAGCACCAACCTACTTTAGTTAGTTAGTGTTAGTACTAGTTAGTCTTAGTTAGCCCCCAGTTACATTCAGTTACTTCACAAACAGTTAAGCTAGCACTACCAATGCATGGATAATGCATGGTTGCATGGGGAGGAGCACTTTTCCTACCTACCACACTCAGTTGCACTGAGTTAACTAGTTGTCACTGGTTGTTGGAGTTATTGGTCATCAGGGAGTTGCCTATTTGGACTCCGATATTGATTGGGAGATCTTGAGTTAGAGATTCAGTTAGATCTAGTCATATCCACTTGGAGGATTCGAATTCATATCCCATGCATTCGAATTCTTTTTTATGTAAACTATTGTAACACTGGATATTATTATTGTGAATGATACTGTAAATTCCTGAGCAATACTTGTCCATTTTCTATGTGGTTTGTTTTGTTCAGTTTGTATCTTCATTCTCCATTCTTTTGCTGCAAATATTATTAGAAATATTTGCTTGAAGATCTAATGGGCATTCAAATTCTAATATGGTATCAGAGCCTTCCCAGGCAGGTTTCATGCTTGTTTCTCCCCATCGAACATCAGAAGCAGCTGGGTTTCCACAGAAGTCCCCTATGATGATTTGCTAGCTCTGGATTTTATCAGAGCAGCAGAGAGGGCGTGACGAACCCTGAAAACATGTTCATGACGGGAGGAAAAGCATGATTCTAACAGTTCATATGTTTTAGTGTGTTATTGTAGTGAAATCAACATGTGCTACGTAGATTGTGAGAAGCATCTGCAGTCCTCCAGCCATAGCAATTATGAGTTCTCAAACTCCTTAACCACAAATCCTCACAACTTCCAATTATCTTGTTTGGAGGATTGATATGCAATTGGCCTTGTGCAAGTATGGCTACCACATGATCATACATGGATGGGAGGTCGAGCCTCATCAATCTGTAGAGCAGAACAAGTTCCTAAACCGTTGTGATGAAGCATTCGGGTACTTATGTACTTATATTTCTAGATATATCCTCTTCCATTTAGAAGGATTGAGGACTCTCAGAGAAGCCTGGGAGAAGCTTGATAGCTTGTTTAACAAACAAGATGAGCTTCGGGGACACATTATGGAGAATGAGTTGGTATCTTTACATCCTAGCAGTGTCGAGACTATTGAACAATTCTTCTCTAAATTCAAGTCTCTAGTGCTCCAATGCAGACAGTGCGGAATAGAGCGAAAGGATGAGCATAATGTCCTTTCCATGCTCTGCAAACTAGGCCCTGAGTACTCTGTATATGTCTCTATGTTTCATTCCAAGTGGGAAAGCTTTCCTGATTGGAAACTTCCTTCATTAGGTTCTTTTTATGAGTCCTTAATCAAGGAGAAAGACAAATTGATTCAAATCGGATTCATCCAGACCTCCAAAGGTCAAGCTCTCTTAGTTACCGACTCTTCCAAAGTGTAAGTAAAGGGGAAATCAAAGAAGAGGGAGCCAAAAGTAGCTGATTCGAAGCCTAAATTGAATCAACAAACTTCCGAAGGAGCCTCCGGCTCTAAGCAAACGAATAAGTTTGAAAATAAGTTATGTTCTTATTGTGAAAAGGGATACCATCTTGAAGATTAGTGTATGAGGAAGCAACTTGATGAGATGTCCGCTCTTCTCAAGCAGCACAACATCGTTCCTCCAAGAGCAAAGCCTAATGAAGAAGCACCGAGAGAAGATACCAAAAGGTGTCATGCTTTGAAAGCAACTCTCTCTCCATCCTCAGCATACATTATAGATTCTGGAACCTCCAACCACATGATTGCCTCCAAAGAATCCTTCTCTACTCTTTCACTATCAAAGTGGCCTAACATTCACATGGGAGATGATTCCGAGAGTTCAGCAGAAGGAAGGGGCTCAGTCAGAGCGAAGCATGGTGAGTTCAAGAATGTCTTATATGTTTTCTCCCTTGCTGTTAACCTGTTATTTGTTTACCAGATGATTCATACAGGCTCTCCCAAGAGGGTCACATTCGATTCAGAATTAGTTGAGATCACAGAAAAAGCCACTGGAAATCTTGTAGCGAAAGGTATTGCAAATCACTTTACCAAAGCTTATGAGTTTTCACAGTTCTTACCTGTTTCTCCTCCCACAACTCTATTGTCTCATGCTAACAACACCAGCAAGATTTGGCATGAGAGATTTGGTCATCTCAATTTCAAATATTTGAAGCAGCTCCACAATGATAACATGGTTGAAGGTTTTCCCTCCATCCAAACTTCCGATGGAGTATGTGCTGGGTGCTTGGTAGGTAAGCATCCATAAAAGAAGTATGATGTTGGGAAGGCACATAGAGCTGTCTTTACACTTGATTCGATACACAGTGATGTAGCTGGACCTATGCCCACAAACTCCATTAATGGTTGTAGGTATTTCCTAATTTTTATTGATGTTTGTTCTAGGTACTGCTGGATCTATTTCATGAAACAAAAATCAGAAGTTTTTGAAACTTTTAAAAGTTTTAAAGCTATGGTTGAGAACAATTTTAATAAGAATATCAAGTCAATAAGATCCAATGGAGGAGGAGAATATGTCAAAAGAGATTTCTAGAATTTCTGTGAATCAGAGGGGATTCGAATGGAACACTCAGTTCCATACACACCACAACAAAATGGTGTGTCTGAGAGGAAGAACAAATCACTGAAAAATATGGCAATATGCCTTCTCCATGCCAAGCATCTACCTCCTTCTCTTTGGGCTGAAGCAGTAAAATGTGCTTCATATTTGTAGAATAGGGTGCCCCATAAGTCAGTGGTTGGGGTCACACTATTCGAAGCACTGCATGGGTATAATCCCAATGTCTCACATCTGAGAGTTTTTGGTTCCAAAGCTTGGGCAGAATATCACTTGACAAGAGGAAGGCCTTCCAAGCCCAAACTAGCGAATGAATTCTGCTAGGATATGCAGAAGATGCAAAAGCTTACAAAATGATGGAGGTTGCTACCAAAAGATGCTTCATTGAAAGAAGTGTCCATTTCGAAGAAGATCAACTGCATGATACTCCTCCAGCAACACTGGAAGGTATAACTATTTCTTCACCTATTTTTGATGATGATGACGTGCTACAGGTTTCAGATTCAGATGAAGAAGATCACATACAGCATGATCCTATTATTGAGACTGAATCTCAAAAGATTCTAGATCCAAATCCAGTACCCACTCCTAATCAGAAGCCTAAACCCATATGGGCTCAAAATCTTTTTGATGCAGCTGGAAGTGGTGCTGGATTTCCAGAAGACAGAAGAAGAACAAGGTCCTAGTATCAGAATGAGCATGTTGCACTATCCCTCAGATATTCGCTCTCTACAGAATGGTGCAACAAAGTTCTAGGTCAGTGCTAGTTGATGATGTCGAATGATCACCTACATAGCCCACAGAAGCAGAGATTTGATCATTCCCAACCTTCACCATCCAACAGAAACAAACAAATTCATCAGTTCAGAAGTACATTGAGAGGTCCACTGATGGACCATACTGCTGCATAGAGCTGCATTTTTTTGTAGCAATGTTACTCAAGTTATTTTTCTAAGGAGGAAGCTTCTTTCTTTTAAAGATAGCTTGCAGATTGCTATTTTCCTGCTTATTTTTTGAGGGGGGGGGGCTTTCCCATGAGGTTTTCCCCTGTTTTTTTAGTTGTACTAAGCAACATTTTTTATATTATCTTCTAGATTGTATTTGGGTGACCTATGGTCTTGTTACCAGGGCCCACAGTTGTCCAAGTTAGGATTCAGGGGGGGTGTTAGGATTATTAATCCTCCCTTAGTCAAATGTCTATTAGATTAATTATTGCCTAACTTATGAACCTTAATTAATTAATTGGGTCCACTTGGCCTAATGGGGCCACATGTACCAGTCACTGAAGTGTGGGGAACACTGCTAGAGGTCAACTGCCACTTACTGCATGTGCATGCATCAATTTGGGCGCCTCTTAGACAAATCCCTACATTTTAGGATCCACTGGGAGTTTCGACACCAACCTACTTCAGTTAGTTGGTGTTAGTACTAGTTAGTGTTAGTTAGCCCCCAATTACATTCAGTTACTTCACAAACAGTTAAGCTAACGCTACCAATGCATGGATAATGCATGGTTGCATGGGGAGGAGCGCTTTTCCTACCTACCACACTCAATTGCACTGAGTTAACTAATTGTCACTGGTTGTTGGAGTTATTGGTCATCAGGGAGTTGTCTATTTGGAATCCGATATTGATTGGGAGACCTTGAGTTAGAGATTCTGTTAGATATAGCCATATCCACTTGGAGGATTCAAATTCATATCCCATGCATTCAAATTCTTTCCTCTGTAAACTATTGTAACACCGAATATTATTATTGTGAATGATACTGTAAATTCTCGAGCAATACTTATCTGTTTCTTGTGTGGTTTGTTTTGTTCAGTTTGTATCTTCATTCTCCATTCTTTTGCTGCAAATATTATTAGAACTATATGCTTGAAGATCTAAATGGCATTCAAATTCTAATACCTCCAACCCCACCAATAGAAAGAAATTTTAAAAAATCCTTCAAAGATATTTGAAGAACTATCTAAAGCTGAAGATGAACAAGAATGCAAAAACAAAAATTTAAATGAGTTACTTCAGTTATTAACAAAGGAGGAAGTTGTCGCATGATTAATAGATCTAATGCATTCAATAAAAGTAGGCATAATGATCGAAAAGGTTCCTAAAAATCTATGCAACCTTAATAAGAAAGAAAAAACAGATATTGATCCCCTCGTCGATCTAGATTTTGACAGATACTGCATCTTGCAAGTTGTTCTTGAGTTTGGATCACAAGCAAATATAATGACTAGAATGACATGAGAACGACTAGCTCGGCGATGACTACAGGAATCATGCATATATCTTAAGCTTGCTAACCAAGGATTGATTGAACCTATTAGAGCCTGAAAGAACGCCAATACTGCAATCTTGGGAATCCAAATTCAAATCGACTTTGAAATAATTGATCCAAAGGAAGGAGCAAAATCCTTTCCGACACTGGTTAGATGAACATGGGGTTGAAAAATGAAAGCATCTATTTCGCTGGAAAAAGATAGAATAAAACTCAAGGAGATGGGAAGAAATTTATTATACCAATATACCCATCCTAGGAGAAACCATGGGAAGAACCGGGTGAAAATGAAGGAGATATAAGGAGACTGTATCAAATAAGGAAAAATAATGAAGACTCAATTGAACCAAATGAATATGAGAACTTAATTTGGGATTGCCCATTTATGTCAAACAAAATTCTGACTCAAAGCTATACAACTGGTAGATAGAAAACTATAAAGCACATGCAAGAGAATGTTGGTCGGTAAAAGTTATACCAAGATGGTTGGTAAAAACATGCCTTATAATATCCATCATACCTAAAATCTTTGAAAGAAAAACAAGAGAGTACCTGCCATTAATATTGATCAATATCGAATCGACTAATCTCCAGTCATTATGGTATAAAGAATGAGAATCACCAATAATGCATATAGAAGAAGAATCTAAAAAAGTCAATGAACATGGGTGACTACAAGGTTCAGTGGAAACCTTCATAGGCCAGGAGGCTAGATGGTGAAATACACACTAGTCGCGCATATAGACATGGACAACTGCATCTACATACTTTATTGAAAGATTTGGTGGAAGAAAGCTAGTTGGGCCAAACACAGATACCTAAGTTTGTACAAGGTTTAGATCTCGAGGAGCACATGACAAGATTTGAAAAAGTGTTGAAAAAAGTTGGATACAGAGGTGGAAGAATATGTTCCTAGCACGTTGGATGATCTACCAAGCAAGTGGTATAAAATGGAAGAAGCACAAGGAGAAACATTTACTTGGAAAACCCTTATAGAAACTTTTATCAAAGGTTTCTCCTACTCCTCAGTGGAAGAGTGCCTGAAAAAAGTTATCCAATAGGTAGCACAATTCATTACACAACAAGACGACACTAATCGACCCAAGGAAAAATGCAATCTGATTGTGAGAACCACAAGTTAGTCGGCCACAACTACAAACAGAAAATGACAACAATGTTGGAAAACGTTTTCATTGGAAAAGAGACCACCCCTACATTCAATGTCTACCCCTACATTCAATGTCCAGTCAAGACAGTACTACAAATTGAGACTAAAGAAAACTTTGATGAAGACGACCAGAAAGATTTCCCACTAGCGTTCACAAAGTTCAAAGAGGGAGAATAGAAGATTGATGAATCCGAAGCACCAGAATGGATGGACGCGTAAATCAAATCAAAAGAATTTGACATTTCAAATGATGGTAGACCCAAGATGGACAAAATTGGAGATTACTGGTTGGAGCAACAGATAACTAAAATTGTCAACCTACTAAAGGAGTATTAAGATGTATTTGCCCGTGACTACAAAGACTTGAAAGGTCTAGTTTAGGAAATGAGAGAAATGAAAATTGACATTATGCCTGATGCTAAACCTATGAAGAAAAGACCCTATAAACTAGCACATAAATACAAGGATATTGTCAAGAAAAAAATCGAAAATATACCAGCTGCAAGGATTATATATCATGTCGATCAATTTGAATGGGCTAACCCAATGGTCGTACAACCGAAGAAACATGATTCAAAACCACTGAGAATTTGTGTTGGCTTTCATGGTTTGAATAAAGTCACACTCATTGACCCCTTCTTGAGACCTTTGGCCGACAAAATCATTGATGAAGTTGCAGGACATAGATGTTATTCTTTCATCGATGTTTTTTTTAGGATATAATCAGGTCCCTATAACAAAAGAAGATCAACACAAGACCACATTGGTATGTGAATTTCGATCATTTACCGACAAAGTAATTCCCTTTGGTCTCAAGAATACTTGACCGTATTTTCTAGAATGGTCATCAAAGCTTTCCAAGAATATTTATATAAAAAAATGGCTATATACTTTAAGGACTGGACAATATATACAATGTTGAGAGAAAATGTGCAATGGCTTCGTATGATGCTAGAAAGATGCAGACAGATCCAGATATCATTCAATATTAAGAAATGCATCTTTCCCACACCTATTGGAGTATTACTAGGGCATGTGGTCTACAAAGAAGGTATAAAGGTTGATATAGCAAAAATAAAAGTAATCCTTGATCTTAAACCTCCAGTGACCCTAAGCAACTCAGAATATTACTAGGGCATACAGGCTATTACAGAAAATTTGTCAGATATTACTTCGACATGTTGGACTCGACCATTTATCAAGGATAGAGAGTTGTGAAGATCTAGTTGAAATATATGACAAACTCCCCGATGCACATATATTCAGAGTCCAAGTTGTACCGATAGAGCTAGCAAAATAGCAAAATTTTAACAAGAAGGTCAAGCACGAGCCGAAATCTCAGAGAGAAAGAAGGAAACGCTTCTAATGAAAATTGCACCCTACACCCTAATAGGTAGATATTTATATAAATTGGGATTGTTAAAGATAGTGCAGCTGTAAGACCCATTCTTAAGGAGGATGGTACCCTAGTTGGTTAAATAGGGATCTTGGTCAGTTAACTAGGAAGAGTAAGCCCCTAGAAGGTACCTTAGGGCCCCCAATAGTCTCCTGGAGTTCTTGGTTTAGGACCAAGCGGGTTGATGCCATGGAAAATTTCTTAGCATGTGGCTAGCCCCCCTATATCTCTAGGGTATCTTCGTCTCGGACCAGGCAGATTCTTGGCCTAGGACCAAGCAGATCCTACAGGTTGAGACAAAGACTTCTTGGTCTGGGACCAGGCAGATCCTTGGTCTGGGACGAAGCAATTCCTGCAAGTACATACCTGGTCAATTAACTAGGTGGATCTTGGTCAGTTGACCAAGATGATGATGTGTGATGTCCTCTTCTCCTAAATGGTTATTTCTAGGTTGTTTCTCAAGGGACTGGCCACCCTTTGATGATGTCCCTAGTACTTGACCTTTAGGAGTAGTTTGGAGGACTAGAGGATCACATCATCCAATCTGGACCTTCCTTATACAATGATGATAAAAACTCATAGCTATTGTTTGGAACATGTGGACAATATACCTTGAGTGAGAAAGATAAAATTTTGGTTGTTTCCCCACCTTATTGAAGCACCTTGGTCTTGTGGGTAAAAGGGTTGTTTTTCCACCTTGATAGTACACCTTGGTCTTGTGGATGAAAGGGTTGTATTTCCACCATGATGTGACCCCTCTTGTTGACTTGTGGTCTTATGTTTCCCTATTGGTCATAGCGCCCATCTTGGTTTTGGTACCTTGACTCTTTTTCTATGATGACTTAACTTTATTGTTTTTATTTTTGTATGATCATTGACCTTTGGCACCCTACCCTAAGTCAACATAATATTATTTTATGTTTGTTTTTGGTAACTATCCTGAAAGGTAGGGCTAGGTAGTAAAACCTTCTAGAAGATATGTCTGTTGTTGTAATTGTAACTTCAAAAGATATTCTGATTATATTATTATTGTATATTGTTGTACCCCCATCAGATATGCGTTTCCCTCCTTTCGAGATGTCATTATTGTGTATGGTCATTGAGGTAAACCCTTCCGTGTAATTCAGGGAAATAGTCTCCAAAATAAATAAAGGAACATGTACTTTGAGTATTCCTAGGTAGGTCGGCCTTAAAGAGGTTACCTGATCGACCTAGTTAGTTGAGTAAGTCACTCAACGAAATGATATAAATAGGGAGGCACCCTCCTCATTTGATACACACAATCACACTCTCTCATGTGTTCTTAAGGAGAGAGAGGATGAGGAGTAAGAGAGAGTTGTTGAAGACATATTGTTCTTGTGTTTTTCCATCTTGTGATATTATCTTGGTGACAGAACTATTTTGAGGAAGTTTGCGGGGTTTTCTCCTTTATGGTTTCCTCAATGAAAATTTCCGTGTTTTGTGTATCTTGTGTATCTTATGTATCTTGGATAACTTGTTGTGCTTGTTATTCTCTCAGATAAATATCCTAACTGAATTAATGTATAAAAACTAACATGGTATTAGATCTGCTCTGAAAGATGACACTATGCAACCGAAATATTGCTACAATGGCAGCTACTTGAAATTAGGGTTTCATGTTTGAAAACCCTAAAAGACAAAATCTAGTCATCTTTGTACTTTCACTATAAATCGAGATTGGAGAAGGATCAGGAGCTAAAACTTGGACAGGACGAAGATGAAATCTTTCTATACCTTGTGTGCGATTTTCAGCCACATATTCACTATACTTTATGAGATATGATTCCTCCAAATCAGGGTTCCAACCTCCTTTAAAATCCAGTCTTAAACATGTGACCTAGGGATAATTGCTATAGCTCAGGATAGGAAGTTCCAAATCAAATTTTACAAGATTTTGCAAATAGGGAACAGACTGGATTTTATGTGATCCGAGTTTCAGACCCCGAAGGTGAAACAATGACATGTGGCAGTCTGTACAAGTTCTTTATGCTGAACCAGTCCTCAAACAAGTCACCTTGGGAAACTTAGCATAAGTTCCACTTGGTGAATCCAATTCTGCTCTAACCTATGGGGTTGGAAAAAAGACATATCAGGCGACCTTAGGACAAAATTTCAGACTTCGAAGACAAAGAACTTCAGATATACAATAGAAACAAGATCATACAATTTTGCAGAAGAAATTGGAGAAACTAGGGTTTCTTGTTTCGGGCACTTCCCTGCACCAATAAGTTGAAAAAGGAATACCATCAAAATCTCCCTAGGACGACCTATATTTATATGGAAAAGTTTCTCATTCTGTGGAGTTTCAATTTTTGACTGCGGGACACTGCAGGAAGAAACTAGGGAATCAAGTTCTAAAGGCTTCCCACCACAATTTTCAGAAAAAAGAGTACATTGGAAAACTCACCTTGAAGATGCACATCTTCATGTCCAATCAAAAGTTTGAAATTCCAAGTTTGGAAAATTAGGGTTTCTCTAACAAACCCTAGATCAACGAACTCTAGAACTAGGTCGGACACCTCAAACTGGTAAGGTCTATATCTCTGTTATTTCCATTTGAGGTTCTCGTTTCAAAATGTCTCATCACAACTTGCTTGATAATAAGTTTGGGTGAGCTGACAACTTCCGGGCATGGAAGTGTAGGATCTCCCTGTTCCTTGAAGAAATAACTTGGATCACTATATCAGTAAGGAAGTTCTAGAGCTAGAGGGAGATGAGGCTAAGGCTACTCATAAGAAGAATTTGGTTAATGCCAAGAGAATCATTGCATATTCTATTAAGGATAATCTCATCCCACATATGTCATCCTCGAAGACACCAAAGAAAGTGTTCGATGCTTTGACGAAGTTGTTCGAAGGAAAAAATATCAATCAAAAGATGACATTGAGGAACCAGTTGAAGATTGTGAAGATATAGAACTCAAAGACCATGCAGTCCTACTTCACAATGGTTTCTCAAATCAAGGAACAACTTGAAGCAGTGGAAGAGAATGTGCAAGAAGGAGATATTGTAATGACCAACTTGAATGGCCTCCCAAGATTATGGGATTCATTCATTCAAGGAATATGTGCAAGAAGGAAGTTGATGTCTTTCAACAGACTATGGAAAAAATGCACACAAGAAGAAGCTTAGCTCATAGCAAGAGAGGATAAGATGGGGGAACTGAAGATCAAGCTCTCACAGTTCACACCAGAAGAAATAAGAGAAGAAAAGGAAGATTTCTCAAGTGATGAAGAATATGAAATTTGATCAAGAATAATTCTACTGGTGAAGACGAAGATCATACTCTTGTCCATCGTTGTATTTGGATAAGAAGGAATGAAGTTGTGAATGAAGAAGCGACACTAACACAGGTTCCCATAACCAGATGATGAAGTAGAAGACTCTGGTTATTCCTGTAAGAAGACAATGATAAAAAGGGACTCCACCCACCAAACAAACAAAGATAAGTGTTTAATTGTCAATTCATATATATCCGCTTACTTAAATTTTAGTTGTGCACATGTTTATATTCATTTGATGTATTATGAACAATATACTACTGACTTACATGCGTTGGGTAAGTAGCCTATGGTGATGTACAACATTCCATTGCTACTTATCTAGAATGAAACATCTTTTCTGACATATTGAGAGTAGTGCACACTCTTAATAAATGTTATGTAAGAGATGGAAGGAATCTAGAAAGTTACCATATGTATACGAGATATGGATGAATGTTGTAGCATTGACCAAGATAGTTGCATGACCGTGTGACATATATTTTTATGTCTTAGAAATTGTCACTATTAATATGTTTTAGAAATAATGAAATGTTTCTAATGATGCAATTGAATCTGACTTGTAGGAAATATCACGTACAATCTCCTACAAGAAAAAGGATGAGTCTTGTTCTGAAGAACAAGTGACGAGAGTTCATTTAGAAGATTCACTCCAACAAACATACATGAAGATGAACCTGAAGCTCCTAGGGCCAAGGACATCATGATGGAAGAAAGAGCTTCAGAAGAATATAAGAATCATGATATGAACTAAAGTAAGTGGCAGATCCACCTCGAGAGATGAAGAACACCTTGGGCTCGAGAGATCATCCAAGTTGAAGAAAAGTATGGAGGGAGTTCTAAATAAAGTAAGAGGCCTTAGACACACTCCATTTATGTGCAACTGTTGAGTGAAATCATGGATACAGACCCTTCCAAGCTATGAAGAAGCATCCGAGAAGAAATGGAAGGAGACTTTGATCAAATAATACTAGTTGATCATGGACAATGATGTCTAGAATGTCGTTTCGAGACCTGAAGGGAAGTCCGTAGTGTCTTCCATGTGTATATACAAGATCAAACATGCAACAAGTGGCAACATCGAGGGATACAAAGCAACATTCGTGGTTTCTCTCAGAAATAGAGAGTAGGCTATGGAATGACATGATCCATTGACTAGACACACTTCCCTAGTGAATTAGAAGTGTATATCGAGCAGAGAACCACATGTACGCAAAAGGATTTATACGCGATCAAAAGGCACCCATGGGATAACACATATAGTTACATGAGGAGCTTGAAGATCACTTAGAGTGATGCAGATCTTAACCTTTGCTACAAGGTTGAATATGAAATCCTATAGAGGACGACAGGCTCATAGATGGGTGCAAGAGGAACTTTCAACAAAGTTTAAGATAGAGGATCTTGGTATTCAACATAGATGACATAGATGGATACATAGAAGATCGGTAGTAGAGGAAGCTACTTGTCACTCCAATACAAAATGTTCAGATACATAGAGCAAAAAATGCAGAGGGAGGATGATGCTCCAGTTCAAAGGGTGTGACTATAGAAGATATCCGAGTTCGATATGGTACAACATGATGGACAACTTCCTAATGGACTTAGGATTTATAGAGAGTAAAGCGGGTTCCTAACCTTTAATTTAAGGTTGATGGCGAAAGATTGGTAATGCCCCTGCTACATGTTGATGACCTGTTCTTGATGGGAGAGGACGAACTCATTGTAGATGGAAAGAGGAATCTTGCCATTGAGTTCGAGATGAAAGACCTAGGGATGATGCACTACTTCTTAGGTATGGATGTGTGGCAGAGTGCAGATGGGATTTTCCTTGGTCAAGGAAAGTATGCAGTATACTGGACTGCAAGGTGATAGTCACACCTATGGAATTGAACTTGAAGCTTCTGTGTGGTGCTTCATCATAGTCGGTTGATGCCATGATCTATCGTTAGATGATTGGCTCATTGATGTGCCTTACATATACGAGACCATACATATGCTTTACTGTGAACACATTGATCCAGTTCCTAACGGATCCGAGACATGTTCACCTGGTTGTTGCAAAGCATGTATTTAGGTACCTGAAGGGTACAATTGAGTATGGGCTCAAATATGGTGCGAATCAAAAGATTAACCAGTAGGGTTATGTTGATTTGTATTGATCAGGAAACACCACTGATAGGAAGAGCACTTAGGGTTACTGCTTCAATTTGGAATCCAGTATTTTCTTCTGGTTTAGCACGAAGCTGTACTGCATGGCCCTTAGTACAACCGAGGTATAATATGTTGCAGCTTGCTCTACTAATTTTGAGATAGTATGGATTTGAAAGCTACTATATGATTTGTTTGATCTGACTTGAATTTTTTGTATGATGTAGAGAGGAGAAGTGAATCTCCAGAATGTGATCTAGAACGAGGCCCCTAGAAAGAGGGAGTAACGAGTTCTAGCATAGTAGGAGATGTAGGTTGTTTAGCAACGTAAAAGGTCATGGCATGCTCCTATGACAGAGATGACGAGAGACCAAAAGACGTAGATGCATGAGATATCACATGGGAAAATAGACAGATTGTCCAAGTGGAAAATATCCTGGTGTAGGATGTAGGTTGCTTGGACGTAATCAATCATGTAGGTTGTCCTTGAATGTAATCAGTCCTCGCGTTGTACGCATGTTATCCTTGGATGTAATCGGTCCTAATACAGGTTATCCAAAGTGTAAAAGGTCCTGGCGTGGTACATAGGTCGTTTGGATGTAATGAGTCCTGCGGGTTGTCTTGGAGTGTAAAATATCTTGGCATGGTATGCAGGTTGCTCAGACATAATAAGTCCTGGAAGGCCGCCCAAATAGAAAATATCCTGGACGCAGGTTGTTCGGATATAATAAGTCCTTGAGGTTGATTTGGAACGAAAAATATCCTAGCGTGGTACGCAGGTTGTTCTGTCATAATCAGTCCTTGTATGTGTGTGTTCACTTGTTGGAGATGATGAGGTCACAAGGCACTTCGTGTGCACCTGAGAAGTTCTCACATAGTGGTAGATGCATGTTGTCTTGGTGATGTGAAAGATCCTGGCATGCTCTTATGTTGGTAGAACGCAAGTTGACTGTAGAGAGACGTAATGCACTTGGTGTGCTCCTAGGCGATTCTCACATAGTGGAAGATGCATGTTGTCTTGGTGACATGAAAGATATGTTGGACACAATGGTCACACTGAGAGGGGTTTGAATCATTGTGAGATAATTTAAACTTTTTCACCTTCAATTAATCAATGTATATCAATCATTATGTTATCAATTACATAATCATATTCATCATGAGTCATAAGCACAATAAACACATCAAAAAGAGAGACACAATAATATATGTAATGTAAAATTTATTTATGGTAATGGAATACTTCAATCTTCGCGATTACAATCAGCATCAACTGATAAGAAGAACACCAACTCTTGTAGCAAGACCCAACCTGGTTTTTTTAGCTCCAACTAAGAAAGGGTTGAGGAGTCCTATCCTCAAGTGCAAGACTCACACTTTCATGATCAATCAATCATCTATTGCATCCAACTATTGATCAACCTTTTCTCATCCACCTTTGATCGCCCATCTACTCAAGAAGCCACATATGCCAAGTCTGCTGTTGCCATCAACTTGTGATGTCTTCTTCACTTTGTCACTGGTCATGTATTCAAGGTCCACACATGTCATCAAGGTCTACACATGTTATTAAGGTATGCATGTCATAAACCTCTGCTCATTAATTTGTCACTATACTGTTGAGTTTTATGTCAAGTCAGGATTCTCATCACTGCCATTATGGTGTCTCTTCATTAATTTGTCACTATACTGTTGAGTTTTATGTCAAGTCAGGCTTCTCATCACTGCCAAAGAGTCTCCAAGTCTATGTACTCTTCATCATGTATACTGTTGCTACTCTCACTCAAAATTTGACCAAAGCACTAAAACAATACTACAACAACTCGGTAGGGTAATAGCACATTATCAGTTGCAATCAAAAGTGTCACAAAATCTACATCAACTGAATCATACTTTGCACATTAGAGTCTCCTATTGGATATTAGGGTTTCATGCTTGCAACAATATATTCTATCATATCACAAGATAGTAAGTCCAATCATAGTGTTCTCTGACATGTACCATGCCAAACTTGATTTAAAGCATATATAATCTATCCTCAATCTTCAAACTGCTCTATTTTGCTGATGATTAGTGCTTGTTGTATCTTACAATCAATGAGCCATTCATATTTCCCTTAACACATACCATATTGCTGGGCTAGGCTTGATCACAAAACATATAGCTATTGCAAATTTCATAGCACTGTTGTAGTCTTGTTCTGTATGTCACTCAATCACAGACATACACAGTCTTTGTACACTTGTCAATACAAACAGTTCTTCTAATCTTCAATACACAACCTTTAGAGTCTTTTCTACATTTATTTACCACCGTAATGTTGTCTTTTGCCACCAAGATCAAACCCAAAACAACTTTACTGCTGTTGCCTCTTGCCATCGAGATCAAACCCAAAAAAAAGCTTTATTGCAGTTTCCTCAGTAAGCCTGAGTTCAGAGCTGTTATGTCACTTCTCCTAAATTGCACTTCATCATTGCGACTGCTATAGACTAGTTATAGTCCAAAAATCACAGAGGTCAATCCCCACCTCTCTTTTTAGACTGTAACTATCTCAGTTAGCTCACATACCCGAAAATATCAGACCAATTTTATTATTATCAGATTTCAAAAGGAACTCGTGTTTACTGCTCTATTTTTCCTTCCTTAATTCGCTACCTTAGTAATCTCCCACAAAAATCAGAGCTCAATTTTCTCCCATGAATCCACAAAATGATTGAGGCGAGCTGTGTATTTATACCAGTGTAGATCCAAATCCTAGGTTCTATCAAGCGTTGAGAGGGATCAATCTCTCGAGATGCAAACCTCTCATGGAATAGCTCCTTTCCTGCAATATCTGAGAAGAAGTTTGCACTAATAAAACCCTTAAGAAATCAAACTAGTATTTTTTGAGACTTGAATATATTACCTTTCCAATTAATCAACTACCAATTATTTTATATATATATATATATTTTTATAATTACTCTTTGTTATCCATTCATCAACCATGAGTTATCCATTCGTTGCTACCAGTTATCCATGAATTAGCTAGTTATGAGTTATTTTTTATATTCTTTTTTATTTATTTATAATTTTGAACTACTGCCATAAAATCAATCTCCATAATACACTTGTATTATCCTCTTTCATAGATAAAAAGCTAGTCCACCCCATATCTAAAATAAAAACTAATCCATATAATTTCTATTCCTCAAATTAACTTATGTCAAAAATAAAAAAGCAATCCATATAATTACTATTCTGCTACTTAACTTATCTGCCCTGTTGTTACAGTTGTCGTCTGAGGCTATTTCCCACTGAAATCCAACAACGAATAAACCGATGTTTTGTATACATGATCAGCCTCAACATAAAGGATCTATATGAGTGGAATGACTGAGCGCCCATTAGTATTTTTGAGAAGGTGTTAGAGAGGGCGAGAGCTATCCGCCCCGTGGCAGCCTCTTAAAGAGGCTGTCAGTATGGTTATATGGGCCATCCCATCTAGCATACAAGGTATGGAGGTATGGACATGCATAATGCCCGAAATCGCCATGGAGGTATGGACATAGATGGTGCCCGAAACCATATCTCACGGTTTTATGCTCATGGCATACGACGGTCTGCCGGAAACAATGTCCGGAAACCATGTGCCAATCTTCTGGAAACCACTGTTGATTATTACAAGTACCATGTCAACTCCTGACGGCCTCCAACACATTTGACAAGGACATGCCGCCGGATTTACCATAGATTTCCAGATCTGCCAAGTCTAATTTTATTGAATTAAAGCTCTCACCAACTCATTTTGTCATCCCTGTTCATCTAATTTGCCAACCATCTCCGAAATGCGCCTGAGAAGTGAGAAGAGAAAAAAAAATGCAGAGCAGGGTGCTCAAGAAGCCTCAGGTTGAAGCAAAGCAGTGAAGAACTCCAGGAGAGGTCAATCCGGCAGCTTTTATGGATTGATTTGAGAGGGCGATCCGGAAGCAAGTTCAGACACACTTGTATGACGTAATTCTCTCTCCGCTAGCCAGTTAGACTGTGGCTGCATTTGCATTTCTGTGTGAGCTGGGTCTTCATTCTCTTCAATAAAATCATGAGCTCCTCCTTTTTCTTTATTGTCATCAAATTTTGCTCCTCGAAATGATACCGAAGCTTCTAGATTAGGTATGGCAGCTGTCTGCGTAGTCGGATGGTTAAGACCAAGAAATCCCTGATGCATCCTGCAAAACACATTGAAGATTTATTACAATATGATCTGCATTTGAGATCTATTAACATTGAGATGTATTACAATGGTAGATCTACTACAATGCTTACATTTTTGACATTGTTATAATTTAATGATAGAAAAACAGTTCTGTTAAGCTTCAGATTTCTCTCGAGCTTCGAGCTATAATGCCCAAAACTTCTAAGAGACCTAAATATTTAAACAAAAAAGATGCAACATAAAGTAGACATTATTAAGATCATACCGAGGAAATAATAATCGGTTTCCCAGCACCAGATGAACCAGAGATGACAGCAACTACCAAACTGGGAATGATGGCAACGGACCGTGTCATAAAATTAGGGAGCCATGCTTTCATTTTCAAATTAAGAAATCCCTGCAACGACAACGACGTACCACAGTTAGATGACATCATTAAAAAAAAATGCTATGGAAATGAGATCAGCAAAAATCATATTCTTTTCTCTTCTTGGTAGAAATATCAGTTAATAATGAACCTCCATGATAAACTGCCTAGCATATGTTCCTGTCATGGCTGAGCTCTGCCCAGATGCCAATAGGGCAACTCCATAAAGTATTACGCTCCAGCTCCCCAGCACATTCTGAAGAGAAACCAACGAGGTTTTTTTGCAAAGTATGGTGAATTTATAGGAATGTTAATCCCATTTTTAAAAAAACGAAAGGAATTATTCAAATTAACATTTGTAAATCTATCTTAATCTTGATAAAATTTTATTTTTTTTATTTTTAATTTCAAAACAATTAAAAAAAATCTTTAATAGGTTATCAACAATTCTAAATAGTAATTTGACTTTTTATAAAATTTAAATTTATAAAAAGTAAGCTTACTTATAATTATAAAATGAGTATAAGTTTAATTAGAATTCAGAGATAAAATTGCCGACGGGAATTCGGATATAAAATTGTAATGTATATATCAAATTTGTAGGTTATTCTAGTGTAAAATAAATTGTAAATGTATTAATTTTTTTATACATTATACATTATAAATATATTATATTACATAAGTTATTATTATTAAATATTAAATGTTTTAAATATAAGTTATTATATTAAATATTAAGTGTGTTAATGTATGTATAGTGAATAGTGAATGTATTTTAATATAATAATGTATTAAATGTATTTATAATATTATAGAATATAAAAATATATTGCATAAGTTAATTTTATAAAATATTTAAAATTTGAAAATATGTATATTGACGAATGTAATGCCGAACCTCATTTCGAACTTCATAAAAAAAATCGAATTCGAACCGAATTTCAAGGTTGTCTAACTCGAATTCGAACCCGAACCATGTGACATAGCTGTATACCATACTACAATCAAGAGAAACCATAGTCTCTGAAAATATTTAGCTGCAATGGGCTTCTGCTTTGAGGTAGCCATAGGTCCAGTAAAACTACGCTTGGCAGTAGGAAATGTCGGTGGAAGATTTGGATTATCGACTCTGCTGGCCAAAGAAAACAATGTAGACATGAAAGAAATGCCATCTCCTAGGGAATGATGCAGCTTAACATACATAGTAGATCCGGCCTTGCTTGTTCTGTAGGGCATGAAGTGGATTTCCCGAGGACGTGACCCATCGAGAGGCTTGAGGGCCAATTTGGAGATATAGTCATCAATACAGGCCTGATAAATTCCTGGTCTGGGGGAAACTCTGCAGTAAAAAAGTGGTCGTCCAGGTTTACTGTTGTTTTCTGCCATCGCAAGACTCCCCGGTCGTCCTCTTTCTGACAAACACAGATCTTCAAGATATGAGAAACACAAAAATCGGAAGAAAAAAGATGTTACCAGTAGAAATGCACTAGTAAAGCTCAAGACCTTGGACCTTATTTAAAGAAACAAAACCATCAAAACCTAGGTGAGGTACCCTAGACATAGCTATAGACTGAGGAAACTGGAAAACTTATTTTTAATGGATCTTGATCAAACACAGAACCAGAATCCTGGGCAAAATACCCACTAAACAATATTTTAAACTTAAGATCTAAACAACCACTTTATAGTATTTTTAATCTAAGAACTGTAGATGTTATGCAAAGTGAATGTCGGTTCTGAGAGCGAAAGTAAGAGGAGGAGAGCAATGACCATTATGCAGGAGAAAAGTGGGTTTCTTGACAAGAGCGCGTCGCCGATGACTTTCTTGACGCGAGAGACATCCATTCTCTATTCTTCAAATTTGAACACAACATTTATGCAGACAGCCAAGGTTGCGAGAGAAAGAGAGTGGCTAATGGGGTGTACTGGGTGACCCTGCCCAATAGTAATTTGACATTTTATAAAATTTAAATTTATAAAAAGTAAGCTTATGTATAATTATAAAATGAGTATAAGTTTAATTAGACATTTTAAGGGTTTAAATTTTTTAAAGTAGTTATCACCAACTGGAACAATTTTCAATAGTGGATCGGAGGACTACGTAGCCGACGTTTCGGAAGGAAGTTGATAAGTGACAAGAATAGTTGTTTTTCGATCGCCGATGCTTTACTGGAAGGAAGTTGATAAGTGACAAGAATAGTTTTTCGATCGCCGATGCTTTACTGGTTTCTGATCTCGGATACATAACCATGACAAGCAACCTTTCTGATCTCTATCCGCAACAGCCGAGTAGGTTCACAAGATTCCGATGCTGAATTTGGGCAACAAGCTTAACTTCATTCATAAATTCTTTCTTTCCTTGCATAGAATTTAAGGACAGCTTCTTCACCACTATTTCTTTTCCAGTTTTAGTAGTTCCTTGAGGGAAAAGACAAATTATCTCAAAAAACTTTTGTAAAGTATGAAAGCCTAATTGTGTATCTTAACAAAATAAAATAAAAAATATAAGCTAGCAACATACAACCATCAAGGCTTTGGTTAGATCAACAGTTTGCTGAGCGCTATGATTCAAGAATATTCTAAAAACTAGTGGACTCTTTCTTGGCACCGGTTACCTTGTATGCAGGCCCAAATCCTCCCTCTCCAAGCTTGTTATCATTGTGAAAATTTTCAGTAGCAGTCACCAATGTTTCCATTTTAAAGATCATTGGCTGATTCTCAGAGATCATTGTTGCTTCCTCCATTTATCTAAAAACTGTAGAACCAAAAAACTCAACTACGTTAGAAAATATAGCGGCAAAATTGAATGCCCTCTTTTGAATAACACTTGTGATGCCTCTTAGAAGAGCATGGTGTTCTGGCTTGCATGTCTATTGTATTGTAATATTGCTACTGTAATGGAGCAACATGTGTCAAAAGGTGGAAGTGATCCATCAAATCTGTGTGTGTTGAACCGATCCATCGACGCCATTACTTCATAAAAATAAAAGCATCAACGTGTGTATACACTACGTTAATGTATTAAATCTATATCATTCATTGAATATGGGCGTCTGATCATATTCACTTCTAGCTTTGAGATTGATGTGCATATATAATCAGACTCTCCCGTTTATATGGGTCTTTGTTAGTCAAGAAACAATTTATTGCTGAAACTGCAAGGTGTTAATTTTTTATAGGCCAAGGGCTGCTTGACTGTCCTACCATCCATACCTTCGTGTCCCCTTCGAGCGTTCAATCTTCTTCTACCTATTGAAAACAGGCACACGAATACCAGGAGAAGCGAACTGGCAGCAACACCTAAAATTAAGGGTATTTTGTTTGAAGCCTTCTCTGAGTGGTTGATTAGCATAATATAACTTGATGGTGTGATTTGCTTCTGCTGAGCAGCATTAACTGGCCCTTCTGCAGATGAAGGCGAATTCAAGAAACTATAGATTTCATAACGAACTATGTAGTTTTTCTTCCACTCAGTACTTCCTTCCGTCAGTTCTTTCATACCTACTTCCACTCCAATGGCATAAGTGAAAAGAAAATTGATTACATATAACAGACATGTTGTGCAGTCGGCACTAGATATATCTCTCCAGCACTGGACCATACCGTAAATCGTTCGAGACAATGAGTCTTGAGTTGTTCCATAGGCATATGAAGCATATCCAGTTCCTCCAGATCCAGTTGTGGCTTCAACCGACAAATTGGTCAATAAACCTTCAAGAGCATGGAGAAAGGCATCAGGGCTAGACAAGAATTTACCTATCTTAATCTATCTTAAGATCTGCTTCATCTGCTTAAGGCATATGGGCTAGACAAGAATTCAAATTAACATTCGTAAATCTATCTTAATCTTGATAAAATTTTATTTTTAATTTCAAAACAATTATAAAAAATCTTTAATAGGTTATCATAGTTTGGACTTTGACAATTAAAAGATATGTAATATATCAAAGATCATGAAACTGCCGGAATTCACAAATTAAAAGATATGTAAGTATCAAAGATTATGAAATTGACATAATCCACAAACGGTTTAAAAGTTCAATAACATAAACTGTTGAGAATTTTAGTAAAAGAATTACAACTTTGTTTAATTTTATTGTCTCTTAATTCAAACAGCAGGACCTGAGTGACTCAGTCATCTTGATCTACTAACAGAAATTCTAGGGTTTCAAATACAACATTAAAAATTAAAGCTAAACCTAGGGTTTTAAGTACAACAGTTAAAAATAAAGCTATCATGATTGGATGTCGCAGTTGCATTGCTGATTGGATGTGGCAGTTGCCTTGATTTATTTAGGTCCATGTCTGCACAATTTTTTAAATTCTCTGGAGATAATTTTGTGGAAGAACAAACATCCTCGGTCAAAGAAGTAATAGCCACATTGATGACGAATGAGGTAAATAGAGCGATTGTAGTTTCTATGAGGAAATACCTGCACGCAAACTGTAAAATAGACACCATTATAAGTCATTTCATTCTTGTATTTGATTAGTAGGACATTAACATATCTATTATCAGCATAGTCAAATTCTTAGATCGGCGTCAGAATTGCTTACAATTCTTGAGATTTCAATTCTTCTAATGGAAAAACAGACTTAGCCACTGCTCTCCCGTCGACCACGGTGGAAACAACTTCAATAGCCAATGCTTGATTAGCAGAATTCACTGCCAACTTATATGAAGCTGCTGCAATAGATCCAGGGATTCGAGCACCGCTATCATTCATGCCGAGCCTTAAAATCAAGACTGCACTTTCTTGCTCTAAGACGACACAGGAATGGCAAAACAACGAAACTGAAAAAGTCAGAAGCGAAAGAGTATGGAAACAGACCACTTCCAATTTAATTTACGCCTATCGGGAGTCTATTGAAGAATGAGCTGGGGCATTAGTCTTCTATGCTGCCGACGTTTCGGAAGGCAAACACTGAACGTACCGATGATTAGTCCCGTTTCTTGCCGATCCGTGTTTTATCTCCCTTTTGTTTTATTTTAAAAAACCTTTTGTTTTGATTGCCGGCGTCTTTGTTTTTCTTTTTATCGCAACACAACCAAACTACAACTGATGGATCTACTTCCAGCAAAGTCTCTTAAAAAACTTACCTTCAGGACATGACAGCTGCAGCCAGCGAAATTGCGGCCTTTGAATAGAAATTAGGCAGTTGGGCTAGCACAAAATGGATTGAACCAAAAATAGCAATGAAGTAAGACTGCTTGACTTTTTTACAATTTGTGCAAACAATATCATGAAAGCGCTTCAATGATTTTTTCCCAGCAACCATGAAGACTATATCTGCACCAATTTCAACTATCAATTGTTGTGGAACAACAATCCACAAACCAAGCTTCTCCCCAAAAGCCTGTTGGCCCAACTCATGATACCGATCAAAACGTTTGCCCGGAATTATCTCATGCATCTCAACCATTTGCCAAAGTGTATATAGGGTAATTATCCATGAAAGGACAAGCGCACTACAACACCCGGGCCCCTGCAAAGCCATCAACATTGTTCAGAAATATAATGAAATGATCGAGATGAAAGATGTGTGTATTCAATGATTACTAAATCATTTGAATAGACAAACTTAAAATCTAGCATATAGTATAATAAACATGTTGTCAATTTGACACCCCTCCTGGAAACATCAAGTGTAAGTTGTCGGGCAGAAAGCCAGTCCATGGTTTTGATAGTGTGGGAAAGAGTTGCATAAATGTTGTAGGCCATCTATTGCACAGTTCAAGAAAATTCTATGCACAAGACATGAATTTACCATCCTAAGCTCTCCATCGTAGACGGCAAGCTGAGAACTCCTGCGCCCACCATGGCAGTGATAATGGGGAATGTTGAGTGCCACCACTTAGCATTTGGAGATGATGTAATTGGCGTAGTGGCTCTAGTGCCATTTGCATGATCCTGCAAGGAGTTTTACAACAATCTTCAAAACATATCAAATAAAAAGCATGTTAAATGGACTTTAGAATCCAGATCATTGGAATGCAATTGACACTGGACAACAAATACAATATTTAGTTCATTGTCATATTTCAAGAAAGAGAGAAGAAGTTCTCTAATTAAGCTTAGAAATGAAGTATGTGTTTTTTGAGGTTATCAAGGAATTTCGATGATAAACTGATCTATGGAAGACGGAATTGCAGCGGCTAAATTCCTGTTACATAAAAAATAGAGTTAAATAAACGATCTAAACCCCTGTAACATAGAAAAGAAGTTAAGTACACTGACAATTTCAATGGTAGAAATCAAAATTTGCGGAACTAGCTATCGCGAGGTCATTTAAGACAAAAACAGAAATAAAGCGCTTAAATTTTCATGGAAACGGAATAGCCCCGACCTCTACGTCGAAATAACGGACGTCCCTTGCGTTCAAGGACACCATGGTCGATCTCCAACAAAGATCTTTTTCCAAGGGATTTCAGATCCCAAGCAATATTTAGACAATAGCAGTTCGCTTTGAACAGTTTTCAATCTAACTCTGTTAATGCTTTATCCAAACTGTGAGCAATTTAAAGCTCTCTTGAGTAGCAGCAAAGAATGATCTTCCCCTTGGCAAAGGCGCAGGCTTTATAGCGAGATAATGGACACCGTAGAACCTAAGTGCAGCCACTTCATAAACGTATAAGAAAATAAATGCAGCAGCCGGTAACATCCAAAGAGAGCTTCAAAGGATGTTGTTACCAAAGAGAGCTTCAAAGGATGTTGTTCAGTTAGCACATTCCTATATATATATATATAGGAAAGTGGTTATTGTTTCCTAGATCCACAATGGAATCCCCGAAGACAAAAAGCGCAGGCACTTTGCGTGTAACTTTCTTTGCTCCTCCCTTAGAGTCCGCCAACCTGGCAGAAATACATAGAACAGATAACACCAAGAAAATACGATTAGGCTGCGGCATTGATAATATTTTCCTGCAGGTAAAGAGACTCTATGACTGTTAATTTTTTTTTTCAATGTCTTGAAATCAAATATATGTCTTTTATGTACCAACTATTTAATATTTTCAAAAAGAATTGTTCACTGTTTTGCAATCAAATATATGTCTATTATGTATATCATTTGAAAATTTGAATATTGAATGTTTTCTTAAAAAAATAAAAAATATATTGATATCATTTAACAAATTGAATATTTAATATTTAAAAAAGAAATTCAATTTTTAATCCACCTTATTAGTTTGTAGTTACATAGTTAAAAAACAATTTTTTAATTGCTTTATCAATTTTTTTCACTTTCTAACCACTAATAAAAATATTTGCTCCTTATATTACAATGCATACTTTAATATCTAATCACTAAACTTTTCATTCAAATTCATATTAAAATATCCATTAAATAAATGTGTAATGCAATACATATTTAAATTAAATTTAAAATAGATATTTTAGTTTTAAAATCTATATGTGACATAGTTGAATACTATACTTTTGAAATGTTCATCTATATTAATTGACATAGAGATCAACCATATCTTGCCAATGTTTATATGAATCTAATCTTTCTCTTTCCTATCAACTCAAGAATATTCACTCAGTATTGTTGAGAAGTAGGTCAAACATCACAAAACAATTTTTATACTTTGAAGTAAGCATTAAGCAACATTACAGTACTTAATCAAACCATATTATTTTGAATGTAATTTGTATAGGGATTTGAAAAATGAATAAGTGGGAAAGGATTAATGAGTTGGAGGTTCAAGACCCAGAGGACATGATGGAGTTTTCAACGGAGGGATTGACTTGGGCAGAAGTCTGGGGAGACCAAGTTGCAATTATTCCATATTGTCAACTTGAGGATTTTATAAGTGGGGAGTAATCCAATGAACCTGCGCCTACTCAATTTGTCGTTCAGACTCGACAAAGTACAAAAGTTGAGGATATAAAAGAGACTAATTTTGGGACATATCTAGATTATGCCATGTGAGTCTTTATAATTTATTTTCAATACATTTTAAATTTTTGAGTTCAATAACACTATGTCAAACATGCAATTAACAATTTATTTAATTTGTTTTCAATTCTATGGATATAGTTATTGGTGTGTATACGGTCCGCAACCCACACGGAAAGCCATTGGCCAAATACAAAAACAAGCAAAGAAAAAACGCCATCCATGTGAAAGTATTAAAGTTGGTTGTCCGTGTCACTTTATTGTGAGACGACTTCAACTTAGACCAAATGATGCTGTTATAACATATATTGCATGTAGGCATATTGACAAATCAAATGTTGTCTGCCATGGAAATGATACAATTGGTAGGCCTCAGACATTCAAATATGCGCCACATTTATCAGAGGATATATGAGCTAGTGTCCAAGATTTGGTTGAAAAAGGTTTTAATGTCACAATGATATGGGACAAGTTCATCTTTGATGTGGAGCTTGGATCCAGTGATTTGTTCACCGGGCTATCTCGAGATGCATTAATGACAAGAAAATATATCTTAAACATTTACAATGATATGAAAAGGATAGAATATGTGAAGGATGAATGCGATCCTAGGAGCGTGGAATGTTGGTACAATGAGTGCCCTCGAAACTTTTTTTTCTACCAAAAACAAGATGTTGTTCAAAACATTCCTTTTATTATAGGCATACAAATGCCGTGGATGTGTTTAATGATGGTAAAACATTCACATGACAATGTTATGTCAATGGACTCAACCTTTAGCACCAACAAGTATGGGGTGAGTTCACATTTTTTTTATTCATCTATTCAACTACATTTCAATGCCTATACCTTATATAATTATATTTGTTTTGTGTGTGACATAGTATCATCTTTACACTTTAATGGTCTTTGACGAACATCGCAATGGGGTTCCAGTAGCTTGGGTGATTTCTTCACGCAATACTACATATGACATATGCAAATGGTTGTCAACATTAATTGCGGCTGGAAAAAAAGAACAACCAAATTGGGATGTCAAGGCTTTCATCACAGATGATGCTGCAGCTGAAATTGAGGCATTAAGGTAATGTTTGTGTTCCTTTTAAAATAGGCATAACAAAATAAAATTTGTATATATTTTCTTATGTTGTAATGTTATTTCAGGAATTTGACCAACTCTAGAATATTATTATGTGTATGGCATGTCTGTCGGGCATGTTTAAAGAATGTTGGAAGTAAAGTGAAAGGAAGAGAAAATAGAATTTGTATTTTTTGTGCTCTAGGAGAGATTATGCACTCGTGTCAAGATATTGAAGCTGTGCAAAAAGCAGTTGCAAGTTTATTTGTTGAGTTTAGTGAACACAAAAAGTTTTTGAAATATTTTAAAACCACTTGGTTAGCGAACAATAAAATATGTAAGTTTTTATGTAGTTTGTTTTTATGACTACTATGCAATGCCATATTTGTAGTTATTACTTCATAACTAATAAATTTGTTTTTCCAGATATGTGGGCAAAAGCTTGTAGAAATTTTCCACATTCTAATCAAGATACAAATAATGCAATTGAATCATATCATGGATATCTAAAACAAAGGTACTTGAAGGAGATCAACAACGCCTGCCATACAAGGGTCGATTGGCTAATTTATATGTTGACAAAGGTTGAATTGTATTACAATCATATGCAACGTCTAAAAGAATCTGGTTTTATACGACCTCGAAAAGTCGAGGAATAGTTGAATGCATCTAAATGTAGAGCAAAACAAATCCCAAATGAAGATTGTGTTGCTAATGAACAAAATCACGAGGAATATTGGGTTCGTAGCCAAACCAATGATACTCAAAATACTTGGTATAAAGTTGTATATAAAGGGGCAAATCAACACTCATGTAATTGTAATTGGGCACTAAATGGAAATGTATGTAAACATGTATTAAAAGTTGAGATGCTAGTGACTAACACTATTTTGGGTGACAATAGATTAATAAATGCTTCTGGTTCTATTACTGAAAGGCCTAGAATTTTAGTTGATTTAAATGTAACAACTCTTTAGAGCCCAGAAAACCAAACAAAGTTTCCACCATGCTTCGATTCTCCTCCTAATATTAACTACCATAGTGAAACAAGTATTGTAAGAACAGAGAGTGTGTTACCCGAGGATGATGAAATGAAATTTGTTATGTCATCAACTCATGAAGAATTGAGGGCTTTTTTATCCATAAGACCCACAAATTTGGAGCAGGCATATGCATTAAACCATGTGGTTTCCAATGCTCGTCAAGAGTTCAATCAAATGTGTTTTGGTACTATAAATCCATCCAAGATCACTACCAAGAGACGGCACAATTTTCTGAGCCCAAACAATAAAAAAAGACAATATCATTGTGAAAAACAATCAGGAAAAGATCAACCACAATTTCAAAGGGTTGGACGGGTTCGTGCAAAGAAAAAAAGCATGGAAGATCAGTTGGACAGATCTTCTCAAAGATAATCGATTGTGGAGCAACATTCTCCCGCACACAACATTGGTATGGACGTTTGATATTATGTAATGGTTTACATGAAATACAATACATGGTTATCTTGAATATCAACTAATAAATATTTTATTCTGAATTGCTGCAGTCGAGATATCTTCTCAAAGACAAAGGAACATGGTGTATGCATATGGTTTAGTGCAACCTTCTCCTACACACAACATTGGTATGGAAATTTAATATTTGTTTTGTTTTACATTAAATATGATATACAATTATCTTGAATCTCGACTAATAAATATCTTATTATTTGTTGTAGTCGATCTATACTAATAAATATTTCATTCCTTATTGTTGTAGTCGAGGGATCCACATCTCACCATTTTCAAAGTTGTCAACTTCGACTATTTAATGAGCATGTTGTGGAGGGTAACTCTTTGACTCAAAATAGAGGTAGCACACTGATTCCCATAAATTTGCATAATTGTAGCACATTATACATGGGTATTTCACATGTAACAATGGTTGAATAACATTAAACACCTTTAAAATATGATGCAGGTACTTTTACCAATGATCCAAACCTACCAATCAATGGTTGTTTCTTAACAAGAAGATGTGAGTTTACAGAACAATGAATAGTTGAAGCAATACATTGTTGTTATTTTTCACTTCCCCCATGTTGTACAAAATGATCATTGAGCAATCATATGCTACTCACATATATTGTTATATACTTTTTTATTTAAGACTCAATGCAAACAAGGTATCTTATTTTGGAAACAAAATGATCATTGAGCAATCATATGCTACTCACATATATTGTTATATACTTTTTTATTTAAGACTCATTGCAAACAATGTATATTAATTTGGAAATTGTATTTGTTGTGAGACTCAATTAAAAGTTGGATCATTTGCATATATTTCTTCCTTCTAAAATTAGACCTTTATTTAGGATTTGTATAATTTAGCATTGCAGAAACCTGTTTTTAGTGGTTTGTGATCATTTAGCTGTAGATGTGGCAAGAAGGATTCAAGACCTTATTTGTAAAGTACTATTGTTTTAAAATATTACTGTATTTTCTTACTTACATTTGTATTTATGCTATTCAATAATTATATATGACACTATTATCTGAGAATCATGAATTACGTAAGAATCTAAGATTGCAATGACATCACTTAAAATTTAATGTACACTATATATATATTTATTATAATTACAATACGATAGGTTTTAATTTTATACATGTGTTGTGGTTTTATGTTATTAATTTTTTATCTTTGGTTTTATCTAGTGGTCGGGCTCAAGACACATGGTCTAGCCATGGCAGGTCCTCTTGGTTTTCATTCTAAGGAGTATTGGCTTAGTGACATGAAAGCAAACATGCGCGCATATACGAAAGCGGAAGAGAGATTCCGCATATCTGCATTTGGTTTTCATAAATGCGTATATACGAAAAATCTCTTCTGTATATGTGTATGTCCACTTTCGTATATGCGCATTTACGGAAGCCAAAATGAGAGCTTCTGTATTTGCGCATTTACGGAAGTCAAATGCGCATATACGAAATCTCTCTTCTGAATCTACGCATTTTGCCTTCTGTAAATGCGCATGTAGGACCGAAGAATGCACATATACGAAAGCTCGCTTCTTTATATGCACATTTTGGATTCTATAAAATGTGCATATACGACCAAGGAAGAATGCGCATATACGGAAGAGATATTTCGTTTACGGAAGCGAACATGCGCATATACGGAAGCAAAAAATGCATATATACGGAATCCAAAATGCGCATATACAGAAGCTCTCTTCCATATATGCACATGTTCTCTTTCGTATATGCGCATATACAGAAGCCAAAATGTGCATATACAGAAGCTCTCTTCCATATATGCGCATGTTCGCTTTCGTATATGCGCATATACAGAAGCCTAAATGCGCATATATGGAAGCTCTCTTCCGTATTGGCCCATTTTTGGATTCCGTAAATGCGCATATACGGAAGGTAGCTTTCGTATATGTGCATGCGCATATACGGAAGGCATAATGCCTCACTTCCGTAAATGCGCATATATGCCTCACTTCCATATATGTGCATATACGGAAGCTCTCTTCCATATATGCGCATTTTGGATTCCGTATATGCACATTTACAGAAACAAAAATGTGCATGCTTCCGTATATGCGCATTTTGGCTTCTTTAAATGTGCATATATGAAAATGCACATATACGGAAGCCAACACGCATATATGGAAGTTATCTTCCGTATATGCGCATTTTGGCTTCCGTATATGCGTATATTAACTTCTGTATATGCGCATATACGGAAGCCAAAATGCATATATACGGAAGCTCTCTTCCATATATGCACATGTTCTCTTTCATATATGCGTATATATGGAAGCTCTCTTCCGTATATGCGCATGTTCGCTTTTGTATATGCGCATATACAGAAGCTTAAATGCGCATATACAGAAGCTCTCTTTCGTATTGGCGCATTTTTGGATTCCGTAAATGTGCATATGTGGAAGGCAGCTTTCGTATATGTGCATGCACATATACGGAAGGATTACCTTCACTTCCGTAAATACACATATACGAAAGGCATAATGCCTCATTTTTGTATATGCGTATATACGAAAGCTCTCTTCTGTATATACGCATTTTGGATTTCATAAATGCACATATATAGAAGGCAGAATGCGCATATAGGGAAGAGAGCTTTCGTATATGCGCATTTTTGGCTTCCGTATATGCGCATATACAGAAGCCAAAGATGCGCATATATGGAAGCTCTCTTCCCTATATGCGCATTTTGCCTTCTGTATATGTGCATTTATGGAATCCAAAATGCACATATACGGAAGAGAGCTTCCGTATATATGCATATACGGAAGTGAGACGCATTTACGGAAGCCAAAAATGTGCATATACGGAAAAGAGCTTTCGTATATGCGCATTTTGGCTTCTGTAAATGTGCATATACGAAAATGACATATATGGAAAAGAACATGTGCATATACGAAAGAGAGCTTCCATATATGCGCATGCTGGCTTCCATATATGCGCATTACGGAAGCCAAAATGCGTATATACAGAAGCTCTCTTCTGTATATGCGCATGTTCTCTTTTGTGTATGTGCATATACTGAAGCTATCTTCCGTATATGTGCATATAGGGAAACTATCTTCCGTATATGCGCATGTTCGATTCCGTATATGCGCATATACGGAAGCTATCTTCAGTATATGCGCATGTGCATATACGGAAGCCAAAATGCGCATATACGGAAGCTATCTTCTGTATATGCGCATGTTCGCTTCCTTAAAATGCGCATTTTCATATACAAAAGCTGCCTTCCGCAAGCTTCCATATATGCTAATTTACGGAAGCCAAAAATGCGCATTTACGGAAGCTTTCTTCCGTATATGCGCATGCTGGCTTCCGTATATGTGCATTTACGAAAGCCAAAATGCGCATATACGGAAGCTCTCTTCCGTATATGCACATGTTCTCTTCGGTATATGCGCATGCTGGCTTCCGTATATGCGCATGTTCTCTTCCGTATATGCGCATGCTAGCTTCTGTATATGCGCATTTACGGAAGCCAAAATACACATATACGGAAGCTCTCTTCCGTATATGCACATGTTCTTTTTCGTATATGCACATATACGGAAGGAAGCTTTCATATATGCGCATGCGCATTTTAAGGAAGCGAACATGCGTATATACGGAAGCTCTCTTCCGTATATGCGCAATCCGTCTTCCGTATATGCGCATTTATGGAAGCAAAAAATGTGCATATACAGAAGAGAGATTTTATAATCGTGATTTGTATCTTGTCGATGTTAACAATCATACCCATGTCAAAGAAAACATATTTAAGAATTAGATTAATTGCTTATTGAAATTAGAAAGACGCCTTGCCATAAGAACAATATCATTGGCATAAAGTAGGAGAATGATAACTATACCAGCTAAGATTATACCGGTGCAACCTGCTTCTTCTAAACACTTTTCTAGCTTATCAATGTAAATGCCAAAAAGGGTATGGGAGAGAGGGCAACCTTGTTTAACTCCAATATTACAATTTAAATATGTTGTCCACCCCTCATTATTCTTAAACTTGGCGATGCCATTTTTGTATATAACATTATCGTGACAACTCTCAACTCAAAAGGAACCTTAAGCTCCTCTAGCCTATTCCACGTGTTTTTTCTAGGGACTGTATCAAAAGCTTTTCTAAAATCCACAAAGCAACAAAATAGGTTAGACTTATTATTATGACATTCCTCTGCAATGATCCTAAGTGTAACGAGATGATCCGTGGTTGAATGATTCCTTCTAAAACTTGCTTGGCCTTTAGCCCGCTTACCTTCCATTTCTAGCCATTCATTGATATTATTTTCTAAGATAATACCTTTTATTTAGAAGCCTTTTATTTATGAATAATTATATTGAAAATTATATAAAATAAACTAAATTTAAATACTAAATAAAATTTTAATTAAATAAACGAAAAATGTAATCTAAATATACTTAAAAGTTGAAATAAATATGGTACTATTTGAAACTGTACAATACTTAAATATATAATATTTAATAATTTGACAAATTCATAATTAATTATTTAATATTTAATAATTTTACAAATTCACGATTAATATTTATTAAAGTTTAAGCTTAAAGTAAGTGTATATGTAAAATTTTAAAGTTTATATAGGAAGTTATAAAATTTAAGTTTATGTTAAATTTGTAATTTAAAAATATTTAAAGTAAATATTGATAGGTAATAACTCCGGATTCAATTCTATTCATGGCTAATGCATATATTTATATATTACATATGACAGTTGTGTTTCACCTTCCGCCCAGCCTTTTCGGCTTCCTACATATCTATTCAGATTTATTTATTTACAATATATAATCCCGATGGATTATATTCTAACAATCCTCCTCTTAATCTGAAGGGGTGTTCGTAAGTCCGAGCATGTTTTTGAATCTTTCAAACTCTTCTCGTTCAAGCGCTTTGGTGAAGATGTTTGCAATTTGATCATTTGTGGAACAATGTCGAAGATGGACTGTCTTGGCCTCTACATGATGTTGAATCAAATGATACTTTGTGTTGATGTGTTTGGTTCGATCATGGAATCTAGGATTCTTAGCCAGCTTGATTGTAGAAGTATTGTCGACCAATAATGGAGTGGAATTTTCTTGTTTTTCTTGCAAATCTTCAAGTATCTTCCTCAGCCATACTATTTCTTTCGTTGCTTCAGCTGCAGCCACATATTCTGCTTCTGTTGTTGAATCTGTCGGAACTGATTGTTTGTGTGATCTCCATGAGACAGCTGCTGATCCAAGACTCATAGTGTATCCAGAAGTTGATACTCCTGTCTCCTTATCGCCATCAAAGTCTGAGTCTGAGTACCCAATAAGTTTGAAGTCATCCACTTTAGAGTACTTGAGTCCAACGTCTTGAGTCCCCTTCAAGTATCTTAGAACCCTCTTTGCAGCTAACCAGTGTCCTTCACAAGGTTTATGTATGAACCTTGAAAGTATGCCAACAACATAAGAAATATTTGGTCTAGTTGTTGTAAGGTAGATAAGACTCCCTACAAGTTGTCGATACTTGGTCGCATCTTCAAATTCTTTTCCTTTGCTTGATGTGAGCTTCATTTTCTGTTCCATTGGAGTAGAGATAGGGTTGCATTCTGTCATGCAAAATTTGTTTAGTAGTTCTCCAACATATTTCTTCTGAGATAGGAATATGTACTTAGGATGTTGAGTGACTTCAATTCCTAAGTAATAGTGGAGATGTCCCATATCTGTCATTTCAAATATCTTTTTCAAAACTT